>JAPKLX010000172.1:146547-191397 GCA_026898415.1 Leonotis leonurus | reverse complement strand
TGGAGGACATTTTGATGGCCCAGCATCAATCCTTGTCAAATACACAAGTCCGAGACTTGATTTCCAGCAAGGTCGACAAGTACCTGTATGGGACGCTATCTACAGTTCAAGATGAAGCCACTCGCATTCTTACTGAGTTCAACAACCACTTGAAAAGTCACGTTGATCAGGTTGACTCAGATCTAAGAAGAGTGTGCAGATTGAAAATAGAAGAGCTTAGCAAGAAGATGGATGATGATCGAGCTGCTGCCGAGGAAAGGAAGGCACAGATTGATCAAAGTCTGTACACCACAAAGCTCAAAGTAACAGAAATGTACAAGATCATCACTGCCTTTCCTGAAAAGGAGAAAGACATGGTCCACGCCATAATCAAGGAGCAGACTGATGGTCTAACAGCTGACATAGTCAAACCAGGTCATTGCTCAGACAGTTTGAAACTGATGGCAAAAACTTCGTCGATAGGAAGTTACAAGATCTGCGCTACCCCACATCCACTTTAATCACGTCTTATTTTGATGAAACTGGAGACCTCAAGGCAGCACAAGAAGAGATCAAGGCTGATCTGGTCAACACTACGGCTTCTCTTCAAAAACAGATCAATGATTCTAATCTCAACATCACCTCACTGTTGTCTCAACGGTATGAATCTGCCAAAGAGGTTACAGAATTGACGGCGGAGGTCACCTCCCTTAAGGCATTCATTCAATCCTTTATTGATGATGTCGAAAAGGGGGAAGGACCAAGGAAGAAGAAAGGAAAAGAAGCTGAAGAGAAAAGGAAAAGCCCATCTGGATCTGGATCTGGTGCTTCAATTGCAAAGAAACCAGCTCAAGTAATACCAGATCGACCTAGTCCTGCCAGCCCTCCTTCATTTCAAGCACAGAAAACCTTCACACCGAGCAGATATAGCCAGTCCCATCTACCAAAGAAGAAGAAAAGAGCAGGATCCAGCTGGTTCTCATCTGCCCCTATACGAAAAACATTGACCACAAAGGGAGAGACCAACTGGGTCCTAGATCACTTAAAGGAAGGTTCTGAAGGATTAAAATATGGATTCATTATGTGTCGTTACTTCCTCAAAGAACCACTCTACTGTGAGGGATCACCTAATGAAGCCTTTAATCTGTATCTGGATAAAAACGATGCAAGAGATCTGGTGGAGGAGATAAGAGCAGCAGCAGCTAGAGCCCAGATCACAATAACAGCTCCAGAAAGGGAATTCAGAACCTGTCCCAACATCCCTGGGACAGATCTTCCTGACAAGACCTTTCTGCTAAACTTCATCAATCAACTAGCTGAGAACAGAGGATACAAGGTGGATGCAGAAGACCCTGATTACATAAGGGTCAGAGAGGGCGTATATGAGAGCGTGCAGCTTATCTCAGATGAAACCAGGGCAAAAATGAAGAGGCAACAGGAAGAGAAGAGAAAGAGCAGATAGCCATTTACTTCCTATCATGAATGATCTGCATTTTCTGATTTTTGTCATGTTTAATCTGTAAACCCTTTTGTCTCTAATATATATGAAATTTTTCTTGAGTTTCTGATGACAACATTTTATTGTCCAGAACACATATGAAAATATCCTAAAACGTTATAAACTTAATAACGTACTAAAATCAATCTGGATATCAGACCAGATCGTTCTCTATAAGCTGATAGGATATCCTTTTGTTAAGTGTGGTTTCGACATCATCAACAAGGGGAAAATTGTTGGGAACCCTGAGGTTTTAGTGTTAATGATGGTATCTCGAAACACACTTAGCTTGTTTAGAGCATAATCTGTTCTTCATGTTAAACCAGATCACTAGAGATAAGGTGAATTCTGCTATGGAACAGACTAGGAGATGACTTAAGATGTAAGGGAAAATATTCCTATAGAAGTCAATCTCAAGTTAGTATAAGATGAAGATCAAGATCTCACGTAAAAAGGAATCGATCTTCTGTAACAGACAGCGACCAGATCGATGACCAGATCGATGCCTACAGCAATGAACCAGAACGATTGAGTCATCAATCCATCAGCTGACATCATCCTACACATCATATGCACTTGCCACGTCAAGATCAAAGTCCATCCAACAGGGATTTGAAAGAAGATCTTCGTTTAAACATATATAAGGAAGAGACCGTTAGCAATCTACTTTCCATAAATTAAAGATTGAGTCAACCTTTCCTATATGGCAAGAACAGATATGATGGAAACCATTGATTGGCAATATACCATCTATCTCACGCCAATCAACAACGGCTAGAATTTCAAATTCAATGCCTATATAGTTGAAGACAAAATCTGGAAAAAGAGTGTACACACGCGCGAGCTATACTACTATTATTCTTCCAAGCACTCTGCATCCCAGACTTAGAGCTTCAACATCTTGTGATTCTACATCACACCAACCACCTCGATTCAAGTCTGTCTTGTCGAGAGAAAGAAGATCACCCTGCTAGCTAGTAGTTTTCTAGTGGTAACGTAGAGGTAATCTGTTGTAAAGGGACACGACCCTTCATTCGTGCATAAGTATCATTCTAGTTGTGATTGATACTTGTGACTCGTTCTCCACGAGTATAAAGAAGCAGAGTATCCTAGTAGTGGATAGTCTGGTCTAGTTTTGACCAGATCGTGGACGTAGGGATTTCCCGAACCACGTTAAACAACTGCGTGCTTTACATTCCTGTATTCTTTAATTCTCAGTTGTTTATTATTCTCTCTGCACTATCATCAATCTGCATCTCAATCAATCTCCCTAATCAATCTGGTTAAAACTAAAGGTTTTTAAAACAAGAGCAATCACTAATCCACCATTATTCCGCACTCACTCTACACTCAGAAAGTAATAAGATCACTCTTATTATCTGCTAAGTGTTTTCACTAAGAGAGTAATCTGTTTGGACTAAATCAACTACTGATCTGCATATCGATCTGTTTAGTCACTGCCAAGCAATTTCTCGTATAGAATAGCTTGAGCTCTCTTATAAATTGTCAAGTAAAACTGAAAAGTTAGTATTTGGTGTATTCCCCCCCCCCATACACCAAACCTTGCTCTTTCGGGACCAACAACCACCTCGATCTAGATTGTGCGTTTCTGGGCTGGTTCCCCTTCAACTTGTGCAGTTGTCTCATCTCTTTCTGCAGCTGGCTTTGTCTGGTCAACAGCATCAGCCTGTTGCTGAGCAGGTTCTGGTCCTTGTTCTGCTGCACCCTGTTGGTGAGCTTCAGTGATCTCTTCTTCTTCATCTACAACACTTTTGAAGAAGTGTAACAACCCTTCTTTCTCATATATCGATCTCAGATCGATCTGTAATTTATGGGCTTCATGCTGTGCAATGGCAAGGATGCTCTGGAGATAGGTGTCTCTCAACTCAGCAATGGAAGAGACTTCGAATATGTTGAGGAGTATAGCTTCCTGAACCTGTACCTCTTCCACTGGTTTAGAGAGTTTATGTAGTCTTCTCCTCTTAGGCTTTCGCTGTTGAGCAGCCATCGAAGCATCAGTGTGTACTGAGCTGGCTCTTCTAGTTACTGTCTTCGAAGGGGTTCTTTCCACTGGCTTTTCCTTGGTTGCTCTTGACTTGATAAATTTTTCTGCAGGGGCAGATGGGGGAATCCAGATTGGATTTGAGCTCCCCATCTCTATCAGTGCATTAGCGTGTACAGGATCTGTCACCTTGGCGATCAGATTGGCGGTAATTCCCATGGACATCTCGATCTGGTGGTGGTCCTTGGGAAATCTCAATCTGTCGTTGAACTCAATCACCTCATCCCATTGGTGTTGTTTGAAAAAAGTTTCCAGCATGAAGCTAATCTTTATGGAATGCCTCAGGCTGCTCCTCCTCACTTCAATGCCTGGGCTCGCGCCTTTGATGAAAGTTATCATTTTAGCCTCCTTAGTCAACAGATCAAACAACACTCTGCTCCAGTTGACAGGCAGATTGAGCACCACAGCCGTGAGTATCTTTAATTTCTCCGACGTCACTTGGTCGTATGAACCGTTGTGGTTCATGAATATCCGTTGTACAAACTCGAATATAATCTTGTACTCAGGAGCAAGCAGTCCCCTATTGAACATTCTGTTGGTGTAGGTTATTGGTACAACCATCACCATCTCTATAGGTTCCTGCAGCTGATCCTCTGTGATGTCTCCAAGGCTACTTCCTTCGTCCTTCAGCTTATAGACCTTGTCTATAATGTTCAACACGTTGTAGGTTGTGTTGCTTGTTGTATTCCCCTTGCTCACACGGATGGTGGCCTCGTTCCCACCTTTCTCTCCTTGCCATGTGAGATAAAAGATTGCCACTTCCTTTGGCAGAAATTGGAGAGGATGTGTGGTGATAATATTGTGAAATCCTACAACAAAGTTAAAGCAATATCGGTGAACACCATTCTTCCATCAATGAAGTATGAGTGCTCAGTAGCAGTTTAAGCAGTACAAAATATCAAGTTTCATGGTTCAATGTTTGTTCACAGAGGCATGCTTATGGATAAACTTGTTTTCCAAGACAGGGTAGTTCACATAAGACAGTTAAGAAGAGATATAGAACATTTAAACATAAATAACAAAAGGAAACCTTTGCATCGCTTAACAAGGGCGAAAGCCTTGTCTAGTTTGTGGAAGCCATAGGTGTCAAGGACGGCATATTGATCTTGAGTAATATATTGATTCAGAAATTTTACTTGCTCGAGAAATAGAGTTGTAAAAACTCGAATAAAATAAATCCCTAATTATCGAGCTTAAGATATTTAGTTATAAATTCCTCTCCCGGAGATTTTTATTTTTATACATTTACGTATTATTGCTTAACGTCACGATTAAAATTTTTATACGTCATTACAATAAATATTTAATTGCATTACATTAGCATTCATAAATTTTCAAAATTTGCATGATTTGATTGTATTAAATAATTATGTTCTTAATTTTATTTAGGTGAAATTATCATGTCAATTTATTCCAACTTGTAATGCTTAGAAAATTTGATTATAAATGTGGATCTTAATAATCTATCATATGTGTAAATATTTACATAGATGACTTGCATGTATAAGTGATATATATATATATATATATAGGTGTGTATATATATGTGTGTGAATGTGTGTAGTGAGCATGTATTGAGGTATTACATAATATGTATATATGTAGGAGAATTATAATGTATCTATTATATGTGAAATTATCCAATAAATAACATATAATACACTTACACTATAATTGTAATACTTAGTGTGTAACTAGAAAACATATGCCAAGTGTTAGAGAATAATAGGAAGATGAAGACACACCCAACTCTTCTCCCCATGCAAGAAAACCCAAAATCACACTCTTCTCCTATCTTCTTCATTCTCCAAGACACTCATTCACTCTTACAACTCTCACCCTACATCTCTCTCTCCCCACAACCTCCATTGACACTCTCAAGCTCAAGAACACATTCCTCCATTGTTGCATGCACACCAACGCCAAGCTTCCATCCTCCACCCACACCTAAGAGCTTCACCCCCATCCAAGCTACTGATATAGGAAGAGGAAGAGCACTCCATCATCCATTATTCCAAGCTAGAGGAGGAGAGTGATAGAACTTGAGGTATATCATGTTTACCAACTTGTATTCTTGAGTTTGAGCTATAAAACCCTTACACCTCTTCCCCATTGACTGAGGATGGATTTTGTATGTTTTCTAAACATTTTTATATAATAAAGTTCAAATTTTTAAAGTTTTATGAGGAGAAACACGAAAGAGAAGAAATAGAAGTTCAGAATCTGCCGATGAATTTTCGATATAAGTTTCTGCATGTTTCGTGTTGTTTTACTTCTCCATTTGTTTTGAAAATTTTTATATAGAAACCTTGCTATGTTAACCATATGTATACAATATTTCAGCTTATTTTAAGTTCGTTTGGTATTTTAAGAAAATATGTGAAGTAGGCCTCGCAACTGTGAAAACCTGAAATTTTTGCATGTATCCTTGTTTTTAGATAAATTACTGAGCTTGCTTCGACATGATTTACTTCTCCGTTTATGATGAAAATTTATATGTAGATAACATACAATGTGAATTATAATACTGTATAGTTTCATCCATTTTTATAATGTTTGTGATTTTTGAAAAATACTTGAAGTTGACTGTTTGAAGTAAAAATCCTTGTCAATGGTGACACTTTGTATCCTCGGTTCATGTGGTTTTATAAGGTGTAATTTATGTTTAATATTTTCTGGGAATATTAAGTTATATGTAGAGTAACCGTACCAAGGTTTAGGGAAAAATATGTTGTTTTGATATTTTTAATAAATCCTACAAAAATGTTGCATGAATCTGAAATGCTTTCTAACATAACTAAACTAATTGTCTCCGTTCATAGGATTTTATTAATCGCCTTTGATTGAAATTTTTATAGAACGTCCTTTACTATGTATTTATAATATTGGTAAGTTTTTAACACTTTTAAACAAGTATAAGTATTTTTAAAGTATTTTACAAAATGACATCCCGTAAGTTAACTGTTTTTGGCAGACATTAGTCTACCTTGAATAACTTCTGTCTCACTTAATATTTTTGACTCTTGTTTTTTTTCAATGAAAGAATACTTCAGTAGCTGTCTAAATTGATAAATTAGAGCTTCTAGTTATTTGTAAGGCGATAGTTATGACCTTTTAAAATCTACTGATTTACATGCAAAATCTATCCTAGACTTGTTCATGAGAGTATTGTACTTTCTTTACTTTAAATTATGTTATGTGTTTATTTTGCATCATATTGTGATATGTTAGGTGTATATGATATATGTGACATAAATTCCTTGTAAAATTATTGATATAATTTTATTTTATGGATTGTATATACGGAAATTGTTAGGAGTTATCCCTTTAAGCATTTGAAATTAAGTTATATGCTCATATGTACTTAAGTTGTTAATGATCTTAAACTTGATTGTATATGTTTATATAATTTATATGTCCACGAGCATCATGCATATCACGAGCATTATTTATGAAAAATATAGTTATATAATTAATGGCATAACTTATAAATATTTCTTATCAAAAACCCGGGAGTAGGAATAGAACATAGGGACGACTTGTACGATTAGCCTCCTAAGTTGGGACTTGTATTGTAGGTTCCGTTCAGGCCGATAAGTGGCTCGTTTATTTTTCCCGTCCAACTGATCCACAAGATTGAGGTGGGTTTCCTATTTACAGTACGGTATTTTTGAGCTAGAGAGCTCCAAATATTTTATTAAATGTGAATTTACATGCCAAGTTTTTATTGCTCATGTGTATCCTAAATGTGACGGATCGGTTTTACCGTACCCGTTGATTTGTTTTGTCAATGATAAAGTTAACAATTGTGCCTTGAGCCAGATCCGGCCAAGGTAGTGTACACTAAAAGTCCGGATCGGGTGAACTTGGCCAGGTTCCCCGGTCTTGGGATTATTCGCGGAAGACTTCGGTTTTCCCCGTCTAGTCATAATAGGAAAACACATTGAATGAGCAAGAAAGGTAACGAGCTCGATAAAATGTTATAATGTATGTTTTCATATGCGTAGGGTGAGATTTCGTTTTTTAAACGCCTTACGACATATGGATGGGCATGTAGTATTCTTTTATAAATGTTTATTCTAGTTTTTCACTAAAAAATGGGCAAGAAACCCACGGGGAACATTAGTACTCAGCCCAAAATTTCTTTCAAATGTTTTTCACAGGTTGAGAGGTGGGCGTAGGCGAGCTGGCGTTGGAGGTTGTTGTTGGCGAGGTTGTTCCCTCCTTCAAGCTAGTATTTCTTTTGTTTTCAATAAGCAAACCTCAAATTATTCTAAGTTGAATTTTCATTGTTGTTTGTAAACTTTGTTGTGCCTTATATGGCTTGGACCTTACTTTATGTTGAACTTTGAAAATGCTTCGATCTCGTTAACTCTTGGTCTTTCTCAAGAGTTAGTTTACTTGAATAGATCATTTCCAATGTCCTCATACATTGGAAATGTGGTAATCAGAGTGATTTCGATCATTATTTGATAATATTTGCATGACTTATTCCATCATAAATTACCCTAATTTATTTAAGTTATAACATTCGTCTCAACCCCGTATTGGGGTCGTGACAAGAGTTGATTTTGGAGCTATTTTTGAGAGATAGAAACAGAGTTGACGCCAAGATTTTGAAAGATTTGAGGGAGTTAGAAGTGGTGAGAAATTTGCTAAGTGCTTGTTGAAGAAGAAAAGGGAAGGTAGTAGATAGAGTCTTAACGCATATATATAGATAAATGATGCACGATGTAGTTTAAAAGAAATGAAATTAAGGGTTTAGATTTAATCTTCCCTTTTTAGTTTTCCCACTTTTCTGAATTATAGACTTGCAGTCTATCACCGCCTCTACTCTGCGTCAGATATACGTGCTTTTGATCCTAGGGTTGCAGTGCGGCGCGTGTTGGTTTGAGCCGTCTAGTTGCTTCCTTTTTCTTGATTTGATAAATATCTTCGAGATCACAGTTCCGGAACACAGTACTAATCATCAAAAAAATAAAAGATTTGGTATATTATGTCAGAATTTAGACATATAGGTTATAATTAAAATTGATATAATTTCCGTAATTAGATTTATTCTGCTGACATTCCCCCTTGACTAAGTAACGAGATAATTAATTTATTTTGAAATTAGTTTCCACGTGGCTTCTAGTCATCTGTTGTAGTCAATCTCCTTGTTAACAATCTGTTGTCACCACTATCAATCTGTTTATACTACATTCGATCTTGGACATCATTCTTGTGTGATGATCTGTTAATAATTCTCGGTTGGAATTTTATTCTCATATTATCTCCTCTAGATTGATATGTTGATCCTTGAATCCACCATGATCTGTTAATAATTCCCATTGAATTTTAATCGATCTGTTCTTCGTCAATTTGTATCTTGATGATCTGGTGCCAATTCCCGGTTGGAATTCTACGTGATCTGTTCTTCATCAATCTGGACTATATCAATCTGGTCCTCTCTTCCAGTGTTGGGAACCTTTTTGATGATTATGGAAAACATTATTTATATGTTTTGATGATGCGAAACCATATTATATATGCATAATATTAAACTGTGCTTTCGCTTTAATGTCTATTGATGCTTAGATGTTTATGCTTTATTTTTGTCTAGAATAGATAGACTCAACAGATGGTGTAAGGACAGATCGATGAAAGATCGATGAAAGACAGATCGTGTCCATAGGAACCATCTATGTTCTCAATAGTAGATCAGCTAACATGTAAGATCAGGTTGAGTTTACAACCTGTGTCATAGAGCTTGATCTTATTTTGTCTATCTAGTAGAAGGGAGATCAACCTGTAAGGCCAGATTAAATTAACGATCTGTGCTATAAAGATCGACCTTGTGGTGTAGCAGGTTAAGTCAAAATGTGAGAACAGATCGATGTAACGATCTGTTCATAGGACTAACCCGATCCATCTAGACTTAGTTTTTATTGCATCTTTTATCGCACAGCATGCAAACATTCTTACCATGGACAGATCGATAGAAGATCGATAGCAGATCGATGGAAAGCTTGCTGTTTATAGACTCCAACAACTAGACATCAACAACAAGTGATCAACAGATAGTGATCAACAGCAAGTGATCAACAGCTAGTGATCAACAACAAGTGATCAACAGCTAGCTGTGTACATCAACAGCTAGCTGTGTACATCAACAGCTAAGAAACAAAGATGCACCTGCTCAAAGAACAGCTAGCTGTGTACATCAACAGCTAAGAAACAAAGATGCACCTGCTCAAAGAACAACGAGCTGTGTAGATCAACATCTAGACTTCAAGATTTCGAAGGTAAACGAAATCCACCTATCCACAACAGATAGCTGTGTATCAACAGCTAGTCTTCAAGATTTCATTCGAGCTGCTCATTCCAGTTGGAGGAAGCTTTAATCTAACTAAATTGATAAATCCTACCTGTCCTATGCCACGTCAACATCCACGTAGGACAAACTCCAACGGCTAGAAGTACAATCAGCAGTCAACGGTCAAAAGAGCATTTAATGCTTACTGCAAAAGCTGCAAAGACTTCCAACGGCTATAATTCAAATATGCCTATAAATACTTCAAGCCTTCTTCAGAAATGTTTTTTTTGTGAGTTCGTGATATTGCCCAGAAAAAGCTACAACTCTACAAGATTCTCTCCAGTTTTCCATTGATTTATTCAACACTAGATATAGATTATATTCATCCTTGAGTGTTGTAAATTAGAGAGAGATCACCATTATTCTGAAGATAAACCTGCTAGACCCTACATTAGTTTTGAGCCTACAAAGCCCATAGTTCTAGTTTCCTCCATAGCCAAAAGCTCGGAGAAAGAACAATTATAAAACCGAACCCAGATCTCGTACTTGACGAGTTTAAACAAGAGAGTTGTAATCTCGTACTCAACGAGAATAAATAAGTGAGTTTTAGCTCGTACTCAACGAGGATAAATAAGCGAGTTTTAGCTCGTACTCAACGAGGATAAACAAGTGAAGGATCCAAGGTTAAGGGATTCATCGATCTAGCTTTGATCGATCGTGGACGTAGGGGGTTTCCCGAACCACGTTAAATATTTTGTGTTCTTCTATATTTTGCATTGCATTAGTTTCATTCTTTGTTTATCACTTCACCAGCGAGCTACAGCGAGCTGTGCATTTGAATCAACTTCATAAAGAACACTCGGTATAAACAAAACATATTTTCTATGTGTAAGAGCAACCAACATACTCACAGCTTCCGCACACGATCTGTGTTTGGACAGATTGTCTAGTAAGCTCCAGCTAGCTGCCAGTCTATCTGCTCCTTGACAGATCGCTCACGCTCTGTGTTGAGAACTTACTTGAGCAGCTAGAACTCTCTCTACAACAGAAGAGATCGACTGCTATTAACGGCGAGCTGTTCTGGTATCAACAGCGAGCTGATTCTCAACCTGCTGTTCAAACAGCCAAACGCGAAAAGTTGGAGTGTGGTGTATTCCCCCCCCCATACACCACACCTGCTCTCCCGGGACCCAACATCCAGATTTAATAATCCTAATTTGCCACAAAGCATCTTGAATCTTTCTTCTGGTAGTGCTTTAGTAAGAATATCTGCTCTCTGTATTTCAGTGTGTATCTTCTCGATCTGTACATGTTTTCTTTCAACATGATCTCTTATAAAATGATGTCTCACATCTACATGTTTGCATCTAGTATGCAAGACGGGATTCTGTGTGATTGCTATAGCACTTGAGCTATCACAAAAAATGGGTATCTCCTTGACATCGATCTCATAGTCTTTGAGTTATTGTTTTAACCAGAGTATTTGAGCGCAACAACTCCCAGCTGCCATATATTCAGCTTCTGTGGTTGATGTGGCAACAGATGTCTGTTTCTTTGAGAACAAAGAGATCAGTTTATTTCCTAAAAACTGACATGTACCAGATGTTGATTTTCTATCCAGCTTGCATCCGGCATAATCTGAGTCTGTATACCCAGTTAGCTCAAAGTTGTCTTCACAAGGATACCATAATCCAATGTTAGTTGTTCCATTAAGATATCTTCATATCTTCTTGGCTGCTTCCATGTGAGACTCTTTGGGGTTCGCTTGATATCTTGCACATACTCCTACTGCAAACGTGATGTCAGGTCGATTGGCAGTTAGGTAGAGTAGTGATCCTATGATCCCTCTGTATTGAGTAATATTCGCTGGTTTTCCCTCTTGATCAGGATCAATTTTTCCAATGGTCTGCATTGGAATTTTAACAGGTTTGCTGTCTTTGACTACAAATTTAGTTAGCAGATCTTGAATATACTTTCCTTGATTAATAAAGATGTCATCTGGTAACTGCTTGACCTGCAAACCTAGAAAGAAGCTCATCTCGCCCATCATGGACATTTGATACTTATTTTTCATAAGTTCAGCAAATTTATCACATAGATAAGTAGATTGGGATCCAAATATGATATCATCTACATAGATCTGTACTAGAAGGATATTCTCTTTCACTTTGATGATGAACAAAGTCTTGTCAACCGATCCTCTTATGTATCCAGATTCTAGTAGAAATGTGGACAGTGTTTCATACCAAGCTCTTGGAGCTTGTTTTAGACCATAGACTGCTTTTGTCAGTCTGTATACTTTCTGGTTTGGATCTGCTTCCTCAAATCCAGATGGTTGCTCCACATATACTTCTTTTTCAAGGAGACCATTTAGAAAAGCACTTTTGACATCCATCTGGTATACCTTGAACCTTTTGTGTGCAGCATATGCTAAGAACAACCTAATTGCTTCTAGTCTGGCTACGGGTGCAAATGTTTCATCAAAATCAATGTCTTCTTGTTGATTATAGCCTTTAGCTACTAATTTGGCTTTGTTTCTGACTACTTCTCCATTCTCATCTCGTTTATTTTTGAAAACCCATTTTACACCTATTACTCCTTGGTGTTTGGGTCTGTCCACGAGATACCAGACCTCATTTCTTTTGAACTCATTAAGTTCTTCTTGCATTGCTGTTATCCAATCTGCATCTTGTAATGCTTCATGAGCATCATATGGTTCAATGCGAGATAGATAGCAGCTTAACAAGGAACTTTCTCCATGTATTCTTCTGGTCCTCACACGATCTGATGGGTTCCCAACAATCTGTTCTGGTGGATGATCTTGTATCCATCTCCTTCTCCTGGTCCTCTCTTCATCAGATATCTCAGGATCAGGTTGATCTCTTGGTTCCTCAAATTCAGTGTGTGTTGTTGATGAAGCTTTGAACGGATTGTCATCTGCTCTTGTTTCTGGATTTAAATTTTCAGGTTGATCATCATCTGCAATGACGGTTTCATTACTTTCATTTGGTGATCTGTTTTCATCAAGTTCATGTTGGATTATTCCCCCTTGCTGTATGATTTCATCAGCAATAGGTGGAGTATTGATCTCTTCATCATCACTTTTTGAGTTCCAGATTAGAATATCTTCTAGTAACATCTCGTTCATCTTTCTTGTAGTCATCTGGTTTTCTGTCTGTTTATCATCTGGTGACCTGTACTCAACAATAGACTCATCAAAAACAACATGAGGTGTTGTTACCTCCACAATATGAGAGTTCTTATTGTAGACTCGAGACGCTTTACTGACATTAGAATATCCTAAAATATTCCAGGATCAGTTTTGCTATCAAAGGTCTTCAATTGAGATTTCCCATTATTATGTATGTAACACAAGCAACCGAAAGGGCGAAAATAAGAGATCTTAGGCTTTCTATTGTTCCAGATCTCATATGGTTTCTTTCCATGTCTGAGTGTAATTGATGATCTGTTCTGAGTATAGCAAGCTGTGTAAATAGCTTCTGCCCAGAATTTCTTGGGTAGATTGGTAGCATTTAGCATAGTACGAGCTGCTTCTTTTAGTGATCTGTTTCGCCTTTCAATAGCTCCATTCTGTTGAGGTGTTCTAGCAGCTGAAGTTTGATGAGTGATACCCATCTTATTACAGTATGCTTCAATCTTCTGGTTGAGAAATTCTGTTCCTCGATCTGTTCTGATGGTAGCTATACTCACCTCCTTCTGTTTGGTGATCTTGTGTAGAAAATCAGGTTGTTTGGCTAGTGTCTCTTTCTTCTTTAACAGAAAGATGACCCAAGTGAACCTAGAATAATCATCTATGATTACTAAGGTGTATTTTCTTCCATTTACACTTAGTGGTGTTACTGGTCCAAACAGATCCAGATGCAAGAGCTCCAATATTCTTGATATTGAGTGAGCTATTTTGCTTGTAAAGGATGATCTGGTCTGCTTTCCAGCTTGACAAGCATTAAATATGTGATCTTTGTCATAAACTTGATCTGGAAGACCTTCCACTAACTTTTCTTTTGCAATCTTGTTGATTGACTTGAAGTTCAAATGACTCTATCTCTTGAGCCATAACCAGCTTGTTTCTGATACAGTTTTAGTAACTAAGCAGGTCTCAATCTGGTTTGTCCACTGGACAATATATAACCTGTCCTGTAATTTTTCGGTAAGGAGTATCTCATCTCCTCCCTTGTTCTTCACAAAACGGTTGTTAGTAACAAAGACGATCAGATTACCATTTGCACAAAATTGACTTACTGAAAACAGATTGTGGTTAAGACCCTCAACATACGATACATTTGAGATGGTGGTCTTGCCAACTTTTATATTTCCATATCCTCTGGTGTATCCTTTTGAGTTACAACCAAAGATGACCTGTGGTCCTAGCTTTTCAACATAATCTGATAGTAATTTCTTGTTACACATCATGTGTTTCGAACAACCACTATCAATTATCCAGATTATTCCTCTTGCTATCTTGTTTCTTCTTGCAGTCTTCTGATCCTGCAATTAGTTAAACTTAGCTACCCTTCAACGTTTGGGTGCTTGGTTATTAGCAAATGTTCCCTTTCGAATCAAGAACATTTTTGGGTTAGGAACAGATATATAGCAAGTAATAATGTTTCCATCATTATCAACTCTAGATAAGGAATGAAATTCAGATGGATGGTGTCTTTCTATTCCATCATTCTTTAATCTCTTCTCAATAGGTAATGTCCTGTTGACATTTTTTGTCCTGTTGACATTTTTGTTGGATAATGTCCTGTTGACATTCTTTTTCTGAACATAATCTATTTCAGTGTAATGAGCTGATTGACCCATTGTTTGGTGATATTGTATGTACCCTGTTTCTTTTATCATCATCTTCTGTGGATGACCTTTCTTATTCTTCAGGTCTATTACTTGATCTGGTATTTGCTTTCTCTCTGGTATAAATCTTGTAGTTCCTGAAGGCTTTTCTGAGTGACCTGGATATCCTAATCCAGATGTGCAGATTAATTAGCAGCTTAGCACATTCATCACTTTTGTAGATCATTTCTTTGCCTTTCCTTATTCTTTCTTCGGCAACATTGTTTCTTGTAATAAGATCCTTAACCTTTGAATTTAGTGAATGAATCTCACTATCTTTTCCCTTAATCTGTTCTTCCAGATCAGTTATTTTGACAACAGATAGGGTGTTTGCTGTGCTCAATATCTGTTCAGATTTCTTCAGCCTATCATTCTCTTCCACAACTTCTCTAAACAGTCTCTTGATGCTCGAATAGCTCTTGAACATCTCATTAACTTCTTCCCATGAGTATTCAAATTGATCTTCTATTTCCTGTTTCAGATCATGATCATTTGAAGAGTTGGTATTGCAAGAATTTACCTCGACTTCATCCAGACCGTTGTCTAGTCCCATAAAGCATTCATCCCAACTTTCTTCTTCATTAGCATAGAATGTTTCATCATTCTCTGATGTGCTGTCTGAGAAATGACTTGAGTTGCTAGATTCTTCTTCAGCTAGAATGGCCTTGCGCTCATATTTGAGTTTTCGATCTCTTTTTGCTCTTAACTCTTCTCTTTGGCTTTTGGACAGATCAGGACAATCTGTTTTGAAGTGACCTGTTCTACCACAACCAAAGCAGGTATAATCTGTTGAGTTAGATATTTTCGAGGACTTACCTGTCTGTTGTTTGAACTCATCCTTGCTATCAGATCGATCATTGTCGCGTTTCTTGTAGAATTTGTTTTTATTATCTTTGTAGAATCGTCTAAATTTCTTCGATCTGACCTCCATCTTGTCCATACGTTTAGTAATCATTGCAAACTCTTTTAGCAGTTTGTCATAACCCTTCTCTTCATCTGGTGCAGTAGAATCAGAAGGTTCATCTGTTTTGCTCTTCGCTTTGAAGGCTACTTCTTTGTCCTTCTTTGAGCCGTTTTCTGCCTTTTTGGACAGATGATCTGGTCTTCGAATTCTTTGAATGTCACATTCATGGCCTTCAAGATGATCAAATAGAGCTTCTGTAGTGAGTTCATTGAAGTCAGCACGAAGTGGTTGCATTGCAGCGTTTATCTCCCAGCTTGGTGGAAGTGCTCTGAGTATTTTCATATTTTTCTCTGAGTATATTTGTTCTTATTGAATGCTAATATCTCAAGTAAGATTCCAGTGAATCTCATTTTCATTTGCTCAATGGTCTCACCTGGTTTCATTTTGAATTCATCGTATTTGTTGCAGGCAAGTGATAGCTTGTTCTCAATCATGACTTCAGATCCTAGACACAAGTCTCTTAAGGCTTCCCACATCTCTTTGGCAGTATCCAGATCTTGGATTTTGGCCAGATGTACGCCTTTGACTGTGCTGGATATGATTCCCTTTGCAAAATCATCTAGATTGGCTTCGCGACGTTCCTCTGAAGTGTATTTTTTTGGGTCTTTAGGAACTATCTGTGTCGTTACTCCAGTTGAAGTAGTTACGATCTTTTCTTCAGTGATCTGTAGTGGACCTTCTTCAATTACTTTCCACATCAGATAGTGATGGGCTTTGAGTGCTGTTTTGATTCAGAAACTCCATTCTCTATATCATTGGATGGAGAATTCTTCACTAGCCCTAACAACAGAAGATTCCATAGCAGATAGTATGCACGTGAATGAAACTAAGTTTTCTTAGATCTATTAAAGTTGACCACGTAGGTATTAACCCTGTGAAACAGAAACAATGGTCTTATGAACCACTGCTCTGATACCACTTGTTGGTCCCGAAAGAGCAGGGTTTGGTGTATGGGGGGGGGGGAATACACCAAACACACTTGGTTGATTAATAGAGAGTTCAAGCTATTATTAAACAAGAAGTTGCCTGACAGATGATTGAGATGCAGTCTATATGGAAGTATAAGGAGTTAGGATAAATAAACAACTGAAAATAAATATGTAGAAAGGTAAATGACACAGTTATTTAACGTGGTTCGGGAAATCCCTGCGTCCACGTTCTGATCAAAACTAGATCAGATTATCCACTACTATGATACCCTTATTCTTTATACTCGTGGAGAACGAGTCACAATTCTCAAACACAATCTGGTTGAAACTTATGCACGAATGAGGGTCGTGTCCCTTTACAACAGATTACCTCTACGTTGCCACTAGAAAACTACTAGCTAGCAGGGTGATCTCCTTTCTCTCGATAAGACAGACTTTAATTGAGGTAGGGTTGATGTGATTTAGGATCACGAACAGTTTGAAGTCTTGAGTCTGATGTTGAGATTGATTGCTTTTGAGTGTTTGATTGATGTAGCATCTATCTTTTCCAGACTTTAAACTTCAAATATATAGGCTTTGAATTTGAAATTCTAGCCGTTGTTGATTGGCGTGGGATTGATTGTAGATTGCCAATCAATGATGTCCATCATATCCGTTCTTGCCTTGTAGAAACGTTGACTCAATCCTCTAAGTATGGAAAGCAGATCGCTAACGGTTACTTTACTTCCTCGTGTCAATCATGGATTCTCCTTCCAAACCTTAGTGGATGGACTTCAATATTGACGTGGCAAATGGATATGATGTGTAGGATGATGTCATCTGGTGGTTTGATGACTCTATCGATCTGGTGCTTCGATGTGATCATCGATCTGGTCGGTGAATGTCATAGCAGATCGATTTCTTCTCTTTGAAAAATGTCTTGGTCTTCATCCTGGACAATTATAGAAATGACTTCTATAGGAATAACTCCTTTACATGCTAAGTCATCTCCTAATCTGTTCTCTATAAGAATTCACTTTATGCGTAGTGATCTGTTAACATGTAGAACAGTTTGACACAAATTAAAGCTGTAAAGACTAAGTGTGTTTCGAGAGATCATCATCAAAACCAAAATACTTTGGGGTTTCCAAAAGAATTCTACTTCGAGAACCTATCAATTTTTGGAAAGAAGCTGATCTCATTGTTCTCAAAGAAGCAAACCTTTGTAGCTACATCAACTACTGAAGCTGAGTACATAGCCGCTGGAAGCTATTCTGCTCAAATACTATGGCTTAAGCAGTAGCTCAAGGTTTATGAGGTCAATGTGAAGGAAATTCCTATATTCTGTGATAGCTCAAGTGCTCTCGCGATTACACAGTATCTAGTCTTACATACAAGGTGTTGTTGGTCTCGAAAGAGAAAAGTTTTGTGTATTGGGGGGGGGGGGGAATACACCAAATGCAAACTTTTCAATTTACTTGACTAATTAATCAGAGAGATTAAGCTTTCTCAAAGGTAGATTGCTCAGATCGACTAGTGATCAGTCCAGGCAAGTTCACTCTTGTGAGTTACACTAAGCAGATAGCAAAAGTGATCTTGTTATCTAACAGAGCATAGTGTGCGGAATATGGTGGACTTAGTCTGTTGCTCTTATTAGAAAACCTTTGAAAATATTAACCAGATCGATTAACAGATTGATTAAAGATATGCAAGTTTGAGCACATGTGTTGGGTTAGTGAATAAACAACTGAAATATAAAATGCGTAAGGTAAAGAACATAGTTGTTTTTATGTGGTTCGGGAAACCCCCTACGTCCACGGTCAAATAAAAACTAGATTGGTTATCCACTACTAGGATAATATCTTCTTTATACTCGCTGAGAACGAGCCACAAGTTCCAATCACAACTAGATTGAAACTTATGCACGAATAAGGGTCATGTCCCTTTATAACTTGCAGATAAATATGCGACAAGGTACCTTCAGTTTAATCCACTATTAAACTACTAGCTAGCGAAGATATCTTCCTTATTCCTCTCTATAAGACAGACTTGATTCTAGTTTGGTGTGGTTTTGATCACGAACGGATTTGAACACGATATGGATTGTGAAATCTCCTCGTTCAATGCTTTAATAGTTGAGTTGATTTCTTGGTAGAGTTTCAGCTTGCTTGAGTGATAACCGTATATCATGTGTACTCTTCCATATGTTGTTCCAAGCTTTTATAGGTGTAGAATTTTGAATTCTAACCGTTGGTGTTGATTGGCATGAGATAAATGTTGATTGCCAATCAAGAGATAAGAATCCCAGAATATCTTCTCTTGCCTTGTACTAATGGTTGACCGAATCTCTTTTGATATGGAAAGCAGATGGCTAATTGATCTCTTTCCTTTCTTCACGCTCCAATTGATTATCCTTCCATTCTTGATCTCTAATTTGATAGACTTTCCTTCTCCATGAGATTAGATGATGTGGCAAATGAGATGGGATTCGTTCTAAGTGCATCCAGTAACAAAATGTGTACCAGATGACTTAAGTGATCTTCGCCAGAATAGGTTCACTCTTAAAGAGATAACCTGGTAAACCAAATCAAGTCCAATCTGGTTAAAAAAAAATGGTCTGGTACAGAACTTGCTCCAAGGAATGTTGATAATAGCTGGATCAAGTTTCTTATATTCGGTTAAGTGACCAATGAACAAATCGTCTGCTTGCTTCCTGGTGTGTTGGTGTGCTTCTTCAAACAGAAGACTATCTAACCAGATGACTTCTACAGGACATAATCTTTTACATTTTAAATCATTAGCTAACCTCGTCTAAGACTTGCTCTCTATCAAATTCACTTTACAACATAGTGATATGGTACATGTAGAACAAGTTGAATCTAGCAAAATGAACATAAAATAATTCTAAGTGTGTTTCAAAAGAAAATCATCAAAACTAAATTTTTTTAAAGGTTCCCAACAATTTCCCCCTTTTTGATAATGTCGAAACCACACTTTACAATATAACCCTAATTAAGCATTTAACAACTATCTGGTTTTAAAATCCAGATGGGTTAATATTTCGTTATAATATATAACGAATTAGAAAGCAATAATGAGTTCTGGACAACAAAAAATTGTTATCAGATAACCCTTTCATTATTGTTGGTCTCGAAAGAGCAAGGTTTGGTGTTTGGTGGGGGGGGGGGGGGAATAAACCAAAAAAAAAATTTTCAGTTTACTTGGTAGTTTTTTCTTTAAATAAGAAATTGTTCCGCATATGACTAACCAGATTGATCAACAGATCGATCCCAGATTTGTCCAGACAGATTGGTCTCTAGTGTAGACACTTAGACAATAATAAGAGTGATCTTATTATCTTCTAAGTGTTATGTGTGCGCGGAAATATGGTGGATTTAGTGAGTGCTCTTATATTGAAAACCTTAAGGATTAATCAGATTGATTAAATCAAATTGATTGAGATGCAGACTATATGATAGTGCAGAGAGTTAGAATAATAAACTACTGAAAGTAAATATGCAGAAACATAAATGACACAGTTGTTTAACGTGGTTCGGGAAATCCCTACGTCCACGATCAGATCAAAATTAGACCAGATTATCCACAACTAGGATACTCTTCTTCTTTATACTCGTGGAGAACGAGTCACAAGTACCAATCAAAGCTAGAGAGATACTTATGCACGAAGTAAGTGTCGTGTCCCTTTACAACAGATTACCTCTACGTAACCACTAGAAAACAACTAGCTAGCAGGGTGATCTCCTTTCTCTCGATAAGACAGACTTGAATCGAGGTTGGGTTGGTGTGATGTAGAATCACAGGTTGTTTGAAGCTCGTAGTCTGGTTCAGAGATTTGCTTGAGAGTATGTTATCAATGTTGCTTGCGTGAGTTCATCTCCAGACTTTGATCTTCAAATATATAGGCTTTGAATTTAAAATTCTAACCGTTTGTTTATTGGCGTGAGATTGATTGTAGATGCCAATCAATGATATCCATCATATCTGTTCTTGCCTTGTAGAAGCGTCGACTCAATCCTCTAAGTATGGAAAGCAGATCGCTAACGGTTACTTTCCTTCCTTGTGTCAATCGTGGATTCTCTTTCCAAACCCTGTTGGATGGACTTCAATTTTGACGTGGCAAGAGGATATGATGTGTAGGATGATGTCATATGGTGGTTTGATGACTCTATCGATCTGGTGATACGCTGTGATCATCGATCTGGTCGGTGATCTGGTTGCTGTCTGTCACAGCAGATCGATTTCTTCTTGGCGAGAAATCTTGGCCTTCATCCTATACTATATATAGAAATGACTTCTATAGAAATACTTCCTTTACATGTTGAGTCATCTCCTAATCTGTTCTCTATCAGAATTCACTTTATATGTAGTGATCTGTTAACACGTAGAACAGTTTAACTCTAAAAAGGACTAAGTGTGTTTCGAAGGATCATCATCAAAACCAAAATACTTTAGGGTTCCCAACAATTATATTTCAGAACAGTTGAGATAGTGAGTTCCAGATGATAGAGTCTAGAACATCAAAATAAAGAGTAATAGATGGTAAAAATAAATCAAGAAAATTAGCTAAACAATCTGCTTCCTTTCTTCATCTTCGCCTTCTGCGCATCAGAGGTTAATTGCACACTCTCGTACATTCCATCTCTGACTCTGGCGTAATTTGGATCATGATTGTCAATTTTGTAACCTTTAACTTACGCAATCATTTTAATGCAATTGAGAATATATGTCTTGTTCAACCAAAAACGTATATTAAACTGTAGTACGTGGCATTGTTTAGACCAGACCCACTGTCCGATAAAGGGACTCAGTATCGAATACGAGGAATGTTTCCAGCCAATATACTTCCAGTTCATTTTAAAGTCGACCCGAATGTCGTATCTCAAAGGAAGGCTATGCAGGGCTATCAATCATTAGTACTAAAATGCAAATAATAAAATCCTAAACACTCTAATTAGGATGAGATGAAAAGCAATAAATGGTGGTCCACAAGTGATTGAAGTCTAGGGTAAAGATCATCTCTAATATAGGTCAATGCTTATTCAATCAAACCAAATCTTTAATAGGTTTTTCCTAAGTTGATTAGCCAATAACTTTCGTATTCTTGAAACTAATCCGTGTCTAGCACTTTCGTGTATAGATCACACTTAGAGTAACACTAATCAAGATATGATTACCTATTTTACGTTTCCGATTAATAGGCTAGGTTGTTTGATTATAAATGAGATATAGAATAATTCATTTCAACCCATTCCATATCTTAGAGTTGCACAAGGTGATCAAGCATGGAAAACTCTTAAGCACGGATCAAACAACCATAAAGAAGATCAAATTAAAGCATTGAACCATAGATAAGAAACAATCAAACCCTTGATAAGAATTTAGCCAACCATATTGAAAAGCAAATCCATAGAAAGGTTCATCATAATAAACTTACTAAGAATCCACAATTCGGTTGCCAAATTCCTTCAACCCTTGGATACCCCAAGGCACTAAACTAAGAAAATAGTAAAAGCAAGTGTTTAGAGAGTTTCTACAGGTTACAATTGTTTCGTCTTTTTGAAAAACGACGCCTAGAACACTTAAAACAAATGCACAACTGCTAGCCAGCGACGTGAAGTTGCCCAACAATCGCTGGCTGTGTGTTTCTGTCCTAGTCTGCTTCTGCAGCCTAGTGATCGCTGGGTGACCCAGCGGTCGCTGGATGCACTTTTCAGCTCCTTGTGTTTCTCTCCTTCCCGTTTCATGCTCGTACTTCTCTCCCTCGCCCGGCTTTTTATTAATGGTCTTTTCAGTACTAATCCTTGCTCAATTGATCATCTTCCACTCCATCCTGCGGAATACATGATAAAACAAGAAACGGCATAAAGAAGAACTAGAACAATACGAAAAACATAAAAAACAAAGACATAGACAATACACAACGAGCTAAAAACGTAACAAGAATACACTAAACAACGCCCCCACACTTAATCATTTGCTTGTCCTCAAGCAAAATCTAATCACAACTTGTCAATTCATGTCAATAATTAATATGTAAGCCAAACCACCAATCATACCTTCATTTCAAAACTTAGCCTAGACTCAATACTCAACCCTATTCGGTCACTCAATTAAGATGTAATGTTGCCCGTTACTAAGTTCATCAATATACATATGGTCACGATGTACACTCATCTCACATCTGCCTATCGTCACATGTTCGATTTCCCTTTTATTAAAGCCATTCGAGCTTCTTTTTTTTTGTACGCCCTTCTGGCGTTTTTATTCTTTTTTTTGAAGAGTTGATACTCTTGTTTTTTTTTTACTTTAGAAAGGGAGATCGAACATATAACAACAAGGAGTAGCCACTCATAATCCGAATCATGACCACTATGTATACGACTAATAAAAGCAACATGCCCCACATGTCATCTTAATCACACAACCTAGCCCAATCAAGAATCAAATCTAAGCTAAGTTACCACTATACATACCACATACGGGGCTCACATATCAATCATCAACATTTATCAACAAGAAATGATCAAATAAGCAAAAGAACGTGCAAATCATTAAATAGGGGAAGAACAAAAACTAAAGACAACACAAACATGTATCAAAATATACATAAATACAAACACAAATCAAAGAAATTCACACACCCCCCTACACTTAAATTCTATTACGCCCTCATAGTAGAAAATAAAAGAGAAAGATATTAGAACTTCCCTGATAAGACAAAAAACCAGAAACAAGCTCAAGAATTCAAGATCCTTGAGATTGGTATCTGCAACAAAAAAAGACAACCAACCAAGCATAAAACAGAAAAATAAAAGAAATAAAAACAAAACCATAGAGATAAAGAAAAATGGAAAGAAAACTAATACGCAGGAGGATCTTGATAATCAGTTGGAGGTGGAGGATGAAGTCCTGTCCATCGAGCCCACTGGAGTCTGGTATCCATGGACTGGAGTCGGCTATCCATGGAGTGAAGGACTTGGTTCTGCGAATCCAATCTTGAAAAGAGATCGGATTGGAACCGTAGGAAGTCATCTCGCATGAAATAACCGGACCCACTACTGGATCCAGTAGCATATCCTTGCTGCTCAAAACCGCCTTGGTACCCTACGGGCTGCCCTCCCTCATAGAGAAGCTCCTCCATCTCGGTATCAACACCGAGAGGGGCCTCCTCAGTCCTCTGGGTCACCTTCAGCCGAAGTGCCGGCACCTCCCTCTCTCTCTAGTGCAGCCTCACGCTCTCTGAAGCGACGAACACACTCCCTGAAGTTTCAGAAGCAGCAACTAGGCCAACATTCTTCAGGAATATTGTAGTGAGGCATACACCTTCCACTTCCTCATATGAATCAGGTACCTGCAGACCATAATGCAAAGCAAGGCGATACGGAATATAAGCAAATGCAGGGTGAGCTTTCTTCTTAGTTCTAATACCATCTAATTGGGACAATATGAAGGATGTGATGCACACCTTCTGTCCCTTCAAAGCAGCAGATAAAAGAAAGCACTCACTCGAGTTGACCTTATTTTTCTGCTCCTTGCCCGACACATTGTAAGAAATAAATTTGTGTAAGAGGGAAAGGGCATCATCCCGAATGAAACCACTAGGAGTTCCACTCGGGTTCCAGTTATGTAAACCGGTCAACTCATGCCAAGCAGCTACGGGATTAAACACTACAAAAAAACCTTAATCTGGCGACAGAATGGACGACGGATTTGATTTCCGTCATCCACTGGCGACGGACTCCAACGATTTTGGTTAACGACAGACTGGCGACGAACTGGCGACCGTTTTTTGACGCGTATGATGGTGCCAATCCGTCGTTAGGCTTAATTTCCAATTTTTTTTTTATTTTTAATGCTGGCGACGGACTGGT
The DNA here is from genome assembly GCA_026898415.1 of Leonotis leonurus. NCBI lineage: Eukaryota > Viridiplantae > Streptophyta > Magnoliopsida > Lamiales > Lamiaceae > Leonotis > Leonotis leonurus. The sequence goes on along the minus strand of JAPKLX010000172.1, from coordinate 166,948 downwards.
CCGTCGTCCAGTCCGTCGTTAGGCTTAATTTCCATTTTTTTTTAATTTTTAATGCTGACGACGGACTGGTCCGTCGTCCAGTCCGTCGTCCGGCCCTTTAAATCGGTCATCTCCCTCCTTTCGCGAAACACAGCCGCTGCTACCCTAAATCCCTCTCCCACCGGCGATTTGAAGGCGATATTGAGTTCCTACCGCCGTAATACTCCAGTGTAAGTCGAATCATTCCATTTTGCTTCCCCTCTTTCGATTTCTATGTTTTTTTAATTTTCCGTATGTTTGAAGCTCTGCCTCCGCCCGTGCGTCGCTGCCGCCTCTCCCCCGCCGTGCTCCGGCCGACGCCGCCCAATCCCCTCCGCTGCCGACGCCGCCCTGCTTCAGGTAAGTAAATTCTAAATTTTTTTTTAATTATTGTTAATTTGTTAATTTTTGATAATGTTTTTATAATTATTTTTATTTCTTATAATTTCTTTTGTTAATTGTATGTTAATGTATGTTAATTGTATGTTAATTGTATGTTAACTAACTATTTTATAATTATTGTTATTTTTTATAATTATTTATAATTAGGTTATTTGATAATTAGACATAATTAACTAATTAATTTTTGTTAATATAATCTAAAAATTACCAAATTGAATAAAATATTTTCTAAATTACTTAGGGTTAAGGATAATTAACTAATTAATAAAATATTTTCTAAATTACTTAGGGTTAAGGATAATTAATTAATTAATCTTTAACAAATTAGTGTTAATTACTTTAGTTAATTCAGTAATTTGAATTTTTTGATTCTAATTATTGTAATTAATCCATAATAAATAAATTAGTTTAGTTAGTGTTAGTGTTAAAGATAATTGACGGATTTGTCTACTTGATGTAAATTATTATATCTTAGTTTAAATTGTTGATTAATTAGTTTAAATTGTTAATTAGTATTAGTTTGTTAATTGAGCGTTAGTTTAATTATATGTTTAAATTGTTTAATTAGGGTTTATTGAATTACGCCCGTCGCTGCCCGACTCCTCTCTCAGCCTTTCCGAGCCGCCTTCTGCCGCTTCGGCGCTCCGTACTTCCGTGAAAGGTAATTAAATTATAATAATGTACTTATTTAATTACTTAGGTTAATTATTTAAATTTATTAGGTAATTTTTAGATTATTTAGCATTTATAATGAATTAGTTAATTTTTGTATTTAATTTGATTAATCATGTTAGTTAATTGTGTAGGTTAATTATACTAATTTACACCCAAATAATTTAGACTAATTTAGACTAAGCTTTGTTCATATTTTCTCTAAGTCTGTTTAATTTCATAATGAGTGAATTTATTGTTTAATTTAAATTATTGTTTTAATTGACACAAACATATAATGTAGGTTAATTAGTTTATAGTTGATTTTTTCTAATTTCTTAATTTTGGTAATATAGTATAACGAAATGGGGGATTTATGACATTGGCATAGACGTAATTTATTTCTTAAGGATCTTCTCCCTTCGGGATAGATTTTGATAACGTCTTAAGGATCTTCTCCCAATATGTGTAATATTATGTTGTGGTGGTTTGATGAGATGCATGTGTTGTGATATTTTAATTATTATGTTCGAATGTTTTGATCATGAAATGTATGTTGGGATATTTTCATGATTATGTCAGCTGGTTGTTTTGATTAGATTTAGTGATATGGGATATTAATTTGGATGCAATCAACTGCAAATCACCAATGATGACCAAATTAAATGACAAAAAATAACCAAATGCAATCAATTGCAAATGAACTTATAATATTCGCCAGCAAACCATAATTCTCTACCTAGGACCATAATTTTCATAATTCTCGTCCTCTATTGTCGTCCACTATTCTACTCCAAATCAACTTATAATTCTCTCTCTCTATTTAACTTCAAATAATTCAACTCTCATTTAACACTTTCCTAAATGAGTGTATGTTTACACATGTGCAATCTTCATTTAAATGTCTAATTTAATAGACCACTATAAAAGTATTGCCCTCTCCGTAACTAATGAATCTTTATTTTACTATGTGAATACTTATTAATATTAATCAGGGTTATAAAAATGAGTCGAGATTGGATGTATCTGCGTTTACTTCCGAATGGGGGATTTAATCCACACTTCCTTGCTGGGTTTGACGAGTTCTTAAGATTTGCAAGTAGTGAGCCTCAGTTAATGGATGGAGAAAAAATCAAGTGTCCGTGTGTGAAGTGTAAGAATATATACTTTAGAAGTATAGATGTTGTACAGCTTCATCTCGCTAAAAAGGGTTTCACACGGGGTTACGAGATCTGGAGGTTTCATGGTGAAAATGAAATACCTTCATATGCTCAAGAAACACGTGTCGACGTAGATGTAGAACCCGAAGAAGAATACGGGACATACCACGTGATGGTTCATGATCTCGGGGGTCCCTCTTTTAACAACCCAGACACAGAGGAAGATCCAAACGCTACAACAAAGTTGTTGTACGAGTTGTTGGACGCTGCTGATCAAGAGTTATACCCTGGGTGTAAGAACCACACTCAGTTGTCTTCTGTGGCTCGTCTTATGACTTTGAAGGCCCGTTCTGGGATGCCACAAATATATTTCAACGAGATGTGTGTGTTATTGAATGAGGCATTTCCAGATCACCACAAAGTGCCCATGAATTACTACAGCACACAGAAATTGCTATGGGCAATGGGTTTACCTGTAGAAAAGATAGATTCGTCTAGGATTCATTGCATGATCTATTGGGAGGGGGATTCCCATCTTGTGAATTGCAAATTTTGCAATGAAAGCTGATACAAAGATAGGAGTCGGGGACGTAAACAAGTGTCCTTTAATAAGATGTACTACTTCCCTTTAACACCTCGTTTGCAAAGGTTGTATGCAACTAAAGCTACAGCCGGCGACATGATCTCGCATTCAACCTCAGCTGATGATGGTGTTATGCGCCATCCTGCAGATTCTCCGACGTGGAAGCACTTTAATGTGACTTACCCGGGTTTTGCAGCGGAGCCACGGAATATACGATTAGGACTGTCAACAGCTGGTTTTCAACCATACGGTCAATCGGGACAACAGTACTCATCCTGGCCTGTTATCCTTACTCCTTATAACTTACCTCCGTGGTTGTGCATAAAAGAACAACACATGTTTCTCACAGTGCTTGTTCCTGGTCCAAGAAATCCAAAAGATAAGATAGATGTGTACCTACAGTCACTTATATCTGAACTCAATCAATTGTGGACAGTCGGTGCCCATACTTATGACATTTCAAGAAGACAAAACTTCCAGATGCATGCAGCATTGATGTGGATCATTAGTGATTTTCCAGCGTACTCGATGTTGTCTGGTTGGAGTACAACCGGAATATTAGCTTGTCCTCGATGCCTGGAACAAACAGATGCATTCTCCTTAACACATAGCCGGAAGCAGTCATGGTTTGATACACATCGCAAGTTCCTACCTTATGATCACCAGTTCAGGAGGAATAGGAGGGCATTTAGAAACAATAAGATTGTTGCAGATGATCCTCCAGAGAGGAGATCAGGGCAAGAGATACTTTATCAGATTGAAGATTTGGGACTAGTAAAGGTAACCGAAGATTATGATGATAATAACAAGCGCATCTTAAGACAAGTTACCACTGGATGGCGGAAAAAGAGCATCTTTTGGGACCTTCCGTATTGGAGTTCTCTGCTCATTCGACACAATTTAGATGTTATTCATATTGAAAAGAATGTGTTTGAAAACATTTTCAATACTGTTATGAATGTCCAAGGCAAGACAAAAGACACGGCAAAGTGTAGGGAGGAACTGAACCTCTATTGTCATAGACCCCAGCTGATGCGTGACCAGTATACAAATAAATATCCTAAGGCATGCTATACACTTGAGAAAAAGGAGAGAAAAGTCTTGTGTGAGTGGGTGAAAGCCCTTAAGTTTCCTGACGGTTACGTCTCAAATATGGGTAGATGTGTAGACATGAGTAAACTTAAGATGTTTGGGATGAAGAGCCACGACTGTCACGTTTTCATGCAGCGCATACTACCCATTGCATTTCGAGAACTACTCCCACAAGCTGTTTGGAAGTCCATAACTGAGTTGTGTCTATTCTTTCGTGATTTGACATCACGAAACATAAAGAGTGACGACATGGAGATACTTAACAGTAATATCCCATTGATTTTGTGTAAGCTTGAACGCATATTTTCACCTATCTTCTTCGACTCAATGGAACATTTGCCTATCCATCTAGCTGACGAGGCAAGAGATGAAGGACCAGTCCAATATCGATGGATGTACCCATTTGAGAGGTACTTCAAACTGAATCAATTGTGTTTAATGTTTTGTCAATTTTAACTATTGTTTCATGCTTTCTAAATGAATCATTTCAATACAGATATTTAAGAAAACTGAAAGATAATGTCAAGAACAAAGCAAGCGTTGAGGGATCGATATGTAATGCATACTTAGTGGAGGAAGCCACTGCTTTCTGTTCCTATTATTTTGAGGATCATGTTAGTACGAAACATAGAGAGGTGCCTCGCAACTACGTCTGAGGATGTTCTACTAGTGGGGTAGAAGATCAATCAGACTTGCCTTCTGTATTCAAACTTGCTGGAACTGGTTTTGGAAAGACAACGAAAAGATCGTTGGATCCAAGGGAATACAGAGCTGCGCATCTATATGTACTCCATAATTGCATGGAGATCGATCCATATATCAAGTAATCTTTTACAAATCAAATTATACGACTATTTAATGCAATGTGTGGTTTTTATAAACTAATATGTACTTTTCTATGAAGGGAATACGAATCATGGATAACTGACATGGACATTGACAAGAAAATGTCTACAGAATTTCTTGAATCGTTTTGCTCCTATGTGAGTCAAATTTTCACTAAACTACTTGAAATTATTTAATTAAGTACTATATAAGGGACATACAACTCCATAACTTGATAAGTATAAACTTGTGTGTGATGTAGGTACAAAATTGTGTAACTGATCCTGTTATGTGGGACATTGCACGTGGACCTTCACCAATGATTACATCATATCATGGTTATTTGGTGAATAGTTACAAATTTCACACGATATCACATGGAACTCACAAAGCAACTATGAGTAGTGGTGTGTGCATAAAAGCGGGTAACTATGGGGACTCGAGTCACACGGATTTTTATGGACAATTAGTCGAAGTGTGCAAGCTCACATACCCAGGATTACACAATAAGAAGGTCGTTCTCTTCAAGTGTGACTGGTTCGACACCTCTCCGGCTGGTACAAGGGTTGATATGCAATTCAAATTAGTGTTTGTAAATCATACGCGCAGACTTAGAAAATATGAACCATTTGTATTAGCCATTCAAGCTACACAAGTTTATTATTGTTCATATCCGAGTATGAACCAACAGTATAGAGAATGGTGGGAAGCTTGTTCTATAAAGGCAAGGGCCACTATCGATGAGTCTCGAGTGGATGTATCTACGTTGGAGTCACCGTTTCAGGAGGATGATGACGCTCATGTGGTACCTACTGTAGATGTAGATGATATTACATCAGTTCACCGAGACGGTGAAAATGTAGAAATTGAAGATGATGATGACCACCAAGACTCTGATAATGTCCTCGAAACAGAAGAAGAAGATGACGAGGATGATGAATATGAAGAGGATGAAGCTTCAGATGACGAAGAAGAAGATGAAGATGAGGAGGATGACTATGTAGATGAGGATGAGGAAGATGAAAATAATAACGATGAAGAGGACGAAGATTAACACTTTGTGTAGAAAACTTAACACATTCAAATTTTACATTATTAATTATAAATGCAACTTGTTATATGTTTAATATAAACCTTCTACGTATACGTGATATGTCTATCATGAATCTTATTTATTTATTTATTTTCAACATAATAGATGTCTTACAGTCGGCGCGGTTCACCACGAGATGATGTGGGGACTCCTCGTGGTAGGGGTTCACGCCGATCACAGCTATCCGTTGGACGGGATAGTTCCCCGGGCTCATCGTCTAGATATGAGTCCGGGACCGACGGTCTGAGCCACCATATTGGTGGTATACACATAGGCGGTCCGTCTTCTGGCTCTGACACTGATGGTCAGAGAGAGCGTAGACCCACAGGTGACTTTGTTCTATCTGTGAGTGAGCTGGGGTACGTAAATGCAATCACATCTTCAATTTTGACAATTATTTAATTAGTTATTCAAAAATCTAACATAAATCAATCTAAAATTACTTATGCAAGGGATTTTACTCGCATGCCGACCCGGCAGATTACATATGGGAACTATTTAAGATAGTTCCCAACCCAACTGGATACAGTTGGAAGCTCACGCCTGAGGACGTTAGACAGCGATATTGGGAGGAGTTTAAGGTTCGAAAATTTACTAAAACTTTCAAATTCATTCTTAATTATAACTTATAACTATAATTTATAACATACATTTTCAATGCTAGAAAAAATTTATTTGGGAACCGGCACTCGATGCGAAGATTCGGGAGCTATGGTATGATAAGATCCGGGAGAGATATAAGGATTATATCTGCGGGATTAAGAGGAGGAGGAATGATCCGCCACCTAGAGGTGGGAAGCCTGGGTGGTGGACTGATGATGTGTGGATGGGTTGGCTTGCTTACTGGTCCCGGGATGATGTTGTGGCCAAATCCCAGGCAGCGAGGCGCAACCGGATGTCTGAGCCTCAGGGACCGGGTACTGGTCCTATCAAGTATAGGGGAGGGTCCAAGTCGGTCATGCAACGAGCTGAGGAAAAGGTAATAATATACTTTAAATAATAATTATAATTATGTGGTACAATTTTAATTCATATACTGTAGTACCCCGAAATACTGTAGTTGTAATTAAATGATAATTAAAGCTTAATTAGGGCATTGCATCCCTAAGAGAATATTTATATGAGATTAAGAAGAGTTTGAAGAATCTATTATATGATTTAGAAGAAAGAATTATGAATATTTCGTTAAGAAAGAAAATGGAATTTATTAATTCCATATTAGAGATAAAAGAAAGGGGTTGAGATAGAATAAACTCAGACAACGCATGCCCCTCAGAAGAGAAAATTTTTATCTATTAGATAACATAGAAAAATGGAATTAGAAATTCCATTAAGCTTGAAAACAGATAAAAGAAAGAATAAAAATTTATTATTGCAATTTCGATAATAATTTAATTAGTTTTCGGCAGGAATTCAATTTGGGAATTCGACAGCCGTAGCAATATTTATAAATTAAGCCCAATTTTCTAAGATACATAGAAGAGATTATTATGAGGATTTTGTTAGAAAATATTGCTTTAGAAAGGAATTTATGTAATTAAATTCATTCGGTAAGGTAAAACTCGAATAATTCGTTCATCTGAACTCGGAATCGCGAACGGTCTGAACCGGTGGATTCCTTGTGTCGAGATGAGTAATCCAGCATTAAGATCTCGATGCACGAAAATCGAGGAGGTGGGACCTTCTAGAAGCCCCTAGAGCTAAGTGGATAATTATCAAATTATTTAATTAATAAAAAAATCTTATACTTAATATATAAGAAAGCCATCCTTATCATATTTCATCATCTTCCACCTCCTCCTTCCCCTCATTTTCGTGCACCACACTTCCTCCATAGACAAGAAATTTTCTCCTCCATAATTCAAGTTCTAAGTTAAATTTGAGGCTCAATTTCAAGAGATAATCACCTTTGAGGTATTATTCCATCATCTTTACCTCTTTAATTTGTAGAATTTGAAGAGAGGTTGTCTATCTATCCATGATAGGTTATGTTCATAATTCATAAGATATGATGTTGATTTTTATATAAGTTGTAGTAATTAAATAGAACATCATGTTCTAAGTATGATTTTGCAAAGAATTGTTAGAAATGATGAATAATTAGATTTTCCCTAAATCTTCCATAAGAACCCTAATTTGAATTGGTGGAAATTGAATGGAATTGTTTGATTTAAGCATGGATAAGTGTCATTAGGAACTAATAAATATGATTAGAGAAAGAAATTAGAGCAAAAATTCAAACATCTTAAATGTTCATAGTGACCGAAAATTAGGAAGAAATTTTCAATAAGATTTTGATTTTATTTGTGTAATTTGAGATCATAATTGAGTTCAATGGCATGAATAAAGCTTAGAATAATTTATTGGGAATTTTTCATATACTAGAATTTGATTTCTAAAAATCTAAGAATGTATGAAGTTCATGGTTTATATATATGTTGATGGTAATTTGCTTAGGTGATGTTGAATTAGAGTTAATTAGATGATAGTAAGCATAGATAGATCAAGAGATTGAAGAAAGAATTATCATTTCATAAAGAATCATAAAATGCTTGGAGAAGGGGATGATCCAAAGTCATATGTAGAGGAGTTAATTGGATAATTTAATACCATAGTTGTGATGAGGAAATAATATGAAGTATAATGTGAGTTTGTTGGAATTAAAGAGACATGTATGTGGAAGTTAGAATTTTAAGTGTAAAGAAGAATACATACTTCTTAAGTGTGAGATCTTAGATATGAAGTTAAGTATGCAAGTAAGCTTAGAATACATAAGTATGTGTAATTATAAGATGATACGTAATGGAATAGATAAAGGATGCAATGACCCGAAAGAGAGTAAACTGATAGCAATCTAAGTTAAGATAAGAGATTATATGAGATAATGTCTTTCTAATCTACTCCAAATTTATATAATTAAGGTACAAGTGGAGTAAGAAGAAGAGATACAAATCCCAAGAAAGAAGAAGACGAGCCTTCGACTTATATAACATAAGTCAATCAGGTGGGCACATTCTTTTAAAGTATGCATGTTATTTATGAAACTTGCTATTGCATGTTATTTTGAAAAGATGTGACTTGCATGTTTTTAGCATGATTGCATTGCCTATCTACGAGAGAATTACGATATCGGCCCTATGCCGGACGAGCTACCGGTAAGGGTTTGTGTACACATATATGACCGTGAGCCGGTGAGCGGATCGGCCGGTCATAGTGTTTGAGAGGGAGGCCTACCTCTCAACACAAGAAGTGCGTAGATATGGTGTATATGAAAGATTTTGTCTGCAGACATCAGCATGTTTTATTTATGTTACGGTTGAGCATGAAAAGTTTCAGTTTTAAAGAAAGTTATTGCAAGTCACAAGAACATGTTTTTAAGAAAAGTTTGGCAACGTGCCCACTGAGTACACATCGTACTCATGCCTTGCATATTCATTCACATTTGCAGGTTGAGCAGCGGCGATGAAGATGGAGATGAATGCTGGCTTTGGGCTTGTTGTCCCTTTGTTTTGACCATATATGTATTTAGTGGTTGAAGTAGTGTTGTTGTACTTATGATCATCCACTCTTGTTGATGAGTAAACTTGACACCTTATTGTCCTTAGTATGTTGATACGTTTGATTAATCCGTGAGATTCATATTGATATGTTCCCGTTACGAACCTTTGTTTGTCGTCACTTGGTCGTTTGGTACCATGATATTATGTTAGCCTTTGTTACTCATTGTGGTACTTTTCTTTGTGAGTTAACGTGTTCTGCGTCTCTTTCATGGTTGTTTGAGATGATCGTTGATAGTTTGGGAACTCAAAGTTCATCAATTGTGAATACTTGAAAATTTCTAGAAACAGGGCAGCCTCTATTTTTCCCATTTCTGCACGTTTCACTTGTCCAAATTTTCTGATATTGGTGTCATTTGAAATATCTTTTCGATACCTTTCTAACGGTTCTTTCGGATCTTAATTCGGAGTTCATATGAGAAAGTTATGAGCTTCCGAAGTTGAGGTGTCAGTCCTGCCCTGTTTTTCGCGAAAGTCATTTTGAGTTCCTTTGTGTTTAAACATCAATTGCTTGAGTTTCTTCCAAGTTAGTTAAGTCATGGCCTAATCTCTTGGCTAAGATAGGGTTAAGAAATTGGGCTGTGACATATACACATGTTTCAATGACACAACTAAATTGTGATCTGATGCATAGGGTCGTGAGCGGGGAGTAGCTCCAATTGAGTGCATGTTCGACTCTTTTCTGGATGAGCATCGATACGCGGACGGGACATACACCGATCCAAAATCTGAGGCGATAGCGGTAAGTCTTAATTTCAAAAGAATATATATATATATATATATATATTAGATTTTCAATATTTATAATATGTATACTAACAAATGTTCATTTCTCGTTTACATGCATGCAGACTGAGGTGTTTCACCGTGCTGACGAGGAGCGGGCCCAGCTACCCGAGGTGGACCATGATGCAGTCGACATAAACGAGCTGTATTTGGAGGTTCTTGGCAGCCCGGACAAGAAGAAGAGGATGTTCGGCACGGGAGGCACGGCGAAGGCCCAGAGAGCATCCAGATTTGGGGGCTCCTCGTCCACATCACGAGCATCCAGAGACGAGGTTGAGGAGCTACGGCGCCGAATCGAGGAGCAGGATCGCGAGCGCCGTGAGTACCTTGCTGAGCAGCAGAGATTGGCTGAGCAGATGGCGCTCATGCAGACTCAGTATGCCGAGGTGATGCGCTGGATGTCTCAGCAGGGAGGAGGTAGTGCACCCTCCTTTCCCTCTTATCAGCCTCCCCCGTCTGATGCCCATCCCCAGTTTCCTCCTGATGATGATTATGATTCGTAGATATGCTACTGATACACTTTACTATTTTTTTATTATATGGTTTATCGTGGGATGTTACTGATACATTGTTAATTTTATTTTGTTCATTATATGAAATCCGCGTTCATTTTGAATTTCATTTGATTGGTTCAATTTTAAATTATTGTTCAATGTTGGATTATATTTGTATTGTTTGTTGTGACACGTTTTAGGTAATGAATAATAAAAAAACAAAATTAATAATTAAAATTAAAAAAAAAAACATACCTGGCGACGGACTGTAGTCCGTCGCCAGGTCAACGGTTAACGCCACCTGGCGACGGATTAAATCCGTCGTTAGTTTTCTGGCACCGTCAACGGCCACTGGAAGACATTGACGACGGATTTACAGTCCGTCGTTAGCTAACGACGGATTTACAGTCCGTCGTTAGCTAACGACGGACTGTATTTTCCATCGTTCGGTGGGCTAACGACGAATGAAATACAAACAGAAAAATTTCATCGCCAGTCCGTCGCTAGCCTCCCGGGACGACGGATTTCCTATGCTAAAGACGGATTTTTCCGTCGCCAGAAGACCTTTTTTTTGTAGTGAAACCCTTTAGGAGTTCTCGTAGCCGCACCCTGCGGGGAAGCAAAACCAAAAACCGCATGCAAATCAGTATGAGATACACGGAACTTATTACCAAGCGGTCGACAATTAAAAGTGTTATAATCATCATACAATTGAAAAGAAGCAATAAACTCAAATGACAATTCAGCATAACATTCTAATGGACCACTACGGAGTTGAGAACGAACATTCAAGCGAGTAAACAAATCCCAATCATAATGATGTCCAAGATTAAAAGGTAAATCATACAAACGGTCAAAGATATCACCTTCATCATGGTTGTAAATGGGGAATTTGCTATTTGGGAAGAGCCTTTGAATGTTCACCTCGGGTTGGTCGGCCTCTTCGTCATCCACTAGCTCATGCTCATGCGACATTTTTGACTTCTTCGGCATTTTAGAGGGTAGAGTGGTTTTGGCGTTGAACAAGGTGATAAAGTTTGGTAAAAATGGAGGAAATGTGATTAGGAATGGAGAATTTGGGATTTAGGGATTTGGTGGATGGATTTGAAAATTTTTTGGATGAAAGTGTAGAGAATAGAGTGGGTAACTGAAATATGGGGATTAGAATGAAGAATTTGGGTGAGGAATGAAGGTATTTAGGAATTTTAGGGATAGGTTTTCGGTTTTGGGGTGAAGAAGAAGAAGAATTTTGATAAAAAGTGAAATTTGGTCGCTGGAGAGAGAAAATTAAACGCTGAATTTGATGTCCCAGCGATCGCTGGGAATCTCAGCGATCGCTGGATGTGGCTTCTGCTCTCTGTAATGCATGCTTCCCAGCGACCGCTGGTAATCCCAGCGATCGTTGGGTGTGCCTTTCTGACCCAACTGAGCTTGCACCCCAGCGATCGCTGGATAGTCAGCGGTCGCTGGGTGCACTTTTCTGCCGCCCCAAAACTTAGCTTTTTCTTCTCAACTTGTTCGTTCCTTCCTCCAACCGACTTTTGGTTCCAAACGTCATACCCTGCACACCATGTAACAACAACATAAGATTCTCAACACTTCAAACAAAACAAATAACTAAAAACAACAAAAGCAAGAAATAAAACGTGGGTTGCCTCCTATGAAGCGCTCGTTTAATGTCGTGAGCTCGACACCTTTCAATCCTTTTCACTTAGCCTGGCTAGGAAGCTTGTCCTTCCTACTGCTCTACATGAAATCTCCCAAAGTTTCAGCTAGCTGGCCCACTTGCGTCTCGATTCTCCTAATCGAAGCCTCAATTGTTTCAAATCTCTTGTTATGTGCCTCAACCACCTTGTTCAAAGTCTCTTCAACGGAGACTTTAGGAAATCTTGGAGGTAATTGGTGTGGTGGTGGCGCAAATTGTTGGAAGCTTTGTTGAGTCGACATTTGTTGCCCTTGTGGAGCTTTCTGCCTCCAGGAGAAATTGGGATGGTATCGATACCCCGGATTGTAAGAATTCTAGTATGGATCAAACTTTGGTCGAGGTTGAAATCCTTGAAGAGCGTTCACTTGCTCCTCATACGCTATCCCAGACTCCACTCCATGTGTGCACAGATTTGCACCATGTCCAAATTCTCCACATATTCCACATGTTTCATCAACAAGAGCTTTCCTAGGTTGTGCATCCACAGTTCGGATCGCCTGCACTTGTCTTGTCAGCTCTGCCAACTGTCTCACCATGTCGTTACTTGAAGATGCTTCGTTGACCTTCTTTTTCGGACCTCTAGAGCTCCTTTGCTGTGAGTTATCCGCCATTATCTCAAATATCTCGGTGAGCTCTTCCGCGGTCTTGCTCCCAATGTCTCCTCCAGCTGCATTATCAACCATATACTGGAAGTTCTGGTGAAGACTTTCGTAAAAGAACTGGTTGAGCAACTCCGGAGATAGATTGTGATGAGGACATTGCATCTGGAAACATTTGAACCTTTCCCAAGCATCGTAAAGAGGCTATCCTTCCAACTGTGTGAAGGTCACCAGCTGTGACCTTACCTCTTGCGTCTTTTGGTTCGGGTACCACTTCGACATGAATCTCTCAGACACCTGATTCCAGTTTTGAAGAGAATTAGGAGCTAAAGACATAAACCATGTCTTAGCTCGGTCCTTGAAAGTGTACGGAAAGCACCGCATCTTCCGTTGATCCTCAATCAATCCTCCAAGTGGAAAGGTCTGGGTTATGGCATAGAATTCCCGGATGAAGTTCAATGCATCCTCTGCCGTCATGCCATAGAAAGACGGAAGCTGGTTGAAGTGGATACTCTTGAGCTCGTAGTTCCGAGCTGCTTGCCCCAACACAGTGGGTGATGCCGCAGCTCCTATCACCGGCCTAGCAAGTTCCCTCATTTGACGGGCCGCCATAACTGTGTGAGAGCTCGTCTCACTCCAATCTGTGTCTGGGTCACGTGGGAGTGAACTCTCTGAGTGATCCGATTGATACCTTAACTCCAAAGTGTAGCCGTTTTCAACCTCCTCTTCCAGGTTGACTGTTTGCAACTCACTTCTTCGATGTACGTTGTCCAACACAGGTGCCAATCTCTTATTCAAACTTCGGCGACCGTGCATGCACTACCTAACACAACGAAAAGAGAGGTCAAACGCAACTTGCGGTTGAAAATGAGAGGTCAAAAGAGAGGTCAAACACAACAACAAAAACAAAAATAAAAACACAACAATCACTAAACTGAACAATCACAATACGGAAAAAAAAGAAAGAAAAGAGCAAAAACAAACAAGCACTAAAAATCAAAATGCCTATAGCCTTCCCCGGCAACAGCGCCAATTTTTTTCGACCAAAAACGTATATTAAACTGCAGTACGTGGCATTGTTTAGACAAGACCCACTGTCCGATAAAGGGACTCAATATCGGGCACGACGAATGTTTCCAGCCAATATACTTCCAGTTTATTTTAAAGTTGACCCGAATGTCGTATCTCAAAGGTAGGCTATGCAGGGCTATCAATCATTAGTACTAAAATGCAAAAAATAAAATCCTAATCACTCTAATTAGGATGAGATAGAAGAACTCTAAAATAAGATGAAAAGCAATAAATGGGGGTCTGTTGGTCCCGAAAGAGCAAGGTTTGGTGTATGGGGGGGGGGGGATACACCAAATACAAACTTTTCAGTTTACTTGTTAAGTTATTAGAGAGTTCAAGCTATTCTTAAATAAGAAGTTGCTCGGCAGATGACTAACCAGTTTGATCAGCAGATCGATACCAGATTAGTTCAAACAGATTGCTCTCTAGTGTAAACACTTAGACAATAATAAGAATGATCTTATTATTTTCTAAGTATTGTGTGTGCGGAAATATGGTGGATTTAATGAGTGCTCTTATTAAGAAAACCTTAAGAGTTAATCAGATCGTTAAACAGATTGATTTAGATGCAAATTAAATGATAGTGCAGATGATTAGAATAATAAACAACTGAAAGTAAATATGCAGAAATGTAAAGAACACAGTTATTTAACGTGGTTCGGGAAATCCCTACGTCCACGATCTGGTCAAAACTAGACCAGATTATCCACTACTAGAGAGATACTTATGCACGAAATAAGGGTCGTGTCCCTTTACAACAGATTACCTCTACGTTACCACTAGAAAACTACTAGCTAGCAGGGTAATCTCCTTTCTCTCGATAAGACAGACTTGAATTGAGGTGGGGTTGGTGTGATGTAGTATCATAGTTTGAAGCTCTTAGTCTGGTTCAGAGATTGCTTGAGAGTATGTCGTCAATATAGCTCGCGTGCGTTGTTCTTGTTAATCTCAAGACCATGAACTCCAAGTATATATAGGCTTTGAATTTTAAAATTCTAGCCGTTGTTGATTGGCGTGAGATAGATGGTTGATAGAATGATATTTATCATATCTGTTCTTTCCTTGTAGAAATGTTGACTCAATCTTCTAAGTATGGAAAGCAGATCACTAACGGTTGCTTTCCTTCCTTATGTCAATCGTAGATTCTCTACCCATACCCTGTTGGATGGGCTTCAATTTTGACGTGGCAAGATGGTATGATGTGTAGGATGATGTCATCTGGTCGTTTGATGACTCTATCGATCTGGTGCTTCGCTGTGATCATCGATCTGGTCAGTGATCTGGTCGCTGTCTGTTACAGCAGATCGATTCCTGTTTGGCGTGAAATCTTGGCCTTCATCCTATACTATTTATAGAAATGACTTCTATAGGAATAATTCCTTTACATGTTAAGTCATCTCCTAATCTGTTCTCTAACAGAATTCACTTTATAATAAGTGAGCTGGTAACACGTAGAACAGTTTAATTCAAAGAAATACTAAGTGTATTTCGAGAGATCATCATCAAAACTAAAAATACTTAAGGGTTCCCAACAGAGTCCACAAGTGATTGATGTCTAGGGTAAAGATCATCTCTAATCTAGGTCAATGATTATTCAATCAAACCAAATCTTTAATAGTTTTTCCCTAAGTTGATTAGCCAATAACTTTCGTATTCTTGAAACTAATCCGTTTCTAGCACTTTCGTGTATAGATCACACTTAGAGTAACACTAATCAAGATATGATTACCTATTTTACGTTTCCGATTAATAGGCTAGGTTGTTTGATTATGAATGAGATATAGAATAATTCATTTCAATCCATTCCATAACTTAGAGTTGCACATGGTGATCAAACATGGAAAACTCTTAAGCACGGATCAAACAACCATAAAGAAGATCAAATTAAAGCATTAAACCATAGATAAGAAACAATAAAACCCTAGATAAGAATTTAACCAACCATATTGAAAAGCAAATCCATAGAAAGGTTCATCATCATAAACTTACTAAGAATCCACAATTCGGTTTCCAAATTCCTTCAACCCTTGGATACCCCAAGGCACTAAACTAAGAAAATAGTAAAAGCAACTGTTTAGAGAGTTTCTACAGGTTACAATGGTTTCGTCTTTTTGAAAAACGACGCCTAGAACACTTAAAACACACGCACAACTGCTAGCCAGTGGCCGCTGGAAAGCCAGCGGTCATTGGCTGCAGCCTTTTGACCCTCAACGTGAAGTTGCCCAGCGATCGCTGGCTGTGTGTTTCCGTCCTAGTCTGCTTCTGCAGCCCAGCGGTCGCTGGATGCACTTTTCAGCTCCTTGTGTTTCTCTCCTTCTCGTTTCATGCTCATACTTCTCTCCCTCGCCCGACTTTGTATTAATGGTCTTTTCAGCACTAATCCTTGCTCAATTGATCATCTTCCACTCCGTCCTGCGTAATACATGACAAAACAAGAAACGGCGTAAAGAAGAACTAGAATAATACGATAAACATAAAAAACAAAGACATAGACAATACACAAAGAGCTAAAAATGTAACAAGAATACACTAAATATGTCTTATAAAGCAGGTTGCTTTCTGGGATCATCGGGCACTCCATGAATTCTTTTTCTGGTGCCTTGATCTGCAGCCTTGCTGCTTCTGCTGCTGCCCTTATCCTCTGCACAAGCTCTTTTTCTGTGAAAATTTCCATATATATAGGCTCTTTGAGAAAATATTTGTTCAAAATGAAGCTTGTCATGATAAGCTCCCACTCCTTCTGGTCGTTTTTTCGTACCGAAGAGTCTTTGGGTGTTTGCTTTTGTAGAGATAGTGACCAGGCTTTAAATTACTTCTTCTTCTTTGCACTTTGAGAAGTTGGCTGAACTGGTGATTGATGTTATTTTCTGGGTGGAGAGAAAGGCATCTGGTAAGCCTTCTCCCTCTCAGCCTGTTCAGCTGCTCTCTTTTCTTTGAATAGCTCTGTCCTTCTAAAATTGTGCCCTGAATGCTGGGTCACAAGCATCCTCTGGGCTAACTCCTAGTAATAAAAGTTCTGCAACTTGAGCGCTCTCATCATCTTCCATGGGCTTCTTGCCCTTGTCTGTCTGTTGCTGCTACTGTTGTTGTTGTTGATCTGTCGGTTCAAAGATTGTGGGATCTGTCCTGGGTGGTGTGTAGGCTCTCTGCTCAGATTGATCTGGTGCTGACCTATCTGGTGCTCCACCCTTATCTCCAAAATCTCCTCCAGAACCTCCCTTTCCTCCTTTGTTAGACCGTCCTTCCCCTTTTTCGACATCATCAAACGAAGACATAATGAGTGTACGAAGGGAGTCGATCTCTTGCTGCATGGCCTCAAGTTTCTGCTTTGCATGTTCTTTGAAATTGAGTAGAAATGTGATGTTCTGGTTGGTAGCATTAAGCTGGCCCTCCAGACGGCTGTTCATCGTGGTAACAGTTTTATCATGTGTCCTGTAGGTTCTCCTTTTCGGTCAGTCTAGTCTTTTGGTTTTACAAATCTTCTGGTGTGGGGTACTCCAGATTGGTAGGTGCTTGCGGCAGATTCTTCTCCATGATGTCCAAGCATCGTTCTGTTTCAAAAATTTGTAGTTGAGAGTGCATCGCTCTGGTGGTTGATTCAGTGATCTCAGCTGTTAGAGATTCAGATCGTTGTTGAATAGCCTCATCGATCAAGAGCTTCTTCTTCTCACCTAGGTCTGTGACCAGTTTATGTATGTTTTGGACCTTCTTGTCCACAGTTTCCAGCCTCTGGTCAACCTTTGTTTGGGCAGCATCTGCGGCATCCTTATCATCATCCATTTTCTTAGTAAGGTCCTTGACCTTGTCCTTGATTTTCCTTCACAATTCCCTGTCCATATCATTTACATAGTCCTTCTAATGTTGGTTGAAGTCAGTCAGAACTTGTGTGGCCTTTTCTTACATCATATTGCAGGTAGTTGTTAGATGATCTTGGACTCGTATGTTGATCAGATCATCAACTTGTAGATTGTTGAATGATTTGTGTTCTCTTTCCAATATCTCCTCCAAATTAGTGAAAGCAACGTGTTTGCACAATTTTTCTACTTCTCCTGGAGTGTAAATTTCATCTGTGGCCTCTCCTCCAATAACCTGGCCAACAGGCTCTTCCTCCACTAAATCTAGAATAATCGTGGGTATCTTCTCCTTCCTCTGCTTCTTCTTCTGGTGCTCTTCTGGTTGAGCAGAAGTTGGTTGTTCCGGCGCAGTTGTAGGTTGTGCTGCCTCTTGTTCTAGTGCTTTGGATGTTGCGGGTTCCTCCATATGTGCATCTGATGATTTAGCAGGTGGCTCTCCTCGCTCTGCCTCCTCTGCCTCATCATCTGTATTCGCTACACTTTCATAAAACTCCATCTTGTCAGCATAAAATGGCTTCAAATCAATGTTGAGCAATATGGCCTCGTGCTTGGAGATTGCAAGTATTTGTTGATGGTAGGACTCTCTAATTTCGGTGACACGGGTCACTTGAAAAATGCTAAGACGAGTGGCCTCTTCAATCTTCAATTCTTCGATGGTCTTGACATTGAGCAGGGCATCAAGGACATTGTACTGACTATCCTTGATGAGCATATAGGTCTTTACCCATCGAGCTACTCCGTAGCTCTATGGTGTGAGTTGAATAATAGGAAAATCTTGGAGAACAGAATGATCTGCCTCATTTTCCAGAAGATGTAAAACTTCTTCTGCTTTCCTCTTCCTTTCTCCTTCTTTATCAGTTTCGTCCCCTCCTTCACCGCCTTCATTGATCTTTTCAAGTCGATCTTTTGAGGGAGTGGTTGTTCTGCCGGTCAAAAAATCCTTCCCTTGGTTAGGATCTTATGTTGATTCAGGCAGAACATCTTGAGGAATCTCCGTATCTGGTTCTAGAGATTCAACTTCTGCTTCTGGTGAGGCATGCTGCTTCCTCAGCCTCCTCCTCTTCTACCTAGTCTGTGTGGTGGATGAAGTTTCTGCCTCCGATGAGCTTGCCCTCTTGGTAGGTTTCCTTTTATCTTTCGGTTCCTTCTTTTTCTCTTCTCCCTTCGAGGGAGCTACCCAGGTTGGATTCGAGCTCCCCATCTCCATTAGGTGTTGCATGTGCACATCATCTTTCACTTTGTTAAATAATGTTGGGGACAGTCCTAAAGACATTTCCAATTGGTGTTGTTCCTTCGGCAAAGTGAGCTATGTGTTGAAAGGTAGTGCTTCTGCCCACTCCTGCTGTTTGAAAAATTTTTGTATCATGAAGCTGATTTTTGTAGAGTGTCTCAGATTCCTTTTCACCACCAATGACACAACCTGATCATTGGCATTCTCGGTCTCCACTATCAATCTGGCCTCCTTAGCCAACAGATCGTATAGTATTCTGCTCTAGTTCATCTTAAAATTTAGAACCACTGCAGTCATGATCTTTATTTTCTCTGGCGTAACCTGATCGTATGATCCACTGCGCATCAGGAAAATCCTCTACACAAACTCAAACAGTAGCTTGAACCCTGGTGCCAACATTAATCTGTGGAACATCCTCCCGGTATAGTGCATGGGGATGACCATCATCTGCTCAACTGCCTCCTGCAGTTGTTCTGCTGTGATCTCAGACAGATCCATTCCCTCATCCTTGAGTCTATAAGCGTTCTGGATCATTTGCATCATATCGTATGTGGTTTTCCTTGTTCTGTTCACAATTGGCATTAGAACGCTAGCTTCGTGTCCCTCCTTCTCATCCTCCCATGTTAGGTAGAAGGTAAGATGTAATAATGTTGTGGAACCCTAAATGAAGATTTAAAACAGTTAATAACATATAATTACTAAACCAAAAAGCAAAATATACCAACTTTAAAAGTTTTCATCAAGAACATTGATGAACATCATATTACAATTTCCAGAATTTCAGCTTATCATCAAGCAAATTCCCAATGATTAAACATCCAAATAGGCAAAAAAAATTAATAATCACCAACATATGTATAAGCAGAGCATATATATAACATGGATTTTCATCATATTATGCGAGAATTTGACAGTTTATAATGTCTCTAGAAATCTCAAGAACTTATATCATGCGAAATTGCCAAGAAAATCCATATAAGCACTGAAGATAAACATATATGAGCATTAAAACCTCTGCACTTCTCGACAAGTTTGAAAATTTCCTCTAGCTTTTGAAAGCCATGGGTGTTGAAAAGGGTAAAGGCCTCTGGTGAAATATATTTTTGAACCTCAGTTACACGGGCAGGGAACAAAAGATTTATTGGTGCCATTTGAAAGATGTTCGGAACCCAAAAGTTTTTAGTGTTGATGATGGTATCTCGAAACACACTTAGTTAGTTTGTTGTGTATAAACTGTTCTCGTGTAAAAACAGATCACTAGAAAGAAGGTGACTTCTGTT
>JAPKLX010000172.1:108583-134056 GCA_026898415.1 Leonotis leonurus | reverse complement strand
TTGAAAATGACTAGACAGATCGATAAGCAGATCGATAGCAGTTTAGTCCAAACAGATTACTCTCTTAGTGAAAACACTTAGCTAATAATAAGAGTGATCTTATTAATTTCTGAGTGTTAAGTGCGTGCGGAATAATGGTTGAATAATGATTGCTCTTGTTTAGAAAACCTTAGTAATAATCCAGAATGTTAAGGAGATTGATTGAGATGCAGATGGATGATAGTGCAGAGAGTTAGAATAATAAACAACAGAAAATAAAGAATGCAGGAATGTAAAGCACACAGTTGTTTAACGTGGTTCGGGAAATCCCTACGTCCACGATCTGGTCAAAAACTAGACCAGATTATCCACTACTAGGATACTCTGCTTCTTTATACTCGTGGAGAACGAGTCACAAGTATCAATCACAACTAGAGAGATACTTATGCACAAAATAAGGGTCGTGTCCCTTTACAATAGATTACCTCTATGTTACCACTAGAAAACTACTAGCTAGCAGGGTGATCTCCTTTTACTCGATAAGACAGACTTGAATCGAGGTGGTTGATGTGATGTAGAATCACAGAGTGTTGAAGCTCTAAGTCTGGATGGCAGATTACTTGAAAGTATGACTACTGTTTAGCTTGCGCGTATGTTCTATATTTCTTCCAGATTTCTAACTTCAACTATATAGGCATTGAATTTGAAATTCTAGCCGTTTGTTGATTGACGTGAGATAGATGGTATATTTCTAATCAATGGTTTCCATCATATCTGTTCTTGCCATATAGGAAAGGTTGACTCAATCATTGAGTTATGGAAAGCAGATTGCTAACGGTCTCTTTCCTTTTATGTGTTAACCGAAGATCTTCTTTCCAATCCCAGTTGGATGGACTTGATCTTGACGTGGCAGGAGCATATGATGTGTAGGATGATGTCAGCTGGTGGATTGATGACTCAATCATTCTGGTTCCTCGTTGTAGGCATCGATCTGGTTAACGATCTGATCACTGTCTGTTACAGCAGATCGATTCCTTTTGCCGTGAATACTTGACCTTCATCCTATACTAAATTGAGATTGACTTTTATAGGAGTATTTCCTTTACATATCAAGTCATCTCCTAATCTGTTCCATAACAGTATTCACTTTATTTTTATTGATCTGTTTTACACGTAGAACAGTTTATAACTCTAAGATAACTAAGTGTGTTTTGAAAGATCATCATCAAAACTAAATACAATAGGGTACCCAACAATTTCCCCCTTTTTGATGATGTCAAAACCACATTTTACAATAATGTCCTATCAGCACTTAAGAGTGATCTGTTCTGATTTGTCTGAAAGATTTGTCTCATTTCTCCCATCATGGACATTTGATACTTATTTTTCATAAGTTCAGCAAATTTGTCACATAGATAGGTAGATTGAGATCCAAAAATGATATCATCTACATAGATCTGGACTAAGAGAATGTTTTCTTTGACTTTGATGATAAACAAAGTTTTGTCAACAAATCCTCTTCTGAATCCAGATTCTAGTAGGAAAGTTTGATAAGGTCTCATACCAAGCTCTAGGGGCTTGTTTTAGACCATAGACTGCCTTAGCCAGTCTGTATACTTTCTGATCTGGATCTGCCTCTTCGAATCCAGGTGGTTGTTCCACATATACTTCTTCTTCAAGGATACCATTGAGGAAGGCACTTTTGACATCCATCTGGTATACCTTGAGTTGTTTGTGAGCAGCATAGGCTAGAAATAGCCTTATAGCTTCTAATCTGGCTACTGGTGCAAACGTTTCATCAAAATCGATGCCTTCTTGTTGATTATAGCCTTTAGCTACCAATCTGGCCTTGTTTCTGACTACTTCACCATTCTCATCTCGTTTATTTTTGAACACCCATTTTACACCTATCACCCCTTGGTGTTTGGGTCTGTCCATGAGATACCAGACTTCATTCCTTTTGAACTCATTGAGTTCTTTTTGCATTGCTGTTATCTAATCTGCATCTTGGAGTGCTTCATAAGCATCAGATGGCTCCATGCGAGAGAGGTAACAGCTCAACAATGCACTTTCTCCATGCATTCTTCTGGTCTTCACACGATCTGATGGGTTCCCAACGATCTGTTCTGGTGGATGATCTTGTATCCATCTCCTTCTCCTGGTCATCTCTTCATCAGATATCTCAGGATCAGGTTGATCTGTTGGTTCCTCAAACTCAGGGTGTGCTGTTGATATAGTTTGAAATGGATTCTCATCTGGACTTTCTTCTGAATTTGGATTTTCATGTTGGTCATTATTTGTAATAATTGTTTCACTGTCTTCTGTTGATCTGTTTTCATCCAGATTGTGTTGTGATATTCCCCCTTGCTGTAAGATCTCTTCAGCAACAGGAAGAGTGATAATTTCTTCATCCTTACTCTTTGAGTTCTAGATAAGAATATCTTCAAGTAGTAGTTCATTCATAATTCTGATAGTCACCTGGTTTTCTGTCTGCTTTCCATCTGGTGACCTGTACTCAACAATTGACTCATCAAAAAAACAACATGAGGTGTTACCTCCACAATATGAGAATTCTTATTGTAAACTCGATAAGCTTTACTAACATCAGAATATCCTAAGAATATTCCAGGGTCAGTTTTACTATCAAAAGTTTTCAATTGTGATTTCCCATTATTGTGTATGTAACACAAACAACCAAAAGTTCTAAAATAAGAAATCTTAGGCTTTCTGTTGTTCCAAATCTCGTATGGTGTTTTTCCATGTCTTATTGTGATGGATGATCTGTTTTGAGTATAGCAGGCTGTGTATATAGCTTCTGCCCAGAATTTCTTCGGTAGATTGGTTGAATTAAGCATTGTGCGAGCTGCTTCCTTGAGTGATCTGTTTCTCCTTTCAACAACTCCATTCTGTTGGGGAGTTCGAGTAGCAGATGTTTGATGAGTGATTCCCATCTTGTTGCAGTATGCTTCAATCTTCTGGTTGAGAAATTCTGTTCCTCGATCTGTTCTGATAGAGGTTATACTCATCTCTTTCTGTTTTGTGATCTTGTGAAGGAAGTTAGGGAGCTTATCTAGGGTCTCTTTCTTCTTTAACAAAAAGATGACCCAAGTGAATCTTGAGTAATCATCTATGATTACCAATGTGTACTTTCTCCCATTGATACTTAGTGGTTTGACTGGTCTAAACAGATCAAGGTGTAACAACTCCAGTATCCTTGATGTTGAGTGAGCTGTTTTGCTTGTAAAAGATGATCTGGTTTGCTTTCCAACTTGACAAGCATCGCATATGTGATCTTTATCATACACTTGATCTGGTAGTCCTTACACTAACCTTTCCTTGGCAATCCTGTTGATTGACTTGAAGTTAAGATGGCTTAATCTCTTATGCCATAACCAGCTGGTTTCTGATACAGTCTTAGTGATTAAGCAGGTCTCGATCTGATTTGTCCACTGGACAATATATAATCTATCCTGCAGTTTACCGGTAAGGAGTATTTCATCTCTTTCCTTGTTCTTCACCAAACAGTTGTTAGTATCAAAAACAATCTGATTACCATTAGCACAAAACTGACTTACAGAAAACAGGTTGTGACTAAGACCCTCAACATATGACACATTTGTGATAGTAGTCTTGCCAACTTTGATGTTTCCATACCCTCTGGTATATCCTTTTGAATTACATCCAAAGGTGACCTGGGGTCCTGGTTTTTCTATGTAATCTGATAGCAGGTTCTTATCACACGTCATGTGTTTTGAACAACCACTATCGATTATCCAGATTGTTCCTCTTGCAACTTTACTCCTTCTTGCAGTTCTTTGATCCTGCAATTAATTAAACTTAGCTACCCTTTCAACGTTTGGGTGCTTGATTATTAGCAAATATTCATTTTCGAATCCAGAACATTCTAGGGTTAGGAACAGAAATATAGCTGGTAATGATGTTCCCTTTATTATCAACTTTAGATACAGAGTGAATTTCAGATGGATCATATTTCTCTATTCCATCTTTCTTCAATCCTTTCTTAGTAGGTACTGTCCTGTTGACAATATTTGTCCTATTGACATTTGGTTTTTGAAGGTGATCTATTTATGTGCAGTGAGCTGGTTGTCCCTTTGTTTGATGATACTGCCTGTTCTTCGCATCTTTAATTATCATCTTTTGAGGATAACCTTTCTTGTTTTTCAAATCCCTCACTTGATCTGGTATTCGCTTCCTTTCTGGTACGAAGTTTACGGTTCCAGAGGATTTTTCTGAGTGGCCTGGATATCCTAATCCAGATGTGTCCTTTTGTTGTAGATTGATTAGCAACTTGGCACGCTCATCACTCTTGTAAATCATTTCTTTTCCTTTCTTGATCTTTTCTTCAGCAACATTGTTTCTTGTAACCAGATCCTTAACTTTTGAGTTAAGTGAGTGGATCTCACTGTCTTTACTCTTGATCTGTTCTTCCATATCGTTTATTTTAGCAACAAATTGTGTGTTTGCTGTGCTTAGAGTCTGCTCAACTTTCTTTAATCTGTCATTCTCTTCAACAACTTCTTTAAACAGCCTCTTGATACTTGAGTAACTTTTGAACATCTCATCTATTTCATCCCATGAGTATTCTGCTTGATCTTCACTTTCCTGTTCAAGATCATTATTATTATTATCTGAGGATTTTGAGTTGCAAGAATTTACCTCAACTTCATCTAGACCGTTGTCCAATCCCACATAGCATTCATTCCAGCTTTCTTCGTCGTCAGCAATGAAAGCTTCATCATTTTCTGATGAGCTATCTGAGAAATGACTCGAGCTGCTTGAGTTCTGTTCAGCTATCATGGCTTTGCGCTCATATTTAAGCTTTCGATCTCTTTTAGCTCTTAGTTCTTCTCTTTGACTTCTGGACAGATCAGGACAATCTGTTTTGAAGTGACCTATTCTGCCACATTCAAAGCAAGTGTAGTCTGTAGAGCTAGAGGTCTTTGTTGTTTTAGCAGTCTGCTTCTTGGACTCATTCTTGTCATCAGATCGATCATTGTCATACTTCTTGTTGAAGTTTCTCTTGTTATCTTTGTAGAAGCGTCTGTATTTCTCCGATCTGGTCTCCATCTTGTCCATTCGTTTGGCGATCATCGCGAACTCTTTTAAGAGTTTGTCATAGCCTTTCTCTTCATCTGGAGTAGTAGGCTTAGAAAGATCATCTGGTTTGCTCTTCGCTTTGAAGGCTACCTCTTTGTCCTTCTTTGAGCTACTTTCTGCCTTTTTGGACGGATGATCTGGTCCTCGAATTCTTTGAATGTCACATTCATGACCTTCGAGATGATCAAATAAGGCTTCAGTGGACAGTTCATTGAAATCTGCTCTTAGAGGTTGCATTGCAGCATAGATCTCCCAGCTTGGTGGAAGAGCTCTAAGAACTTTCATGTTCTTCTCCCTTTGAGTATATTTGTTCTTTTTGAACGCAGATATCTCAAGAAGAATTCCAGTGAATCTTATCCTCATCTGTAGTATTGTCTCGCCTGGTTTCATTTTGAATTCATCATATTTCTTACAGGCAAGAGACAACTTGTTCTCAATCATTACTTCAGATCCTATGGCTAGGTCTCTTAAGGCTTCCCACATCTCTTTGGCAGTATCCAGATCTTGAATTTTAGCCAGATGTATGCCTTTGACCGTGCTGGAGATGATCCATTTGGGAAAATCATAAAGATTTGCTTCTCTCCTTTCTTCAGAAGTGTATTTTCTGGGATCCTTTAGCACAGATTCTTTGACCACTCCTGTATCAGTGATACGAGTAGTTTCTTCTGTAATTGCTAGTTGCCCTTCTTCGATTACTTTCCACATCAAGCAGGGATGTGCTTTAAGACACATCTTGATTCTGAAGCTCCATTCTCTATATCCTTGGATAGAGAATTCTTCGGAAGCCCTGACAACAGATGACTCCATAACAGATAATATGCTAGTGGATGAAAAAGGTTTTCCTAGATCTATTCAAGTTGACCACGCAGGTTTTATCCCTGTGAAACAAAACAATGGTCGTTTGAACCACTGCTCTGATACCACTTGTTGGTCCCGAAAGAGCAAGGTTTGGTGTATGGGGGGGGGATACACCAAACTAAAAACTGTTCAATTTACTTGACAAGTTATGAGAGAGTTCAAGCTATTCTGTATAAGAAATTGCTTGAAAATGACTAGACAGATCGATAAGCAGATCGATAGCAGTTTAGTGCAAACAGATTACTCTCTTAGTGAAAACACTTAGCTAATAATAAGAGTGATCTTATTAATTTATGAGTGTTAAGTGAGTGCAGAATAATGGTGGAATAATGATTGCTCTTGTTTAGAAAACCTTAGTAATAATCCAGAATGTTAAGGAGATTGATTGAGATGCAGATGGATGATAGTGCAGAGAGTTAGAATAATAAACAACAGAAAATAAAGAATGCAGGAATGTAAAGCACACAGTTGTTTAACGTGGTTCGGGAAATCCCTACGTCCACGATCTGGTCAAAAACTAGACCAGATTATCCACTACTAGGATACTCTGCTTCTTTATACTCGTGGAGAACGAGTCACAAGTATCAATCACAACTAGAGAGATACTTATGCACGAAATAAGGGTCGTGTCCCTTTACAACAAAATACCTCTATGTTACCACTAGAAAACTACTAGCTAGCAGGGTGATCTCCTTTTACTCGATAAGACAGACTTGAATCGAGGTGGTTGATGTGATGTAGAATCACAGAGTGTTGAAGCTCTAAGTCTGGATGGCAGATTGCTTGAAAGTATGACTACTGTTTAGCTTGCGCGTATGTTCTATATTTCTTCCAGATTTCTAACTTCAACTATATAGGCATTGAATTTGAAATTCTAGCCGTTTGTTGATTGACGTGAGATAGATGGTATATTGCCAATCAATCGTTTCCATCATATCTGTTCTTGCAATATAGGAAAGGTTGACTCAATCATTGAGTTATGGAAAGCAGATTGCTAACGGTCTCTTTCCTTTTAAGTGTTAACCGAAGATCTTCTTTCCAATCCCAGTTTGATGGACTTGATCTTGACGTGGCAGGAGCATATGATGTGTAGGATGATTTCAGCTGGTGGATTAATGACTCAATCGTTCTGGTTCCTCGCTGTAGGCATCGATCTGGTCAACGATCTGGTCACTGTCTGTTACAGCAGATCGATTCCTTTTGCCGTGAATACTTGACCTTCATCCTATACTAAATTGAGATTGACTTTTATAGGAGTATTTCCTTTACATATCAAGTCATCTCCTAATCTGTTCCATAACAGTATTCACTTTATTTTTAGTGATCTGTTTTACACGTAGAACAGTTTATAACTCTAAGATAACTAAGTGTGTTTTGAAAGATCATCATCAAAACTAAATACAATAGGGTACCCAACATGGTTCACGAACAAAAGGAAAAAAAAATGACTTCTATAGGATGAGATCCTTTAAATACCAAGTCATTTTCTAATATGGACTAAGATCGTGTTCTCTATCAGATTCACTTTATATTATAGTGATCTAGTACATGTAGAACAGATTAAGACCTAGCAAAACTAAATGAACTCTAAGTGTGTTTCGAGAGAACATCATCAAAACTTAAATATTGTGGGGTTCCCAACAATTTTCCCCTTTTTGATGATATCGAAACCACACTTTACAAAATAACCCTTAGTAAAAGCTTTAAGCATGATCAGGTTTTAAAATAACCAGAAGGGTTGGCTGATTGTTTTTAAGTTTTATAACAATCAAAGGCATTAACATTGATTTTGGACAATGAGATTTTGTCTTCAGAAAATCCACATGGATATATATTAGATTGAGAGCGTGTTGATTACATGGAGATACTAAAAAGAAAAACAGACAGCAACCAGTAAAACAATAGATGGATTTAAAAGATAAGACTAATCTACGAGAACCATCTGGCAGCTCCTCCTTTCTTCATTTTCTTACGCTGTGCATTAGAGACTAAGGAAGCAGCATGATGTGTGTGGCTAAGGAAGCAGCATGATGTGTGTGGCTAAGGAATGGTGTTATTAGGATGACGATTGCTTCATCATGAGAACGGTTTACCGTTCTATACATAAGAATTTCCGCTGCCATGCTCACATATGTTATAATATTTATGAAATAATTATCATTCATGTATATGTGTGTGATAATGTATATGTTTAAACTCTAAGATAGTTTTCTCATTCCACGTAGGCCTCATCGGCCATGTTATCATATTCTCATTGTCCATTACATGCATACACATGCATATTAGAGCTTAGAAGTAGTTGGCCCCTCTTGGACGGTCAACTCCTCGGCCCCCTTGTGTAGTGTTCGAGCGAATGCCGATCACACTTGGTGAGCTGGGTGAGTGACTCCTTTTGGCAAGCTAGGCTCACTAACCTCCGCCTTTGATCGACGATTCTTATTGGACGATTCGGCCTCTCGAGGATTCTGGATTACCGTTGCTACGAGATGAGCTATATTATCTCCCACCTCGTCTTTCATATTAGATAATTCGGCCGCTTGGGATTCAGTATTACCGTTCTCATGTATCGAGCTGTACTATCTCAAAATTGCATATGATTCATTTTAGCTTCATTATTATCGACATTGTCTTTGCATTGGTTAGCTGTTTGAGTTGTAAAATGGCATAGTCAAAGTTATAGAGGAGATGCTGTCCGATTTTTCAAGGACAACTCTCTTATATAATGCACACGAATACAATGCCCCCTTTCTTCCCAACTTCTTTTATCCCTGCCCAGTCACGCCCTTGACGCGTGTGCCGTCCCTCGGGATTTGGGGCGTGACAGCAACAATTATGTGATCTAGTCGCCTTCATTAGCCATTGACTCCATTGGTTTCTTCCCTTTTTTGGGTGCTGCTTGCTGCTGCTGTTGCTCTATGTCAACCAATGGATTAGTCCTTGGTGGGGTATGTAACTTCTCCATGAATGATTGATCTGGTTGATCTGCTTCAGCTCCTTTAGGTCCTCTTCCTCCAGCATCTCTATTTGGACCTTGATCTGGTCCTCCCTCCTTGTCTGCTCTTTTGCCTCATTTGTCAGTTTTGTCAGATCTTTCCCCCTTTTCGACATCATCAAAGGTTTTTATGATGAGTGTACGAAGGGAATCGATCTCGGCCTTCATTTCTTCAAGCTTCAGCTCGGCATCCGCTTTGAAGTTCAGCATGTATGTGATGTTCTGATCAGAATCGCCGATCTTCTTCTCTAAATTATTGTTCATTGTGGAGAGAGTCTTATACGTATCTTGCATGTCTTCTATCGTGCTGATTCTGGTGTTCTGATGATCAAGCTCTGCTGGAGTAGGGTAGAGGAGATCATCCAGAACCTTCACTTGATGCCTTTTCATAAGTGTAATGAACTTTTCTTCTTCAAAATTTTCCAGTTGAGCATGAATTTCCAGTGTTGTGACCTCCTTGACCTCTTTGTTTTGATCTCTTAGCTTGCGGCGCAGATCTTTGTCCATGTCGTTCACGTAGTCCTTCTAATGTTGATGGAAATGAACAAGAACTTTTGTAGCTTTCTCTTGGATGACGTTGCATGTATCTGTCATCATGTCTTGAACTCTTAATGTGATCAAGTTATCAATCTGGAAATTGTTGAAGGACTTGGTCTCTCATTCCAGAAGTTCTTCCAGATCATAGAATCTGACATGCTTCTTCAATTTTTGAGCAACCCCTCGAGCATAAATGTCATTTGAGGGTTCTCCTTCAACAGTTTGTCCCACCGGTTCTTCATTAATTGGGTCCAAATTGATGATGGGAGTTTTCTTCATTCATTTTTTAGGCTTCTCAGCCTCATGTGTGGGTTGTTCTGTTGCGGCTTCTTGTGCTTGTCGTTCTGATTGAGGTTGATCTGCTGTCTCTTGTTGACTTGATGCACCAGATGTTCTGGGTTGCTCTGTCCGGTCACCTCCTTAACCACCCATTACCACAACTGGATCAGCTTCATCATCTGATCCTTTCACACTTGTATAAAAATCCATTCTATCAACATAGAAGGATTTAAGATCAACTTTCAGCAATCTGGCCTTGTGCTTCATGATTGCGAGGATCAGCTGGTGCTATTCTGCTCTTACTTCTCCAACTGTGCCAACTTGGAGTAGACTCAGTAGGGTAGCTTCTTCCTTCTTCCTTCTTCAACTATGTCAGTTTGAAGTAAAGCATTAAAAATGTAATACTCACAGTCCTTGACCAGCAAGTATAGCTTGACTTTTTTGGCTGCTCCATAGCTCTCAGGGAGCAAATTGATTCCTGTAGAGTCATTGAGCACAGAGTGATCTGCCTCATTTTTCAGCAGGTGAATCACTTCTGCAGCCTGCTTCTTCTTCGTCTTCCTTCTCCTCATTGATCCTCTGCATACGATCTGGTGAGGGAGTAATCGTTCTGGCTGGGGAGAAGTCTTTACCCTGGTTGGTGTCATATCTAGACTCTAGCTCTACAAACTGAGGGGTCTCAGTGGCCAGTTGGGCTTCCTCAACTAGTTGAGGAATAGAACTTTCTGGTTGGAAAGTTTCCTCAGGTTGGTGAGTGGTTGTCTCTGTTTGAGACTCTTCAATCGGTGGTGGATATTCATAGACTTTCCTAAATCTCCTTCTCTTTTGCTTGGGTTGTTGTGTGGTAGTGGAGGTGTCTGTATCGATGGAAATTTCTCTCTTGACACGTGGCTTTCTCTGGGTTGTCTCCTTCTACACTTTCTCCTTGGCTGCCTTCTCTTTCTTCTCAATGCCTTTGGTGGGTGGCACCCAGATAGGGTTAGAACTCCCCATTTCCAACAATGCTTGGAGATGGACTCCATCAGAAACTTTGTTGAAAAGTGCAGGAGTTATTCCCAAGGACATCTCAATCTGATGTTGGTCCTTGGGAATGGTCAACCTTTAATTGAACTCCACTGCGTTCTCCCATACTTGCTTCTTGAAGAAATTCTCCACCATGAAACTTATTTTGTTGGAGTACCTCAAGTTTCACTTTATCTCCACAGACACATTACCCTTGACAAGTCATGCTTCCTTCGCCAACAAATTGAAAAATATCCTGCTCCAGTTGACCTTCAAATTTAGGACTATTGCAGTCATGATCCTAAATTTTTCCAGGGTGACCTGGTCATATGACCCACTGTGAGTCATAAATATCCACTGGATGAACTCAAAAACCAGCTTGTAGCCTGGTTGAAGCAATGCCCTCTGGAACATCTTCCCAATGTAGGAAATAGGAATAACCATCACTTGTTCTACAACTTCTTGGAGCTGTTCAGCAGTGATCTCAGATAGATCCATGCCTTCATCTTTCAGTCTGAATGCTTGGTTGATCATGGCAGACACATCATAAGTTGTTTTGCTCGTTCTATCACCAATGGGTATTAATACATTGGCTTCATGGCCATCTTTCTCATTGTGCCATGTGAGGTAGAAGGTGGCAGCTTGTTTGGCCAAAAACATATTGGGATGAGCAGTCACAATATTATGGAATCCTACACAATTGAAATCCATCAGTGAATAACACATAATCACAAAATATATTAGCAACATATATCCCATACCTCAGTTATAAATAAGAACATGAAGAACACATATATGTATATAACTGGAAATCCATAGTACAACATATACCCATAAATATCATAGAATAGTGTAAGCATGTCTAGTATATAACTGGTTGACGATCTGTTTTCTAATTATCTTGAGTGTGATCAGTTATCATTCACCCTTTGCTTCATGGACTATCACAATTAATGATTTGTATTTCTTCAATCTGCTATATGATTTGATCTTAACGATCTGGTGTCGGTCTGATTCTTTCATCTAGGTTTAGCAATCTTTTCTTTCCACATAGCATCTTGAATCTTTCTTCTGGTAGTACTTTTGTCAATATGTCAGCTCGTTGAACATTGGTGTGTATCTTCTTGATCTTGACGTGCTTCCTTTCTACATGATCTCTTATAAAATGATGTCTCACATCAACATGTTTGCATCTGGTTGTAGAACTGGATTTTGCGTTATAGTGATAGCACTCGAGCTATCACAGAATATATGTATCTCTTTGACATCAATCTCGTAGTCCTTGAGCTGCTATTTTAACCAGAGTATCTTTGCACAACAGCTTCCTTTGGCCATATATTCTGCCTCAGTTGTTGATGTAACAATAGATTTTTGTTTCCTTGAAAACCATGAGATGAGCTTGTTTCCAAGAAACTGACAGGTGGAGATGTTGATTTTCTGTCCAGGTTGTATCCAACATAATCTGAATGTGAGTAACCTGTTAATTCAAAGTTGTCTGCACATGGATACCATAGTCCAATGTGTGTTGTTCCTTTGAGATATCTAAGTATCTTCTTGGCTACTTCCATGTGTGACTCTTTGGGGTTGGCCTGGTATCTAGCACATACTCCAACTGCAAAAGTAATGTCAGGTCGACTAGCAGTTAATTATAGTAAAGAACCAATGATACCCCAATATTGAGTTATGCTTGCTGGTTTCCCTTCTGGGTCTAGATCTATCTTCCCATTAATCTACATTGGAATCTTGACAGGTTCACTATCTTTGACTCCAAATTTGATGATCAGCTCATTGATGTACTTTACTTGATTAACGAATATACCATCTGGTAGTTGTTTCACCTGCAAACCTAGAAAGAAATTCATCTCGCCCATCATGGACATTAGATACTTATTTTTCATAAGTTCAGCAAATTTATCACATAGATAACCAGATTGAGATCCAAAAATGATATCATCAACGTATATCTGCACCAAAAGGATATGTTCTTTGACTTTGATTATGAACAATGTCTTGTCAGCTGAACCTCTTCTGAATCCTGATTCAGCAAAAATATTCATAATGTCTCTTACCACGCTCTGGGTGCTTGTTTCAATCCATAAACAACTTTTTCTAATCTATAGACTTTCTGGTCTAGATTACCTTCTTCAAAACCAGGTGGTTGTTCTACATATACTTATTCTTCAAGAATACCATTTAAGAATGCACTCTTGATATCCATCTGGTACACCTTGAATCTTTTGTATGCTGCATATGTTAGGAACAATCTAATTGCTTCCAATCTGGCAACTGGTGCGAACGTTTCATCAAAATCAATGCCTTCTTGGTTATTATATCCTTTTGCAACTAATCTGGCTTTGTTTCTGACAACTTCACCATTCTCATCTCGTTTGTTCTTGAATACCCATTTAAAACCTATAACACTCTGGTGTCTTGGTCTGTCTACAAGATACCAAACTTGGTTTCTTTTAAACTCATTGAGTTCTTCTTTCATAGCAATTACCCAATCTGCATCTTGTAGTGCTTCATATGCGGCAGATGGTTCAATACGAGATAAGTAGCAACTTAGAAGTGCACTTTCTCCATGCATTCTTTTGGTTTTCACACGATCTGATGGGTTCCAAACAATCTTTTCTTAAGGATGGTGTTCTTGTATCCATCTCCTTCTACTAGACATCTCTTCTTTTGATATCTCAGGTTCTGGTTCTTCTGTTGGTTCCTCAAATTCAGGATGTGCTGTTGAAGTTTCTTGGAAAGGGTTTTCATCTTCTGGTCCTTCAGCCTCAATTTCTTGATTGTTGTTCCAGTTGTTGATATCTATGGATTCTTCCTGTTGACTCCGTGTAGTTACAGCATCATCTGCTTCTACTAGTTTACTATTATCTTGGGTTAATCTGGTCTGATCCTAATCAATGTGATCTGTTCCCCCATGTTTTGTGCTGGTCTCACCTACAGGTTGATAATTAATCTTATCTTCTTCTGTTGTATTCCAGATCAGGATATCTTCAAGCAGTATTCCTCTTGATCTCCTATTGTTAACCTGGTTGTGAATCTATTCTTCACTTGTTTCACTATATTCAAGAATAGCTTCATCAAATACAATATGAGGTGTTACTTCCACAACATGAGTTTTCTTATTGTAAACCCTATAAGCTTTACTAACATCATAATATCCTAAAAATATTCCAGGGTCAACTTTGTTATCAAAGGTTTTCAATTGAGATGTCTTCCCATGTCTGAGAGTAATCACTGATCTGTTTTGTGTATAACAGGCCGTGTAGATGGCTTCTACCCAAAACTTCTTTGGTAATCTGGTTGCATTAAGCATGGTGCGAGCTGCTTCCTTTAATGATCTGTTTCGTCTCTCAACTCCTCCATTTTGTTGAGGTGTTTTTGCTGCAGATGTCTGGTGTGTGATACCCATCTAGTTTCAATATCCCTAAATCTTCTGGTTTAGAAACTCTGTCCATCGATCTGTTCTGATTGTCACAACAGATGTTTCTTTTTGCTTTGTGATCTTGTTAAGGAAATTTGGCAACTTTTCCAGTGAATCTTTCTTCTTTAACAGAAATATGACCCAAGTGAATATTGAGTTATCATCTATGATGACTAGAGTATACTTTCTTCCATTCATACTTAATGGCTTAACTAGGCCAAATAAGTGTAGATGAAGTAACTCCAAAATTCTGGAAGATGAGTGACCTGCTTTGCTGGTAAATGATGACTTGGTCTGCTTTCCAGCTTGTCACGCTTCACAAATATAATCTTTGTCATATAATTGATCTGGTAATTCTTCGACTAGCTTCTCTCTTGCAATCTTGTTGATTGACTTGAAATTCAGATGGCTAAGTCGCTTGTGCCATAACCAGCTTGTCTCGGAGATTGTCTTAGTAACTAGATATGTCTCGATTTGGTTTGTCTACTTCACAATGTATAATTTGTCCTGCAATTTCCCGGTAAGAAGAATTTCATCTCATTCCTTCTTCTTCACAAAACAGTTGCTAGCATTAAAAACAATCTGATTCCCATTAGCACATAATTGGCTAACAGAAAACAGATTGTGACTAAGACCTCAACATATGATACGTTGGTGATGGTGGTCTTGCCAATCTTGATATTACCATATCCTCTGGTATAACCTTTTGAGTTACAACCAAATGTTACGTGTGGTCCTTCTCTTTCCACATAATCTGATAGAGAGTTCTTGTCACATGTCATATGCTTTGCACATCCACTATCAATAATCTAGATGGTTCCTTTTGCTACTTGGCTTCTTCTTGAAATTCTTCAATCCTGCAATTATGAAGATTTAGTTACACTTTCAACGAGCGGGTGCTTGGTTAGTAGCAAATGTTCCTTTAGGAACCCAGATTAACTTAGTGTTAGGAACAGAAATATAACAAGTGATCTGTTTCCCAACTTCATATGTTCATGATATAGCTTGGTAAACAGATGGATGGTTTCTCTCTATGTTATCCCAGTTAATCTTCTTCTTCTTTGATGATGATCTGGTAGGGACTTGGACTTTCTGTCTCTGGTCTCTATTAGTCTTGACATAGTGAGTAGGTTGCCCTTTCATTTGATAGTACTTCTTGTCTCCTGCTTCCTTCATCATCATCTTCCAGGTTGATTCTTCTTGTTCTTTAAGTCTTTGACTTGATCTGGTATGTTCTTCCTTTCAATAACACATTTGGTTTCACTAGGTTTTCCAGTATATCCTAAACAAGTTGTTCCTCTTCTCTGCATGTCAATGATCATACCAGCTCGTTCTTGGCATTTGTTGATCTTGCTTGTGTTCTCATGGTCTTCTTAAGCTTTTCTTCTGCTACTTCTTTTCCGCTAATCATGTCTTCGACCTTAGAGTTGAGGGAGTAAATCTCTGCATCTTTGGTCTTGATCTCTTTTCTTAGATCGTTCAGTTGAGCATAAAACTTGGTGTTTGATTCACTCAAAATATTCACTGTCTCGTTCAATTTGTCATTCTCATTAATAACTTCAGAGAATAGCTTCTTTATGCTTGTATAGCTCTTTAACATCTCATTGATCTCTTCCAATGAGACTTCCGGTTCATCTTCATTTCCAGAATCATATATAGGATTATTTGACGACATAGAAATATGAGAATTTACCTCGATCTGGTCGAGTTCATTGTCAATTCCCATGTAGCATTCATCCCAATCTTCTTCTTTGTCTTCCACATAGATGACTCGAGCTGCTCGAGTCCTCTTCAGCCAGCATATATTTGCGTTGAGCCTTTAGCTTACGATCTCTTTTGGCTCTTAGTTCTTCTCTCTGACTCTTAGATAGATCAGGACAGTCTGTCTTGAAGTGACCTGTTCAGGCACAGCCAAAACATGTATAATCAATAGAATTAGATGTTTTACCATTACTCTTAGCTTCGCCTTTGCTATCAGATCGATCTTGATCTCTATTGTTTTGATATCTACTCTTGTTGACTTTGTAGAATCTGCGATACTTTCTCGATCTGACCTCCATCTTATCTATTCTCTTGGAAATCATGGAAAACTCTTTGAGCAGCTTGTCATAGCCTCCTTCTTCTGATGTAGCACGTGCTACTGGTTCATCTGCTACACACTTCGCTTTGAAGGCTATATCTTTCTCCATTTTAGAACTGCTCTCGTTCTTCTTGCTTGATGTATGATCTGGTCCGTGAATTCTTCAAATATCACATTCATGTACAACCAGATGATCAAATAGTGATTCAACTGACAAATCATTGAAGTCAGCACGTAGTGGCTGCATTGTAGAATATATCTCTGAGCATGGTGGCAATGCTCTGAGTATCTTGAGATTCTTCTATCGTTCAGTGTACTTGTTCTTGTTGAATGCAGAAACTTCAAGCAACACTTCTATGAACTCCTTTGACTGTGCTGGAAATAACTTGTTCTTGTTCTTGAGTTTCTCCAGGCTTCATCTTGAACTCATCAAATTTATTGCATGCCAGGGACAACTTGTTCTCGATCATAGCCTCAGACCCTAAGCTGAGTTCTCGCAGTGCCTCCCACATCTCTTTGGATGTATCCAGATCTTGGATTTTGGCCAGATGGACTCCTTTGACTGTGCTGGAAATAACTCCCTTGGCAAAATCAACCAGATTTGCTTCACATCGTTCTTTTGAGGTGTATTGTCTGGGATCTTTAAGTACATTCTCTTTGACTACACCAGTTTCTGTGACATGAGACTTCTCTTCGTAGATAGCTAATGGTCCTTCCTCTATTACTTTCCACATTAGACAGTGATGAGCCTTTAGACACATCTTGAATCTGAAACTCCATTCTCTGTATCATTGGATGGAGAATTCTTCACAAGCTCTAATAACAGAAGATTCCATGATAGCAGATAATATGCACATGAATGAAAAAGTGTTGGTTTAAAAAGAGCAAGGTTTGGTGTATGGGGCGGGGAATACACCAAATACAAACTTTTCAGTTTACTTGACTAATTACTTAGAGAGTTTAAGCTTTCTGTAAGAAGATTGCTTAAATTTGACAAACCAGATCAATGACCATATCGGTCACAATCTGTCCAGATTGATACTCTCTTGTGAAAAAGACTTAGCAGAGATCAAGAGTGATCTTGTTCTCTAACAGAGCGTTGTGTGCGGAATACGGTGGACTTAGTCTGTGCTGTTTATTAAAAAAACCCTTTGTAAATTTTAACCAAATAGTTTAGCAGATTGATTAAGAATGCAGATTGTATGAACGTGCTGGTTAGTGAATAAACTAATGAAAGTAAAATATGCAGAATATAAATAACACAGTTGTTTTACGTGGTTCGGGAAACCCCCTACGTCCACGGTCCAATCCAAACTGGATTAGATATCCACTACTAGATACTCTCTTCTTTATACTCGCTGAGAACGAGCCACAAGTTGCAAATGCAATTTGGTTGAAACTTATGCACGGATAAAGGTCGTGTCCCTTAACAACTTACAATATACAACTACAATAAGATATCTTCACATTAATCCACTAGAAAACTACTAGCTAGCGAAGCTATCTTCCTTCTCCTTCTCGATAAGACAGACTTGAATCGAGTGGTATGATTTCGATCACTAACGGCTTAGAACACGATTTGGTATGTTGAAATCTTCTCAAACTATTCTTCGTTGAGTAAGTTGATATCTGAGCAGAGTAACAGCTTGATAATAATCTTGAAGTATCCGTACTCTTCTAGTCTTGGTTCCAAGCTTTTATAGGTGTAGAATTTGAAAACTAACCATTGGTCTTGATTGACTTGAAGTAAATATTGATTGCCAATCAGGAAATTGAATCCCAGAATATTTCATCTTTCAAAGTTCCGAATTAGGCCCGACTCTTTCAAAGTTCCGAATTAGGCCCGACTCTTTCAAAGTTCTATATATATAAAAGTCCTCCTTGGAGGCACCGTCTTTCATTTATAAATAAAAAGTCCTCTTCTGAGGCACCGTTTATTCATATTTATATATAACCTTGGTTTGTTATATATACTTATTATTTCATAAGATCCATGCTTCATCCTCTTTGGCGTTACGAATTTTCCACGACTTTCGTGTCAACCGCTGGAATACGATTACGAGACAGAAGTATCATGGATATGAAGAATGCTCATGAATAAACAGTGACATGGGAAACATCGAGATGAAGTAAAAGCGTGACATCAAGATTTACGGTTTCAAGTTGCGTGAAATTTCGAGGACGAAATTTTTATAAGGAGGGAGGGATGTAATACCCCAAATTTTCCTAATACAATTTAGATATCTTACAACGACTAATTAAAGATTTTAGAAAGAGAATATACCCTAGTAGGACCTACCATATGAATTTGGCACCTGGTAAAACTTTTTAAACATTTCTTTTAAAAATGAACTTTTCATGCATAAGTCAAAAGCATGTTAATATTATACTCATTTTGTAGGGTTTTCAAAAGAAAAATATTGGCACTATGTTTTCCCAAAAAGGATTTCGTACGTAACCGCTACGGATTTTTGAAATTTAAGCACTTCGTATAAAAATTAGTTTTTCCATGCATAACCGAAAGTATATCAATATTACAGTCATTGTGTAGAGTATTAAGAAAGAAAGATTTTGACATTGAGTTTGCTCGAAAAGGAGATTGTGTGTAGAAGTTACGACGTTTTAAGGTTTAAGCATTATAATAATATAATATAATATAATATAATATAAAAAAATAATAATAAAATCAAAGTTCCCCTATAAATAGGGGAGGGGATGCGATGGTTTGGTCGCTCATCCCAGCAGAAGAAAAATTCCTTCTGCTTCTTCTTCTTCTCCCCTGCTCTCTTCTTCTTTATAGCATTTTTGAGTATCGAGGTTCTGCGGGTTCGAGAATTGAAGATCGATCGAAGTCAAGGTACGTTAGGGTAACGTCGAAGGTAGGCATGGAGCTTGACAAAAGTGGCTCAGCCGCCGTCGAGTCTCCACCGCCATCGTTCCGATACCGTCATCTTAAATTTTCTCTCCTCGTTCTCTTCTTCATTCATTTTTCCGTTCATGACTATCGGTCTATCAGACGACTAAGGTTCCTTAAGGTTTTGAGTTTCTGACCATAAGATCCGTTACTCTGCCGGATTGAATTTTAGATTTGGATCACAGTTAGGATCGACATGTCATGATTTATTGCATTATTTCATGTTTTTCTAAAGGAAAAATATTCATGGTCTATCCTTTTTCAATAAAATTTCTAGTGCATGTAGAGAAATATATAGAATTTTATGAAAGAGATTTCATTAATTTTCATCGGTCCAATTTTCATAGATCTGAAAAAGACTACGTATCTTCTCGAGTAAGCTTTGAGGTAAAGTTTCATATTTCAAAAATGTTTTTACATATTTCTATAGAGAATAATGTCCTGAGTATTTTTGCCTTTTGGGCCAAGTTGATTTGAAAACCCGGGTATTGCCAAAATGACATTAGAAGACTTAGAAAGCCATCGGTTCCTCGTTTTCACTTTATTCATGTTACGTTTTGGGATTTGAGGCCAAAAGTTGTTCCGTATAATTGTCAGGTTCTTACGATTTACGGTTATCACACGGTATTGGTATTCGCTGACAGGTGGGTGTATATATGTTTTCAAATGTATTTTTGAGTTATTAAGCTCTTATATTTATGAAAATCATAATGGATGTCCATGTTAAAATGTTTTGCTCCTTATTGGATAAGTGATCCCTCAAGCATGACGATCGGATCATGTGCTATGTTAGCGCACTGGCACATGGTTAGTGTACACGTAGGTTTATGTGGGTTGTCCCCATATATTCTCGAGTGAAGTCAGTTTGGGTAAAAGTTCCCTACTGATGAAGGACATAAATGATGGACCTCTATGGGCTGTCCCCATATGTTCATAGAAGGGTATTTAATAATGCCAATATTGAGGCAAGGAAAATGAGATCTCAACGGTTTTGGTATGCATAGAATGACATTTCTGTTTTAAAACTTTTTATGTGATACTGTGCAAGCATGGATATTCCTTTTCAGAAAATGATTTCACAAAAGGTTTTTAAATGGCATAACCCACGGGGTACATTAGTACTCAGCCCTGTAAATGAGCGGTTGGTGGTGTCGTGCGAGGCTAAGGCAAGGGTTGTTGCAAACTGTCATGTTATGTATTCCGCTGCCAAGCTCATGTTCTTCATGAGAATAAATGATTCATTGTTCTTTCACGAAAATTACTATTGTCTATTACATGCATTCATGTTCATAGGAGAGCTTAGAAGTAGTCGGCCCCTCTTGGACGCTCAACTCCTTGGCCCCTTGTGTAGTGTTTGAGCGAATGCCGACCACACTTGGTGAGCTGGGTGAGTGACTCCTTTTGGCGAGCTAGGCTCACTAACCTCCGCCTTTGATCAACGGTTCTTATTGGATGATTCGGCCTCTCGAGGATTCTGGATTACCGTTCCTACAAGACGAGCTATATTATCTCCAATCCCGTCTTTCATATTGGATGATTCGGCCGCTTGGGATTGTTGGTCCCGAAAGAGCAAGGTTTGGTGTATGGGGGGGGAATACACCAAATACAAACTTTTCAGTTTACTTGTTTATTTAATAGAGAGTTATTGCTCGGCCGCTTGGGATTGATCAGCAGATCGATAGCAGATTAGTCCAAACAGATGGCTCTCTAGTGTAGACACTCAGGCAATAATAAGAGTGATCTTGTTACTATCTAAGTATCGTGTGTGTGGAAGTATGGTGGATTTATTTAATGCTCTTGTTTAGA
Organism: Leonotis leonurus; assembly: GCA_026898415.1. NCBI lineage: Eukaryota > Viridiplantae > Streptophyta > Magnoliopsida > Lamiales > Lamiaceae > Leonotis > Leonotis leonurus. The sequence goes on along the minus strand of JAPKLX010000172.1, from coordinate 113,058 downwards.
AAACCTTAAGGATTAATCAGATCGATAACCAGATTGATTGAGATGCAGATTATATGATAGTGCAGATGGTTAGAATAATAAACAACTGAAAGTAAATATGCAGAAATGAAAAGAATACAGTTGTTTAACGTGGTTCGAAAAAATCCCTACGTCCACGATCTGGTCAAAACTAGACCAGATTATCCACTACTAGGATACTCTGTTTCTTTATACTCGTGGAGAACGAGTCACAAGTATCAATCAAAGCTAGAGAGATACTTATGCACGAAGTAAGGGTCGTGTCCCTTTACAACAGATTACCTCTACGTTACCACTAGAAATCTACTAGCTAGCAGGGTGATCTCCTTCCTCTCGATAAGACACACTTGAATCAAGGTTGAGTTGGTGTGATTTAGAATCACAGGTAGTTTGAAGCTCTTAGTCTGGTTCACAGATTGATTGCTTGAGAGTATGTCGTCAATGTAGCTCGCGTGCGTATATCTTCCAGACCTTGAACTTCATATATATAGGCATTGAATTAAAAATTCTAGTCGTTGTTTGATTGGCGTGAGATTGATTGTAGATTGCCAATCAATGATATCCATCATATCTGTTCATGCCATGTAGAAATCGTTGACTCAATCTTCAAAGTATGGAAAGCAGATTGCTAACGGTTACTTTCCCTCATTGTGTCAATCGTAGATTCTCTTTCCAATCCCTGTTGGATGGACTTCAATCTTGTCGTGGCAAGATGATATGATGTGTAGGATGATATCATATGGTGGTTTGATGGCTCTATCGATCTGGTGCATTGCTGTGATCATCGATCTGGTCGGTGATCTGGTCACTGTCTGTTACAGCAGATCGATTACTTCTGGCATGAAATCTTCGCATCCATCCTATACTATTTATAGAAATGACTTCTATAGGATAAATTCATTTACATGCTAAGTCATCTCCTAATCTGTTCTCTATCAGAATTCACTTTAAAAGTAGTGATCTGTTAACACGTAGAACAGTTTATCTCATACAAGGACTAAGTGTGTTTCGAGAAATCATCATCAAAACTAGAATACATTAGGGTTCCCAACAATTTCCCCCTTTTTGATTATGTTTCGTTATTAGGTTATAACGATTAAAGCAGTTTGTATATGTTCTGGACAATAAGAAGTTGTCATCAGAAACAACAACAAAAATCATGTTCATTGATAAGGAGCGAAAGGTTTACAGATAAGAATTACAGATAGTAAAAGATATGAAAGTGAGTTACTATCTGGATCTTCAGCGTCTATTTTGTAGCCTCGTCAGAAATCAGTTGTACACTCTCATAGACTCCTTCTCTGACTCTAATATAATCTGGATCTTCAGCGTCTATTTTGTAGCCTCTGTTTTCTGCAAGCTGGTTTATGAAGTTGAGTAGGAAGGTCTTGTCTGGAAGCTCAGTGCCAGGTATGTTAGGACATGTTCTGAACTCCCTCTCTGGGGCAGTGATTGTAACCTGGGCTTTTGTTGCTGCTGCTCTTATACCCTCCACCAGATCTCTTGCATCGTTTAGGGCCAAATAGAGATTGAATGCCTCATTAGGTGTCCCCTCACAGTAAGCTGGTTCTCTGAGGAAGTAGAGACACATAATGAAGCCATATCTCAATCCTTCCCATCCCTCCTTTAAGTTCTCTAGAACCCAGTTGGTCTCTCCTTCTTTAGTCTTCATTGTCCTGATAGGAGCAGACGAGAACCAACCGGATCCAGATCGTTTCTTCCTCTTCAAGGGTTGGGAGTGGCTTGATCTGCTTGATGTTGATATAGATATCTTCTGAGCTTGAGCATATGGTGGGCTGGGTCAATCTGGTGCAATTTGTAGCTCAGGTTGAGCTTCTTTCCTTTCCTCCTTGGCACCAGATTGTCCCTTCCCCTTTGTAACTACAACCTCCTTTCCTTTCTCCTTCTTCTTCGTGGATCCTTCCCCCTTTTCGACATCATCAACATACAGATTGATGAGTGCCTTAAGGGAGGTGATCTCCTCCTTCATCTCTTTTACTTCCTTTTCTGAATCTATCCTTTGTGTAAGCAGGGAAGTGATGTTGAGGTTAGAGTCGTCAATCTGCTTCTGTAGTGAGGTTTTTGCTGTGGTTAGATTGACAGTGAAATTCTCTTGCTCCTCCTTTATCACTCCAATCTCATCAAAAAATGAGTCAATTAAGGCCTTCGTTGGGTAGCGCAGTTCGCTCATCTTTCTTGCCACAAAATCTTTTCCCTCTGTTTCAAACTTTCTGAACATTGCTCTGGTTACTGAGTTAGCAGCCTTGATCACTTCACCAGCAATGCCATATGTCTGCTCTTTGACAATGGCATGAACCATGCTCTCTTCTTTCTTCACAAATTCAGTAACAATTTTGTACATTTCATTGATTTTAAGCTCCATGGTGGCCAGAGTTTGATCTGTCTGGGCTTTTCGTTCCTCCGCAGTTGATCTGTCGTCATCCATTTTCTTACTTAATTCCTCAAGCTTTAGTCTGCAGATTCTTCTCAAATCTGAGTCCACCTGGTCTACGTGGGACTTCAGATGATTGTTAAAATCGGTGAGAATTTGAGTGGCCTGGTCTTGAACTGTGGAGAGCGTGCCATACATGTATTTATCCACTTTGATGGAAATGAGATCCTTCACTTGTTCATTGGACAGTGATTGATGCTGGGACATCAATATATCCTCTAAATTGGTTGTCTGCACGTACTCTTCCATTGTGGCTGCGACAGCAGGGGTGTAGATATTGTCAGTAAGTTTTCCTCCCACCCTCTGTCCAGCTGGCTCTTGCTACTCTTGTGGATAATTAACCACTGATATTTAAATTTTGGGTTTCTTGGCTAGTTCCCCCTCAGCCTGTGCAGTTGTTTCCACTATCATTTCTGCAGCATCAGCTTGATGCTGATCTGGTTCTGGTGCTGTTATTGCTGCACCCTATCAGTAAGCATCAGTAAGTTCACCTTCAACTCTTTCAACTTCGTCAACCTCTTCAACCTCTTCCTCATCAGTCACACTATCAAAGAATTGCAGCATTCCAGCTTTCTCATATATAGATCTTAGATCGATCTTCAATTTTTGAGCTTCAAGCTGGGCTATTGCCAAGATGGCTTATGGGTAAGTTTGTCTTAACTCTGTAATAGAGGAGACTTAAAAAATGTTTAAAAAGGTTGCTTCCTCTGCTTTGAGTGAGTCCATGGATCTGATTTTGAGCAGAGCATCAAGGACGTAGAATTCTTTGTCATTAATGAGAAGCAGTAGCTTGACTCTCTTGGCTGCATCATAGCTCTCAGGCGTGAGCTGGATGCCTGGAAATGATTTGAGTACAGTGTGATTTGCTTCTGCTTCTAACAATTTCACAACTTTCTCAGTTGTTTTCTTCTCCACATCCTCTTCCGAGGATTCTCCTTCTTCTTCATCGTCCTCATCGATCTGCTCCAAATGTTCACCAGACGATGGACTTGCAGTATGAGCTGGAGAAAAATCCTTGACCTGGCTGGGGTCCAGGGAGGAGATAGGGACAACATCTTCTGGTGGTCCCCCAACCAGTATCTCCTCTTCCTCAACTACAGCCTCCTGTTGAGGGATGACAACTTCTTCAACTTGGACTTCCTCCACTGGTTCAGATAATTTTTGGAGTCTTCTCCTTTTGGGCTTAGGTGGCTAGGCTGTTGTGGAGGCGTCAGTATCTACTGAGCTGGCCCTCCTGGTAACCCTCTTGGTAGGGGTCCTTTCTGTTAGCTTTTCTTTTGCTACTCTTGATTTGCTGGATTTCTCAGTAGGGGCAGATGGAGGAATCCAGATTGGGCTGGAACTTCCCATCTCCATCAGATTAGCAGAAATGCCCATAGACATTTCAATTTGGTGCTGGTCCTTCCGGAACCTCAATCTATCATTGAACTCCACAACTGAGTCCCATTTATGCTGGTTGAAGAACATTTCCAGCATGTAACTTATCTTGGTTGAGTGTCTCAGACTGCTTCTTCTCATTTCAATTCTATGGCTTGCTCCCTTTACGAATATGATCATCTTGCCCTCCTTTGCCAAGAGATCAAAAAGAATTCTGCTCCAATTCACCGGTAGATTCAGCACAACAGCTGCTAGTATCTTGAAGTTTTCGGGGGTGACCTGGTCGTAAGAACCATTGTGTTTCAAGAATATCCTCTGGATGAATTCAAAAACTATTTTGAATTCTGGTGCAAGCAGTGCCCTGTTGAACATCTTGTTCGTGTAGTGAATGGGAACTATCATCACCATCTCTACAGCCTCCTGAAGTTGTTCTTCGCTGATATCTCCCAGATTGAGACCTTCATCCTTCAACTTGTAAACATTGTCGATAATGTTTAGTACATTATATGTGGTGTTGCTGATGGTACTGCCTTTGCTGACCCTGATGGTAGCTTCATTTCCGCCTTTCTCTCCTTGCCACGTGTTGGGAACCCTATAGATTAGTGTTGATGATGGTTTCTCGAAACAC
>JAPKLX010000172.1:0-78583 GCA_026898415.1 Leonotis leonurus | reverse complement strand
CAGTCAAGTAAAACTGAAAAGTTAGTATTTGGTGTATTCCCCCCCCCCATACACCAAACCTTGCTCTTTCGGGACCAACATTAGCATACAGCATTCATCCCATCTCTTGAACCTCGACTTCATCCAGACCATTGTCTAATCCCATATAGCATTCATCCCATCCTTCTTCATCATTAGCAAAGAAGGATTCATCATTCTCTGATGAGCTATCTGAAAAATGACTCGAGCTGCTTGAATCTTGTTCAGCTAGCATGGCCTTGCGCTCATATTTGAGTTTTCGATCTCTTTTTGCTCTCAGCTCTTCTCTTTGGCTTTTGGACAGATCAGGGCCATCTGTTTTGAAGTGACCTGTTCTGCCACAACCAAAGGAGGTATAATCTGCCGAGTTAGATGATTTTGAAGATTTACCTGTCTGCTGTTTTGATTCATCCTTGTTATCAGATCGATCATTGTCACGTTTCTTCGATCTGATCTCCATCTTGTCCATTCGTTTGGCTATCATTGCAAACTCTTTTAGTAATTTATCATATCCCTTCTCTTCATCTGGTGTAGAAGGTTCAGAGGGTTCATCTGGTTTGCTCTTCGCTTTGAAGGCTACTTCTTTGTCCTTCTTCGAGCTGTTTTCTGCCTTTTTGGACAGATGATCTGGTCCACGAATTCTTTGTATATCACATTCAAGGCCTTCAAGATGATCAAATAATGCTTCAGTAGATAGTTCATTGAAGTCTGCACGAAGAGGTTGCATTGCCTATATATCTCCCAACTAGGTGGGAGTGCTCTGAGTACTTTCATTTTCTTCTCTCTTTGAGTATATTTGTTCTTATTGAACGCTGATATCTCAAGGAGAATTCCAGTAAATCTCATCTTCATTTGCTCAATGGTCTCGCCTGGTTTCATTTTGAATTCATCGTATTTATTGCAGGCAAGAGATAGTTTGTTCTCAATCATGACCTCTGATCCTAGACACAAGTCTCTGATCCTTTGACTGTGGTAGATATGATCCCTTTAGCAAAGTCATCTAGATTGGCTTCGCGACGTTCCTCTGCAGTGTATTTCCTTGGATCTTTAGGAACAGTCTGTGTATTTACACCAGTTGAGTTTGTTACCGTCACTTCTTCAGTGATCTGTAGTGGCCCATCTTCGATAACTTTCCACATCAGATAGTGATGGGCTTTGAGTGCCATTTTGATTCTGAAGCTCCATTCTCTATATCCTTGAATGGAGAATTCTTCACAAGCCCTAACAACAAATGATTCCATAGCAGATAGTATGCACGTGAATGAAAATTGTTGTGACCCTCTGTTCAGAGCTCAATTCTACAAGGAACAGACAGAGAGGGAGAAGAAAATTGCTGCTCAAGAAGCAAATGAAAAATCTTATTAGACACCCTTCTCCTCGCCACCCTCATCAGAACGCTCTCAACAGCCATCCTCCCAATCAACGACACAGTCAGAGAAAATGAAGAGAAAGTCTTTTGCATGGAATCTATCTCTGAAGAAGCAAACACCAACTGATGCATGGGTTCCAGATGATGACCAGAACGACTGGGAGAAAGTCAAACAAGGATTCATTCTGAATAGACACTTTCTAAAAGAGCCAACTTATTCTGAATCGACACCAGATGAGGACTTTAATAGGTATCTGGAGAACTTCAATGACAAAAGCTTGATACAAAGGATCAGAACAGCCGCATCAGATGCCAAAATCAAGATCAAAGCTCCTGAAGAGGAGTACATGGTGTGCCCAACGATTCCAGGAAGCAATATCCCAGAGAAGACATATATTTTGAATTACATCAATCAGATGGCCAAAATTAAAGGGTACAAGATAGACAATCATGACCCAAATTATGCTAGAGTGAGAGATGGAATATATGAAAGCATCCAGCTAGTTTCTGACGCTCAACGAGAAAAGATGAAGAAAGTAGGAGAAGCTAGATGGTTTACTTAAAAGACTTTATCTTTAATCATCTGCTTCTTCTATTTTTGACTATTGTCTTTCTGCTTTCCTCTTGTACTCATCAATATATATTAATACATGTGGATTTTTCTGAAGACAAAGTCTCATTGTCCATAAATTTACTTTTCTGCTCTTGATTGTTATATGAACTTAAATAACAATCTGCTAACCTTACCAGATCCTGTTAAATGCTTTTACTTTTGATATCTTGTAAAAGTGTGGTTTCGACATCATCAAAAAGGGGGAAATTCTTGGGAACCCCACAAATAAAATTAGTTTTGATGATGTTCTCTCGAAAACACAATTAGATTTATTCATATTTTGTGCTACCTCGATCTGTTCTACATGTAACAGAACACTATTATATAAAGTGTATCTAATAGGAGACCTGATCCCTGTTCCATCTTCGAAATGACTTATCTTGTAAAGGATTTCATCCTATAAAAGTTATTTTTTCTTCTCTTAGTCAATAGGACCAGAACGTTAAACAGACAGATACAAGCAGAAAGATTCATCAGAATAATCATCTGTTCTCACCAGAACACTCAGCAGAATCAATCAACCTCGAAGTAAAATTCTGTTCAACCAGATCGTGTTGGACCAGATCAACTTCAACCAGATCGTGGTGAACCAGAACAACTTCAACCAGAACGTGTTGAACCAGATCAACTTCAACCAGATCGTGGTGAACCAGATGAATTTCAACCAGATCGTGGTGAACCAGATCAACTTCAACCAGATCATGGTGAACCAGATCAACTTCAACCAGATCGTGGTGAACCAGATCAACTGCAACCAGATCGTGTTGGACCAGATCAGCTTCAACTAGATCGTAGTAAACCAGATCAACTTCAACCAGATCGTGGTGAACCAGATCAACTTCAACCAGATCGTGTTAGACCAGATCATCTTCAACCAGATCGTGTTGGACCAGATCATCTTCAACCAGATCAACTATGACCAGATCGATGTCAACCTGTATTCAACCAAATCAACTATGACCAGATCAATGTCAACCTATGCCCGACCAGATCGACCTCGACCAGATCAACTTCGACCAGAACGATTACAATCAGATCGACATTAAAAAGCTGGAACCAGATGATATCGACTAATTGTTGGAGAATCCCAAAACCGTACTACGTCATTCATACCATCGAAAGGAAGAGAATCAATCAAGACCAGGAAAAAGGAATGTAGTATCTGTCAAACGATCTACTTACCATACTTAGAAGATTCTGTCGAAACCTTTTAAAAGGTATCTTGGTCCCGAAAGAGCAAGGTTTGGTGTATGGGGGGGGGGAATACACCAAATACAAACTTTTCAGTTTACTTGACAAATTATAAGAGAGTTCAAGCTATTCTGTATAAGAAATTGCTCGGTAGATGACTAAACAGATTGATACACAGATCGATTACCAGTTTAGTCCAAACAGATTGCTCTCTTAGTGAAAACACTTAGTCAATAATTAGAGTGATCTTATTACTTTCTGAGTGTTGAGTGTGCGGAATAATGGTGGATTTAATGAGTGCTCTTGTTTAGAAAACCTTAGGAATTATTCATATTGTTAAGCAGATTGATTGAGATGCAGATTTATATGATAGTGCAGATGATTAGAATAATAAACAACTGAAAGTAAATATGCAGGAATGTAAATAACACAGTTGTTTAACGTGGTTCAGGAAATCCCTACGTCCACGATCTGGTCAAAACTAGACCAGATTATCCACTACTAGGATACTCTGCTTGTTTATACTCATGGAGAACGAGTCACAAGTATCAATCAAAACTAGAGAGATACTTATGCACGAAATAAGGGTCGTGTCCCTTTACAACAGATTACCTCTACGTTACCACTAGAAATCTACTAGCTAGCAGGGTGATCTCCTCTCTCTCGATAAGACAGACTTGAATCAAGGTTGATTGGTGTGATGTAGAATCACAACTCTCTTGAAGCTCTAAGTCTGGATCAAAGTTAATAGCTTGAGAGTATGTTAATAGTTTAGCTCGCGTGTGTTGTATGTATGTCCAGATTTGAACTTCAAATATATATAGGCATTGAATTGAAAATTCTAGCCGTTGTTGATTGGCGTGAGATTGATGGTATATTGCCAATCAATGCTGTCCATCATATCTCTTCTTGCCTTGCATAAATGTTGACTCAATCCTTAAGTTATGGAAAGGAGATTGCCAACGGTTTCTTTCCTTCTATGTGTCAACCGAAGATTATCTTTCCAATCCCTGTTGGATGGACTTTAATTTTGTCGTGGCAAGATGGTATGATGTGTAGGATGATGTCATCTGGTGGTTTGATGACTCTATCGATCTGGTGCTTCGATGTAACTATCGATCTGGTCATCGATCTGGTCGCTGTCTGTTACAGCAGATCGATTCTTTTTGGCGTGAAATCTTGCCCTTCATCCTAAACTATTTATAGAAATGACTTCTATAGGTATATTACCTTTACATGACAAGTCATCTACTAATTTGTTCTTTAACAAAATTCACTTTACATGTAGTGATCTGTTTTACATGCAGAACAGCTTAATACTAAGAAATACTAAGTGTGTTTCGAAAGATCATCATCAATACTAAAAATACTTAGGGGTTCCCAAAAATTTCCCCCTTTTTGATGATGTCGAAACCACACTTTACATACATGTCCTAATAACTCTTTCAAGAGTGATCTAGTTTGATGGCCAGATGGTTCGTGATTCGTTATTAGGTTATAACGATTTTAAAGCATTTTATATACGTTCTGGACAATAAGAGTTTGTCATCAGAAACTTTCAAAGAACTTTCATATATAAGATGCAAGACAGATTATAGTACATCAAGACAAAAACAAGAATTACAGATTGTAATGATATGAAAAGATATAACTATTTGCTCTTCCTTTTCTCCTCTTGTTGTTTCTTCATTTTCGCCCTGGTTTCATCCGAGATTAACTGCACACTTTCGTAGACTCCTTCTCTCACCCGTATATAATCAGGATCTTCTGCATCAACCTTATACCCTCTGTTCTCCGCGAGCTGGTTTATAAAGGTAAGCAGAAAGGTCTTGTCTGGTAGATTAGTCCCTGGAATTTTAGCCTTTGTTGCTGCTTCTCTTATACTTTCAACCAAGTCCTTTGCATCATTCAGATCCAGATAGCGGTTAAAAGCCTCATTGGGAGTCCCCTCGTTGTATGCAGGCTCTCTTAGGAAGTAGCGGCACATGATAAAAGCGTTTTTAAGTCCTTCCCACCCATCCTTTAAATGATCTGAGACCCAGTTGGTCTCTCCTTCTTTTGTTGTTCTGATGGGAGCAGAAGGCCAACCAAATCCAGAGCGTTTCTTTTTCTTTAGGGGTTGGGAGTGACTTGATCTACTGGAGGAAGAGATGGACACCTTCTGGGCTTGAATAGTTGGTGGACTGGGTTGGTCTGGTGTTGGTGCTGTTGTTGGTGCAATCTGTTGCTCGGCAGATTGCAACTTCCCCTTCGTGGCTGTTGCCTTCTTTCCCTTCCCACACCCTTCCCCCTTTTCGACATCATCAACAATCATATTGATGAGTGCCCTGAGGGAAGTGATCTCTTCTTTCATTGCTTTAGCTTCCTTGTCTGCCTCGATCCTTTGTGTAAGCAGGGAGGTGATGTTGAGATTGGAATCATCGATCTGCTTTTGAAAAGATGTCTGTGCTTTGAGCAGATCAGCTTTGTATCATTCTTGATCTTCTTTTATAATTCCAATTTTGTTAAAGAAAGCATCAATCATAGTTTTTGTGGGGTAACCCAGGTCACACATCTTCCTTTCTACAAAATTCTTCCCATCTGTTTCGAATCTTCGAAACATGGCTCTAGTTTCAGAGTTAGCGGCTTTGATTACTTCAGCAGCAATACCATCCGTCTGTTCCTTGACAATCGTATGCACCATATCCTTCTCATGCTTTGCAAACTCAGAAATGATCTTGTACATTTCATTGACCTTGAGCTGCATTGATCCAAGAGTCTGATCGATCTGTGCCTTTCTCTCCTTTGCAGCAGAGCGATCGTCGTCCATCTTTTTGCTCAATTCTTCCAACTTTAGTCTGCACACTCTTCTTAAGTCTGTATCAACCTGGTCTACGTGAGACTTCAGGTGATTGTTAAAGTCGGTGAGAATCTGAGTGGCCTGGTCTTGTACAGTTGTGAGCGTGCCATACATGTACTTATCAACCTTGTGGGAGATGAGATCCCTCACTTGAAAATTTGACAGTGATTGATGCTGGGTCATCAATATGTCCTCCAGATTGGTCATCTCCACATATTCATCCATCTTAGCTGCGACAGCAGGGGTATAGATTTCATCTGTTTGTCTACCGCCCACTCTCTGTCCAGCTGGTTCATGATCTGCTTGTACTTGATCAACCACTGCACTTTGAATTGAGCTTTTCTTGGCTGGTTCCCCCTCAGCCTGTGCAGTGGATGTCATGGTCTGGTCTCCAGCATCAGCCATGTGCTGATCTGGTTCTAAAACTTGTGTTGTTGCACCCTGTTGGTGAGCATTAGTGGGTGCTGCATCAACTCCTTCCTCAACAATGCCTTCAATGCTGTCATAAAACTCCAGCATGTTGGCTTTCTCATATGCAGATCGAAGGTCGATCTGGAGTTCATTTGCTTCATATTTTGACATGCCAAGGATGTCTGGCTTGTATGTCTCCCTTAGCTCAGAAATGGAAGAGGCAGTGAAGATTTTGAGCAGGGTGGCCTCTTCAATTTTTAATGCGTGTATGGATCTTGTTCTAAACAGAGCATCCAAGACATACAATTCTTTATCTTTTATGAGCAAAAGGAATTTGAGCCGTTTGGCTGCATCATAGGCTTTTGGGGTCATCTGTATCCCAGGAAATGTTCTCAGAACGGAGTGATCTACTTCTGTTTCCAGCATTTTCATAACCGTTTCTGCCTTCTTCAGCTCCTCCTCCTCATTAGTGGATTCCTCTTCTCCCTCGATCTCCTCATCGATCTGCTCTAGGTGTTCTGCAGATGATGAACTTGTAGTATGGGCGGGGGAAAAATCCTTAACCTGGTCTGGGTCCAAGGATGAAATGGGATCCACATCCTCTGGTGGTCCTGCAACCAACATGTCTTCCTTCTCAACCTCCTGTTGAGGGACAGGTGGTTCAGTAACAGCAGGTTTTGCAACCTGGACTTCATCTGTTAGTTTCTGAAGTCTTCTGCGTTTAGATTTGGGTGGCTGGGCTGCTGTGGAGGCGTTAGTGTCAACTGAGCTCGCCCTCCTAGTAACTCTCTTGGTGGGAGTCCTCTCTATTGGTTTCTCCTTTCTGACCTTAGATTTGGTGGACTTCTCTGCTGGGGCAGATGGTGGGATCCAAATGGGGTTCGAGCTACCCATCTCCATCAGCGTGTTAACATATACAGGGTCTTTCACCCTTGCAATCAGGTTTTTGGAAATGCCCATTGACATCTCGATCTGGTGCTGATCCTTTGGGAAGTGCAGTCTGGTATTAAACTCAGCTACTGTATCCCACTTGTGATGAGGGAAGAAGGATTCCAGCATGAAACTGATTTTGGTCGAGTGTCTTAAACTGCTCCTCTTCACCTCGATCCCAGGACTGCCTCCTTTCACAAAAATAATCATCTTGGCCTCCTTAGCCAAGAGATCGAACAATATCCTGCTCTAGTTAATCGGTAGGTGAAGTACGATGGCAGCCAGGATCTTGAACTTCTCGGGAGTGACCTGGTTGTAGGACATGTTGTGATTCAAGAAGATGCGCTGAATGAATTCAAAGATGATTTTGAACTCAGGAGCGAGTAGTGCCCTTTGGAACATCTTATTCGTGTAGTGAATGGGAACTACCATCACCATTTCCACTGCCTCTTGCAGTTGCTCTTCAGTCATTTCCCAAGGCTAAGGCCTTCATCTTTCAACTTATAGACATCATTAATGATGTTTATGACGTTGTAGGTGGTGTTACTGATGGTGTTCCCTTTGCTAACCCTAATGGTAGCTTCATTTCCACCCTTCTCTCCCTGCCACGAGAGATAGAACGCGGCGACTTCTTTAGGTAAGAAGTGGACAGGATGAGTGGTGATAATATTGTGAAATCCTACAAAGAGATCAAAAGAACAGATGTGAGCACTATCCTTCCATCAATGAAGTATGAGTGCTCAAAAATAGTTTACAGAATATAACGATTTCAACACAGTACAAGTGAACATATACATGCAATAGGGTAAAGACAATTTTCAATACAGGTTTGAGAGATTGCATGCATGATATAGAGCAGTTAAAGAAAGAAACAGCCCCTAAAAATTGAACCTTTGCAGCACCTAACAAGGTCGAATGCCTTGTCCAGTTTATGAAACCCGAAGGTATCAAGAACTGCAAAAAGGTCTTGATGAATATATGGTTTCAGGAATTTCATTTGCTCAAGAAATTGCGAAGATTTGGGTGCCATTGTGGTAAAAGCAGATTGATTTTTGAAGATTGAGTAATTTTGCAAGAGTGAGAATTTTCGCTAAGTGTTGAAGGAAGAAGAACGGTGTATGTGAGTGATAGATGAACCGCCTTATCAAAATGTATATATATAGGTAGATAATCTATAAGAAAGTGTAATATTTTATTTGATTTACTTCCCTTTTTCAGCTTTTTCCCGCCTCTTGAGTTATAGACTTAAGGTCTACTATCTTCTCTTTTTCTGCGTTTGATACACGCGCTTTGATCATACGGTTCTAGTGTGGCGCGTTTATTTTGTAGCCGTCACGTTTCTTCCTTTTTCTTGAATAGGTAAATATCTCCTCGATCACGTTTCCCAAACACTGTACTAATCATCAAAAATAAAAGATTTGGTATATATATGTCAGTAATTAGATATATATACTATGATTAGGTTGATATGGTCTCCGTATATTGTTGACTTTTCCCCCTTAATCAAGTAGTGGAATATTCAATATCCACGTGGCATTTAGTAATCTGGTCCAAATCGATCTCTCGAGCTGTTTGTTAATGCAATCGATCTGATTATGCCACTTTCAAACTTTGGACATTAATCTCGTGTGATGATCTGCTAATAATTCCCGGATGGAATTTAAGCGATCTGATCATCAATCTTTTATTTTGATGATCTGGTGTCAATTCCCAGTTGGAATTTTTTTTTTTACACGATCTGTTTTTATCAATCTGGACTAAGTTCATCTGGTTCTAATTTCTTGTTGAAACATGTTGATCTTGTATCGGTTTCCAGTTGGAATTTTATACGATCTGCTCTAAGACTATCTGATCCTTTCTTCCAAATTCAATAGTCCTAATTTACCACAAAGCATCTTGAACCTTTCTTCTGGTAATGCTTTAGTGAGAATGTCAGCCCTCTGCACTTCAGTGTGTATTTTCTCAATCTGTACATGTTTTCTTTCAACATGATCTCTTATAAAGTGATGTCTTACGTCCACATGTTTGTATCTAGTATGCAAAACAGGATTCTGTGTGATAGCTATAGCACTTGAGCTATCACAGAAGATGGGTATTTCCTTGACATCAATCTCATAATCTTTAAGCTGTTGTCTTAACCATAGTATTTGTGCACAACAACTTCAAGCTGCCATATATTCTGCCTCTGTGGTTGATGTGGCAACAGATGTTTGTTTCTTTGAGAACCAAGAGATCAGTTTGCTTCCTAGAAACTGACACGTACCAGAAGTTGACTTTCTGTCTAGCTTGCATCCAGCATATTCTAAATCTGTGTATCCAGTTAGCTCAAAGTTGTCTTCACATGGGTACCATAATCCTAAGTGGGCTGTTCCCTTAAGATATCTTAATATCTTTTTAGCTGCTTCCATGTGAGACTCTTTGGGATTAGCTTAGTATCTTGCACATAAACCTACTACAAATGTGATGTCAGGTCGACTGGCAGTTAGGTATAGTAGTGATCCTATGATCCCTCTGTATTGTGTAATATTGGCTGGTTTTCCTTCTGGATCAGGATCGATTTTCTCATTAGTCTGCATTGGGATTTTAACTGATCTGCTGTCTTTCAATCCAAATTTTGCTAGCAGATCGTTGATGTATTTTGTTTGATTAATGAAGATACCATCTGGTTCCTGCTTGACCTGCAAATCTAAAAAGAAACTCATTTCCCCCATCATGGACATTTGATACTTATTTTTCATAAGTTCAGCAAATTTGTCACATAAATAGGTGGATTGAGATCCAAATATGATATCATCTACATAGATTTGTACTAGGAGGATATTTTCTTTGACTTTAATAATGAATAAAGTCTTGTCAACTGATCCTCTTCTGAAACCAGAGTCTAGTAGAAATGTTGATAATGTCTCATACCAAGCTCTAGGTGCTTGTTTAAGACCATAGACTGCTTTTAACAGTCTGTATACTTTCTGATTTGGATCTGCTTCTTCAAATCCAGGTGGCTGTTCCACATATACTTCTTCTTCAAGAATACCATTGAGGAAAGCACTTTTGACATCCATCTGGTATACCTTGAATCGTCTGTGTGCAGCATATGCTAAGAATAGCCTGATTGCTTCTAGTCTGGCTACGGGAGCAAATGTTTCATCAAAATCAATGCCTTCTTGTTGATTATAGCCTATAGCTACTAACTGGCTTTGTTTCTGACTACTTCACCATTCTCATTCCGTTTATTTTTGAACACCCATTTTACACCTATGACACCTTGGTGTTTGGGTCTGTCCACTAGATACCAGACTTCATTCCTTTTGAACTCATTGAGTTCTTCTTGCATTGCTGTTATCCAATCTATATCTTGTAGTGCTTCATGAGCATCAGATGGTTCTATGCGAGATAGATAACAAATTAGCAAAGCACTTTCTCCATGCATCCTTCTGGTTTTCACACGATCTGATGGGTTCCCAACGATCTATTCTGGTGGATGATCTTGTATCCATCTCCTTCTCCTGGTCATCTCTTCATCTGATATCTCAGGATCAGGTTGATCTGTTGGTTCCTCAAATTCAGGGTGTGATGTAGAAGATGTTTGAAATGGGTTCTCATTTTGATTTTCTTCTGGATTTGGGCTTTCAGATAGACCATTTTCTGCAATGATTGTTTCAATGCTTGATGATCTGTTTTCATCCAGATCATGTTG
Organism: Leonotis leonurus; assembly: GCA_026898415.1. Lineage (NCBI taxonomy): Eukaryota > Viridiplantae > Streptophyta > Magnoliopsida > Lamiales > Lamiaceae > Leonotis > Leonotis leonurus. Next base: position 67,518 of record JAPKLX010000172.1, on the reverse strand, counting down.
AGTTGTTCCCCCTTGCTGTATGATCTCTTCAGCAATGGGAGGAGTTTTTATCTCTTCATCATCACTTTTTGAATTCTAGATAAGAATATCATCAAGTAATACTTCATTCATCCTTCTTGTAGTCATCTAATTTTCGTTCTGTTTTTCCTCTAGTGATCTGTACTCAATAATAGACTCATCAAAAACAACATGAGGTGTTACTTCCACAACATGAGAGTTCTTATTGTAGACTCGATATGCTTTACTAACATCAGAATATCCTAAGAATATTTCAGCGTCAGTCTTGCTATCAAAAGTCTTCAATTGAGATTTCCCATTATTATGTATGTAACACAAACAGCCAAAAGTACGAAAGTAAGAGATCTTAGGCTTTCTGTTGTTCCATATCTCATATGGTGTCTTTCCATGTCTGAGTGTGATGGATCATTTGTTTTGAGTATAGCAGGCTGTGTATATGGCTTCTGCCCAGAACTTCTTCGGTAGATTGGTTGCATTAAGCATTGTGCGAGCTGCTTCTTTTAGTGATCTGTTTCTCCTTTCAACAACTCCATTCTGTTGAGGAGTTCGAGCAGCAGATGTTTGATGGGTGATACCCATCTTATTGCAGTATTCTTCAATCTTTTGGTTGAGAAATTCTGTTTCTCGATCTATTCTGATAGAAGTTATACTTGTCTCCTTCTGTTTGGTGATCTTGTGTAGAAAGTCAGGGAGTTTATCTAGAGTTTATTTCTGCTTTAACAGAAAGATGACCCAAGTGAACCTTGAGTAATCATTTATGATTACTAAGGTGTATTTTCTCCCATTTATACTTAAAGGTTTGACTGGACCAAACAAATCTAAATGCAAAAGCTCCAGTGTCCTTGATGTTGAGTGAGCTGTTTTGCTAGTAAAAGATGATCTGGTTTGCTTTCCAGCTTGGCAGGCTTCACATATATGATCTTTATCATATATTTGATCTGGTAGTCCTTCTACTAGTCTTTCTTTTGCAATCTTGTTGATTGACTTGAAGTTCAGATGGCTCGATCTCTTGTGCCATAACCAGCTTGTTTTTGATACAGTTTTAGTAACTAAACAAGTCTCGATCTGGTTTGTCCATTGGACAATATACAGCCTGTCCTGCAGTTTACCGGTAAGGAGTATCTCATCTCCTTCCTTATTCTTCACAAGATAGTTGTTAGAATCAAAGATGATCTGATTACCATTAGCACAGAACTGACTTACAGAAAACAGATTGTGACTAAGTCCCTCTACATACGAAACATTTGTGATGGTGGTCTTGCCAACTTTTATATTTCCATATCCTCTGGTGTAACCTTTTAAGTTACATCCAAAGGTGACCTATGGTCCTGACTTCTCTATGTAATCTGATAGAAGGTTCTTGTCGCATGTCATATGCTTTGAACAGCCACTATCTATGATCCAGATAGCTCCTTTTGCTATCTTGTTTCTTCTTGTAGTCTTCTGATCCTGCAATTAATTTTACTTAGCTACCCTTCAATGCTTGGGTGCTTGGTTATTAGCAAATGTTCCTTTTCGAAACCAGAACATTCTTGGGTTAGGAACTAAAATATAACAGGTAATGATATTTCCATCATTATCAATTTTAGATAGGGAGTGAATTTCAGATGGATGGTATCTCTCTATTCCATCATTCTTTAGACCTTGCTTGGTAGGTAATGTCCTGTTGACATTCTTTGATTTGTTGACAATTTTATTCGACAATGTCCTGTTGACATTACTTTTATGAGCATGATCTGTTTCTGTGTAACAGACTGGTTGAACCTTTGTATGATGATACTGTTTGTTCATGATCTCTTTCATGATCATCTTTTGAGGAAGACCTTTCTTATTTTTCAAGTTTTTCACTTGATCTGGTATTTGTTTCCTCTCTGGTACAAAGTTTATGGTACTTGAAGATTTTTCTGAGTGGCCTGGATATCCTAATCCAGATGTGCCCTGTTGTTGCAGGTTAATTAGCAACTTAGCACGTTCATCACTCTTATAAATCATTTCTTTGCCTTTCTTTATCTTCTCTTCAGCAACATTCTCTTCAGCAACATTGTGCTCGAATAGCTTTTGAACATCTCATTGACTTCATCCCATGAGTATTCAGCTTGATCTTCTATTTCCTGTTCCAGATCATTATCGTTTGAAGATGTAGAGTTGCAAGAATTTACCTCAACTTCATCCAGACAGTTGTCTAGTCCCACATAGCATTCATCCCAACCTTCTTCATCATTGGCAAAGAATGCTTCATCATTCTCTGATGAGCTGTCTGAAAAATGACTCGAGCTGCTTGAATCTTGTTCAGCTATCATAGCCTTGCGCTCGTATTTGATTTACGATCTCTTTTTGCTCTTAACTCTTCTCTTTGGCTTTTGGACAGATCAGGGCAGTCTGTTTTGAAGTGACCTGTTCTACCACAACCAAAGCATGTGTAATCTGCTGAGTTAGATGTTTTAGAGGTTTTACCTGTCTGCTGTTTTAATTCTTCCTTGTTATCAAATCGATCATTGTCACGTTTTTTGTAGAAATTTTTCTTGTTATCTTTGTAGAAGCGTCTGTATTTCTTCGATCTGATCTCCATCTTGTCCATACGTTTGGCGATCATTGCAAACTCTTTTAACAGTTTGTCATAACCTTTCTCTTCATCTGGCAGTGATGGTTCAGAAGGTTCATCTGGTTTGCTCTTCGCTTTGAAGGCAACTTCTTTTTCCTTTTTAGAGCTGCTTTCTGCCTTCTTGGACAGATGATCTGGTCCTCGAATTCTTTGAATGTCACATTCATGACCTTCAAGATGATCAAATAAAGCTTCTGTAGACAGATCATTGAAATCTGCACGGAGAGGTTGCATTGCAGCATAGATTTCCCAGCTAGGTGGGAGTGCTCTGAGAACTTTCATATTCTTCTCCCTTTGAGTATATTTGTTTTTATTGAACGCAGATATCTCAAGAAGAATTCCAGTGAATCTCATCTTCATTTGTTCTATTGTCTCGCCTGGTTACATCTTGAATTCATCATATTTGTTGCAGGCTAGAGATAACTTGTTCTCAATCATAACTTCAGATCCTAGACACAAGTCTCGTAGGGCTTCCCACATCTCTTTGGCAGTATCCAAATCTTGGATTATGCTTCGATCTTCTGGTTTAGAAACTCCGATCCACGATCTATCCTGATAGACATGATGGTGGTCTCCTTTTGTCGAGTGATCTTGTTGAAGAAATCATGCAGCTTTTCCAACGTTTCCTTTTTCTTAAACAAGAAGATAACCCAGGTAAATCTTGAATAATCATCAATAATGACCAATGTATTCTTTCTACCGTTGATACTTAATGGCGTTACTTTCTGTTAGGAGCCTTCTAGTTCTTATTCTTATCTGTTTTGACATACTGAGCAGGATTGCCTTTTATCTGGTAATAGTGTTTGTCTCCTGCTTCCTTCATCAACATCTTCTGGGGTTTACTCTTCCCATTCTTTAGGGTGAGAATTTGATCTAATATTTGTTGTCTTTCAACTACTAACTTGCTTGAACCTGATTGTCCAGTGTAACCTAATCCAATAGTTGATCTGATCTTGTTCTACATCTCACAGATCATGTTAACACGTTCGCTGCTTTTATTAATTTTACTCATGTTCTCCCTTGTCTTCTACAGTTTCTCTTCTACTACTTCCTTTCTGGTGATCAAGTCTTTGACCTTTAAATTGAGTGAGTAGATTTCTTCATCATTTGTCATGATCTGTCCTTTGAGATCATTCACTTTTGCAGAAAACTTAGTGTTTGCTTCACTAAGCACCTTTACTACCTCATTCAGTTTGTGATTCTCCTTGATGACGTCTTGAAACAATTTCTTCACACTCTTGTAGCTCTTGAGCATCTCATTGATCTCATCCCAAGAGTCATCAACTTCATCTTCATTACAAGAATCATATACAGGTTTGTTAGATGAAGTAGAAACATGTGATTTAACTTATTCTGATCAAGTCCGTTGTCAGTTTCCATGTAGCATTCATCCTAATCTTCTTCTTGATCATGTGCATAGAATGCTTCATCGTTCTTTGATGAGCTTTCTAATAAATGACTTGAGTTGTTTTACATAAGAACTCTCTTCTGCTGCCACAGGTGCAATTGGTTCTCCTGCTGCAATCTTGGCTTTGAAAGCGATCTCATTTTCCTTCTTGGAGCTGCATTCACTCTTCTTGTTGGATGAGTGATCTGGTCCATGGATTCTCTTCATGTCACATTCATGACCAGCTAGATGATCAAACAGTGCTTCAGTGGTGAGATTGTTGAAATCAACTCTCATTGGTTGCATGGCTGCAAAAATCTCCCAACTAGGTTGTAGCGCTCTGATGACTTTGAGATTGTTCTCTCTCGGGGTATATTTGTCCTTCTTGAAAGTAAATACCTCCAGTAAAATCTCATTGAACGTGTTCTTCATTTGTTCAATGTTCTCTCCTGGATTCATCTTGAAGCAATCGAACTTGTTGCAGGCCAACGACAGCTTGTTCTCGATCATGGCTTCTGATCTAAGGCTGAGTTCACGCAATGCTTCCCACATCTCTTTAACTGTGTCCAGATCATGAATTTTTGCAAGATGGACTACTTTGACTGTGCAGGAAATGATGCTTTTAGCAAAGTCATCCAGGTTTGCTTCACGTTGTTCTTTAGATGTATACGTTCTGGGATCCTTGAGCATGTTCTCTTTGACTACTCCAGTTTCAGTGATACGAGTCTTCTCTTCATAGATCGCCAGTGGACCTTCTTCTATCACTTTCCACATCACACAGTGATGAGCTTTCAAACAAGTCTTGATTCTAAAGCTCCATTATATGTATCCTTGGATAGAGATTTTTTCGTAGGCTCTAATGACAGAAGATTCCATAATAGCAGATAGTATGCACGTGACCGAAAATAGGTTTTCCTAGATCTATTCAAGTTGACCACATAGGATTCAACCTTGTGAAACAGAAACAAAGGTCTTTTGAACCACTACTCTGATACCAAATATTGGTCCCGAAAGAGCAAGGTTTAGTGTATGGGGGGGGGGGGAATACACCAAATACAAAATTTTCAGTTTACTTAACTTTTTAACTAGAGAGATTAAGCTTTTTTGTAGATGAGATTGCTAAGTATGACAGATTAGATCGCTGACCAGGTTCACTACCAGATCGTTAAGTTATCTATCCAGACATATTCTTTCTCGTGAGTTACGCTAGGCAGATAGAATGAAAGATCTTGTTATCTAACAGAGTGTAGTGTGCGGAATATGGTGGATTTAGTGTGTTACTCTTATTAGAAAATACTGATAAACACTTAGCCAAATATATTAAGGGATTGATTAAATCAATGCAAGTTTGAATGAAAGTGCTGGATTAGTGAATAAACAACTGAAAATAAAATGCGTAAAGTAAAGAACACAATTGTTTTTACGTGGTTCGAGAAACCCCCTATGTCCACGGTCCAATAAAAACTATATCGGATACCCATTACTTAGAATATGGGTCGTGTCCCATACAATTTGCAGATAAATCTGCTACAAAGTACCTTCATGTTAATCCACTAGAAAACTACTAGCTAGCAAAGATATCATCCTTCTACTTCTTGATAAGACAGACTTGAATCGAGTTTGGTGTGATTTCGATCGCGAACAGGATTGTGAAATCTTCTCGTAGAATGCTTCAAATGGTAGAGTAGATTTCTTGTTAGAGTTTCAGCTTGCTTGTAAGATCGTAAGTACTCCTGCAGATGTTGTTTGAAGCTTTTTATAGGTGTAGAATTTGAAATTCTAACCGTTGGGGTTGATTGGCGTAACGTAGATGTTTATTGCCAATCAAAGATATGAATCCTTGATTTGATCCTCTTGCCTTATAGGAAAGTTTGACTAAATCTTGCTGATTATGGAAAGTAGATGGTTGATTTATCTCTTTCCTTTGTTTGCGTTCCAATTGATTCACCTTCCTTCACTACTAGAAAAACACTCACAGATGACATTAAATCAGGGTGATGTATGAGGGTAAAAAACTGTCAAATATGCCTGTCTCATCTATTCGACGCTCATAGATGACACTGAAAACGAGTGATGTAAGCGCTCGTAGATGACATTATTTTATTAAACGATGACACGAAAATAATGTCATCTATTTTATAATACATGACACAATATAATGTCATCTATATTAAAAAAAATGTCATTTATAAGCGAGAAGTTGACACATTTAGGTGCAATACATGACTTTTTCAGAATGTCATCTATAATTTATAAGATGACATTAATTTAATATCATCAATATTAAAAATGTCATTTATAAGCGAGAAGTTGACACATTTAGGTGCAATACATGACTTTTTTAGAATGTCATCTATAATTTATAAGATGACGTTAATTTAATGTCATCTATATTAAAAAAATGTCATTTATAAGAGAGAAGTTGACACATTTAGGTGCAATACATGACTTTTTCAGAATGTCATCTATAATTAATAAGATGACATTAATTTAATGTCATCTATAATCTGATAAATTTAACCATTTTTGTATTTTTTCATTAATTATCCTGTATTTAATAATTTTTGTTTCATTAATATATTTTACAAAATAAAATAATGCCAAATAGAGAATTCATACACGCACTAAAAATATTTATATGCATTAATTGTCTAATATTCAACTTCGTACACGGAAATAAAAATAACAATGACAAATTACTAAGAAGTTTGGGTTAATATTTTAATCTACCTTAACTAATGTAACTTAAACTAGTACACGGACCCAAAGCAGTAGAAGTTTGAATCACCATGCCGAAAATCACCAAACTTCTTCATCGATCAAAGCAATGTCACTTCACATGTCAATCTACAAGAAAATCAAGCTAGAGTGAGACTTTTTTTTTAGTTAAATATGTGAAAAGTACTTAGAAATAAAATTGAATGAGTTATTTTACTAACCTCATTGATCACAATGGTCTCCCAATCTTCATGAACCTCGTCAATCTCATATTGAGAATATTCACTTTGATGGCACTGCAAAAAACCATTGAATATACGTAATTATTAGTATTTACAAAAAAATGGCTGGAATTCTAAGAATAATAAAGTACGTTACCAATGTGGTTATAGAATCTTTGAAGCTATCATTATCAACTGCGTTTACTATGTCTTTCATATACCGCATCACATAAAACCCACATTGCTTTGAATCGGGTTGAGTAGGACCCTACATTTAAACAATAAAGTGAAGAGTTTGTATACAAAATAGTGTAACATAGATATATAAATAATAACTCGCTGTGTCACGTCCCCGTTTTACTTCTCTAAGTAAAATCGAGGAAAGCGCGACCAAAAGGGAAATACAGATAATGAATCACAACGAAAGCGTTAAATAATGGATAAAATGTGGAACATACAACAAAGAGGAAGATTTCGATAGAGTTGTATGACTGAAGTTTAATACATCAACGAAACTTAATGTTCGAAATCGTCAGGGATTTAAAATTTCATCAAGAGAACACTGTGAACGAGTACAAGTCTGAGATACATAGTTCGAAAGCAAGATAGAGAGCTAATAAGTTCTTGGATCTAAAACAAAAGTCTGGCAGCGGAAACTGGATCAATATCTAGATTTACATGTATGACGACATATAAACCACCGAGAGTAAAACAACAAGAGTTTGACAAAACCCACCGCTGAGCCTTCCACTTCGTCATCACGACTTAACCTGCATATTTATAAATATATGCAGGGCTGAGTACGAAAGTACTCAGTAAACACATGCCGAAATCATATTCGTACTGATATATTTTGCAATTGCCGTAATACAGTGCAACATAGGGATTTTGTCACTAAAGAGCCTATGTTCACTAAAATTCTTGTGATCTTAAAATTTCGACTGATCAGTCTAAGTTCTGGAGTAATCATACATATCTGTAATTCTGTGTGTCGGGAAAGTGGCCACTTTCCGCGAACACTGAACCGGCCAACCCGCTAAGATGACTCACGGTTCTGGTGTACACTAACCTTAAAAGATATAAATCTTTAAAGGTCCGAAATCGATTAATTGCTCAACAGATACGCATCATACCAAAATATAAACATTTTCGACAATGCAATACTTCATAAAGCTTTAAATTCTAGAGCATTCTATACGAAAATCATACTTTGGTACAACGCATACGATTTTATTTAAAAAAGAAAGCCTACCTGATATGCTTCCTCGTCTAACGAAATTCTGATTCAGATCGATTGTAATTCCCCTTTCGCTGATCCTTAATCGCAATTAAGAGAAAAAGAATACTCTTCGTGAGTATTAACTTGCCTTATCTAATCAAAATGAAATAATATCCTATTATTATTTCATTAATTATTCTAATCTTTTCACTCGACTAAGATCCGAGTACTTCAAGATTTCTATAACTGATTAAATATCACTACTAATTCTATAACTTAATAGGTCTAAATTATTGGATTAAACCTAACTATTTATATCCAATCCCTTTTATTTCTAACTTTAATCCAAAGATCAATTTTATTAAACTATTATTAAGGGATAAATTAATCCATTCCTAATACCCAATCTAGGCCCATTCTATATACTCAATAGGCCCAATACTTACTTAAAAACGAGCCCAATCTTCATCTTGTAATTCAGTCCATTAGATTTTTGATGGTTGGCCCGTTTGTTTAATATTTCTGGCCCATCTGATAAAACCAAGACCCAGCCCATTAATTTGTTCATTCTAGCCCATTCGTTTATCATTCAAACTATCCTAACCCTAGACTAACATACAAAACCTCTTCATCCTTCCTCTCCCTCGCCTCTCTCGTCTCTCTCACGCCAATGTCTCTCTTCCAGAAAACATCCAGCCACCCCCCCCTTTCCCTCGTCTCTATCTCTCGCTGTTGCTCTGCTTCCCTCTCTGTCGATCTCCCTATTTCTCTCCTTCTATAGATACCGCTTCTCTCGACTCGCGGCTGCTCCCGGTTGAGCAGCTCACCGGATCGCATCATCATCTAAGGTAAAATCCTTCTTCTTCCTATCTTTTCTTGCTTCAAATTTTAATTCTGAACTACACCTCCCTAAATCACTCCTATTTGCAATTTATTGCTGCAATTCACTGCAAGAGTTTAAGTTCTTTGCTAAAATTGGGAATAGAGACTGAGATCTAATTATAATTTCAGACTCAATTTGTTCCCTGGGGTGCTGATTATTATTTCTTGCTTCTTAGAGGGAATTGGTTTTGAATCTTGGTATGGGTGGAGGAACTGGAGGGCGTGGGTTTGGGGCCTGGGGATTGCTTAGTGGAGTTCTGCTCTTTCTGATCTCCACGATGGGAGCGCTCGCCGGCAGCAGCTCACCGGTCGCCGCCATCTTCTAGGTAGACCTTCTGGTTGTCATTCATTAAAAATTTTAGAGTGAAATGCTTTTATTTGGGGGTTTAACATTCTGCATGCTCAAATTTTCTTCCTAAAAAATGTGTTCTTTAATATTCTAAGTGAAGTTGGGTTTTTGTTTTAGTATGTGTTCTTTGGTAGAAGACAAAATCTGATTTTATTGACATCTTCTTCCTTTATACGGTATTCTGAAGTTGTGGAGTGTTTGTGACAGAAATGGGTTTGATGTTTCAAATATGATAGATGGTGTCTCTCCCTAAATTCAAACAGGGCTTGTCTTTGCATTTTATGGTTATTGAAATTGTTATTGTTCCATGTGCGTAAATTATGTATTTTAATTTTAGTTGGTTATGAAATCTTGCATCTCATGCCTTGTTTTGAGTTCTATTTCAGATTTGCATTCTCTGAATCTAAGTTTTGTATTTCATATCTGAAAGTTCATAAGTTCAGGAGTTAGGTTCTAAATCTTAATATTTGATTATGTGTCTTCGTTCTAAAATTAGAACCTATGTAAATCTGAATACATATGTATATGCATGTGTTTTCTGGAATCAGAAGATATCCAGGTATATATATATTTCTATGTTCTGAGGTTGATAGCAAGTATAGGCTGTGTCCGTGTTCTAAAACATGAGGATACAGACATAGTTCTATGTCCTAAAGTCTGAATACTTAAACAAAATTCTATGTTCTGGAATGAATATATATATATATAGGTTCTTATTCTAAAATCATTATATATATATATATGACTATCTAAGTGTTCTGTTCTTCGAATCTGCCTACATATATATATATATATAACTATCTAAGTTTTCTGAATCTGCGAGTTGCTTTCTAAATAACTTAGGATTTACAAGCTTCTCAGTCCTCTAAATTCTTAATCTGCTAATTCTTAACTTAACCCTTTAAAAGCTTCTACCTTCTTTGTTCTCCATGTTCTGAATTGGTGTGCATAAATTCTAAGTTCTATGTCATTACTGAAATTTCTATGTTTTGCATGCTTAACTAAAATTTTAAACTCTTGACTTAACGGTAGAGAAAATGCAAAACTGAACACTTGAGATTTGTTTCTACCTTACTGTCTCTGAAAGTTCTGAGTGGGAAAAGACTTGGGTGGCTTCGGGGTGTGGGTAACAACTACTCTGGAAATGCCTTAGTGAAATGAGACACTGAGTTCTTGCAAAGAAAACACAGGGAAGTGTTTCAGTTGGGGCTCAACACTTAAACTGATGGGTTGAATCTTAGGCATTCATCCCAATCTTCTTCTTCATTGGCAAAGAATGCTTCATCATCTTCTGATGAACTATCTGACAGGTGACTTGAGCTAGAGTCTTCTTCTTCTTCTTCTGCTATCATGGCCTTGCGTTGAGCTTTTAGTTTTCGATCTCTCTTAGCTCGTAGTTCTTCTCTTTGACTTTTAGATAATTCTGGGTAATATGTTTTGAAATGGCCTGTTCTCCCACAACCATAACAAGTATAGTCAGTAGGATTAGTGATTTTACCATTACCTCTACTTTCTGTTTTGTCATCAGATCGTTCTGCTTCTTTGTTCTTCTGGTATCTACTCTTGTTATCTTTGTAGAACCTTCTATACTTTCTCGATCTGATTTCCATCTTGTCCATTCTCTTGGCAATCATTGAGAATTCTTTGAGTAACTTATCATAACTTCCTTCTTCTGGTGTGGCAGATGCTGTTGATTCATCTGTTTTGCACTTTGCTTTGAAGGCAGTCTCTTTCTCCTTCTTTGAGTTATTTTCACTCTTCTTGCTGGAGGAATAATCTGGTCCGTGAATCCTTCTGATGTCACATTCATGGACAGCTAGGTGATCAAATAGTGCTTCTACAGATAGGTCATTAAAATCAGCACGTAGAGGTTGCATAGCTGAATAAATTTCCCAGCTTGGCGGTAGAGCTCTCAGAATCTTGAGATTCTTCTCTCTCTGTGTGTACTTATTCTTTTTGAAGGCAGAAACTTCAAGCAGTACTTCAATGAACCTGTTCTTCATCTGCTCGATGGTTTCTCCAGGTTTCATTTTGAATTCATCAAACTTGTTGCATGCCAGAGATAACTTATTCTCAATCATCGCTTCAGAGCCTAGGTTGAGATCCCTTAGAGCTTCCCACATCTCTTTGGGTGTGTCAAGATCTTGGATCTTAGCCAGATGGACTCCTTTTACAGTACTGGAAATAACTCCTTTAGCAAAATCATCTAGATTTGCTTCTCTTCTTTCTTCTGAGGTGTACTTTCTGGGATCTTTTAGTACAGTTTCTTTAACTGCTCCTGTCTCAGTAATGCGAGTAGTTTCTTCAGTAATGGCTAGAGGTCCTTCCTCAATTACTTTCCACATCAAGCAGTGATGAACTTTGAGACACATCTTGATTCTGAAACTCCACTCTTTGTATCCTTGGATAGAGAATTCTTCGCATGCCCTGATAACAGATGATTCCATAACAGATAATATGCTAGTGAATGAAAAAGATTTTCTAAGATCTATTCAAGTTGACCACGCAGGTTTTATCCCTGTGAAACAAAAACAATGGTCGTTTGAACCACTACTCTGATACCACATGTTGGTCCCGAAAGAGCAAGGTTTGGTGTATGGGGGGGGAATACACCAAATACAAACTTTTCAGTTTACTTGACTAATTAAGCAGAGAGACTTAAGCTTTCTGGATTACAGATTGCTCAACGTGACAGACTAGATTGACTAACTAATCAATCTTGTTCTGTCCAAGCAGAATCTCTCAAGTGAGTGATACAAAGCAGAAAGTAAGAGTGATCTTATTTTCTAACAGTGTATTGTGTGCGGAAAAATGGTGGATTTAGTCGATGCTCTTTGATTAGAAAACCTTTCAAATCTTAGTCGAGTATTTAGAGGATTGATTAATAATGCAGTTTGAATGAGAGTGACAGATATTGAATAAAACAACTGGAATATAAATGCAGAAAGTAAATAACACAGTTATTTTACGTGGTTTGGGAAACCCCCTACGTCCACGGTCTAATCCAAACTGGATTAGATATCCACTACTAGGATACTCTCTTATTTATACTCGCTGAGAACGAGCCACAAGTTTCAATTACAAACTAGATTTGAAACTTATGCACGAATAAGGGTCGTGTCCCTTTACAACTTACAGAAAACTACTGTAAAACAGGATCCCTTCACGTTAATCCACTAGAAACCTACTAGCTAGCAAAGATCTCCTTCCTCTCTCGATAAGACAGACTTGAATCGAAGTGTGATTTCGATCACGAACGGTTTGAAGCTTTTGTCTGATGTGAGATTGGATTGCTTGAGAATTTTTCAGTAATGTATCGCTCATCATCTTCAGACTTTAAATCTCCAAACATATATAGGCTTGAATCTTGAAATTCTAGCCAGTAGTTGATTGGCATTATTTGATTTGTGGATTGCCAATAAATCATATCTCTTCTTTCCTTGTAGGGTCGTTGACTGAATCTTCTATGAATGGAAAGCAGATCAACTGTGATTACTTTCTTTCTTCGTGTCAATCAGTGATTCTCTTTCCAATTCTTGATGGATGAACTTTAATATTGATGTGGTAAGAGATAGCTTTATTGATCTGTTACCATAATTGACAGGTTTGGTTCAACTCTTTCTGTTTTGGAACCTTCTGGTTACACCCTTTCTGGTTCTAATGCCTTTCTGGTAGAGCACTGGTTAAGTACTTTCTGGTTAAGCACTGTTTAAGTACTTTATGGTTAAGTATTGGTTGAGTGCTTTCTGGTTGAACAACTTTCTGTTAAAGCTGATTTGCTCCAACTTTCTGTTCGAGACTTGCTGGTTCAACTTTCTGTCTAAGACTTGCTGGTTTAGCTTTCTGTTGCTTAGACTTGCTTCAGCTTTCTGTAGCTTAGATTTGCTGGTTTAGTCTTTCTGTGTAAGTGTTGCTGGTTCTGCTTTCTGTTTGAAGCTTTCTGGTTCAACTTTCTGTTAAAGTTGACTTGCTTTAGCGTTTTGTCAGAGACATCTTTCATCTTTCTGGTTGAAGCTTTCTTCAACTTCCTGGTCTATAAAAACCAAATAGAAATGATATAGAACATGAATAATACCAAGTGTGTTTTCGAGAGAACATCATCAAAACTTTAAAATATTTGTGGGGTTCCCAACAAGTTTCTTTAAATTGGGAAAAGACTGCACCAGACACTTGAGTTCTATAGACACATTACAGTCTACTTCTTAATTCTACTTGTCTTAGCTCTTGACTTTTGGGGCTGTCTTAATGTTGCAATACCTTCTTCCCTTGCAGGTGCAATGTGAAAGGGAAGTGGTGGATTGTCCAGCAGATACTGTTTCATCTCTGCGGCTATCCCCTGCTATCTTTCTTTCACTCCTATGCTTTCCTTTAGGTTGCCTTGCTGTATAAAAGGATTTGGGCAGTGGCCAAATCTCCCATTTATGTCTAAGATTTGTTAGATGATTTCTTGTCTATCTTGTAAGGTTTAGAAATACAGCTGTAGTTATAGCTTCTTATTGTGTTGACTCATAAATGAATTTCCTTGATTCACGGTTGAAACATGGTTCAAAGTTCAAGATCTCACCCCTTTCTCATCATGCAGCAAGTATAGATATATCTAATCCTATTGTGCGTGCTCATATATATTAATATATGACTTACTATATAGGTTTCCTATATGTATATACTTTAATTCTATACTTGCACCTTATACAACTTATATCATACGTATATTTATCTATTGCAAGTAATGTATATATAATACTATATCCCTCATTTCATTTGCAAATAAAGCATTCTTCTCAATACTATTTGTTACATTACTATACTCTATACATAAAAATATGACTTATACACAGATTATTATTCACGAACATTAATAAACTAATCTTGTAAGTATACCACTCTACTAGTAATAATTAATCAACACATTAATAAGAATACTAACCATAATCTTTTTCACATCATCTAACTAGCTCACATAATAATTATAATACACCACCTCTATGATGTACACGAAACAATTGTTACTAAAATCAATTCGTAAATCGACAGTTTTAATAATACAATGAAATTTTATTTTCGCGATTTCTGGTACATGATAAATTGGAAATTTTTTTTTTACGGGTCATTACATGCTGACCTTGACAACTTCCCATTTTGGTGCTTTTTTGAATTTCTTTCTTCCCTTATTTGCATTGAAAATGGTCAGTGCACTTCAAAGCAAATTCACAGTGAATATTATTAGCATAAACATTTTCTATAAAGGGGAAAAGAAATAACTCTCAACAAATATTTAAACGTACGTCTCGACTACAGATTTCCAAGTGGCATCACGATTCCGATGAGTAAGAGGGTCCATCAAATAGACACAATCTTTGTATGGTTCAATAATTGTTATAATCCAATGCTCACTATGACAAATGTTGAATGATAGTAAGCATAAAAATGCATATCTAAATAAGTATCAAGTCTGAAAGTGTATCAACCTACTCTAAGTGAATATATGCGGAAGCTAAAGTAGAAAACACGAGATATTTTTTGCGTAGGTTATCAATTAATAACCTACACGGAGGCCTTACGCCCAAAAAGAATAATCAAAATAAGTGTTGAGCTATTACAATGTTGAACACAACAATAACTACAACACTATCACAAAAATACTAAATGTATGTTCTCACGAGCTAAGAAGCATACAGAATTAAAACTACGAACTTAATCTGCAAAATGAGTCTATCTAACCGTATTTACTGAATGAAAGAATTCTATTATTTATAGATAAACTACATGGGCTTGGATCCATAAGTGTAGTAACTGTTCGGCCCATATCTCCACAATTCTCGCAGTTCTGTTGTGGTGCTCTGCAAATCCGCCTAGAATGTTGGAACTACTTTATTCGGTTGTTGACTCCGAGATTTGTGGAAACAGAATTTCACTTAGCGTGAAATTCTCAACTGTCTAGGAAGACTTGATTTTCCCTCAAGTCTTAGTGCTTCCTTCATGTCATCGTGCATCCACCATGTCATCGTGCATCTGCCAAGTCATCCTTACACGTGACTATCGAGTTGGACGCTGAGTCAGCACAAGTTGGTATGTTGCGTCAGAAGCCAAGTCTAGATTCCTGTGAAGAACACAAAAACACATGTTAGGTCAACATTGCAGATAACATTATATCTTAAATACCTAACAAAGTCTTAAGCAAGAAGACGTAATATAACACAGCAATGAAGTTTATATTGTCAAATATAAGTAACTTTAGTAAAGTCTAAGTGCCTAACATGGTCCATATATAAAAAACCACACATACCCAAAGAAAATAAATCTTACCTGAATTTGCTTTGTTTTTCTAACTGTCATGTTGGAGATGGTTCAGCAAGCTTTCTCTGTAATGGAGATTATCCAGCAAGCCAACTGCCAACATACTATTAACGATAATAAATAGAACAAGAACGAGGATAATACACAAAGAAACCAATGCCAGGTTGCAGGATAAACTAACACAACATAAAAATCAATTAAGTTTGAGAAGAATATGAACGCTTTCTATAGATTATAAAATCAATCAAAATATCTAGAAACGAGCAAATGGTAAATTGTTTGCCATTCAATAACTGAATGTATAGTTAATTTTTGCACATATCATTTCACTCGATCATTAGAAAACTATGGAATTATTAAATTTTTCATTTATTCAATGGTGTACATGGCTGACGAGCAAACATGGTTGAATACCATTATAAATTTCCTGTCTACAGATCCTAAAAAAATATAATTACAAAATAAGAGACACATATATATAAAAAGTCCATTACAGAACAAGATACTTTCTAAATACCAAAAACAAGAATGACATTGATAAGAAACAATGAAACAACAATGGCAAAAATCTGAATTATGCAGCGATTGTTGCAGAAAAACCCAAATGATGGCAAAAACCTAAAGCTTTAATTTCTTTCATTCCAACATTTTTTATTTCTCTATATTCTTACACATATATTCTCATCCAATAAAAATATTTAATTGAGCAATTGATCCAACATTTATTTATTAAAATAATTTATCCAAAATTCAAACTTAGTCATCTCTTTGTTTTCATATGAGGAAAGTCTGCATCAAAATTATGATAAATGACTTGAAATAGAGAGTTAGAGATTGTAATTATGCCTGTTGTTCATAGGTTATCAAGACATTATGATAATTAGATGCAAATTACTGCCCCAAGTCCAAACAAATTCTGTAAAAATATTTATTTATTTTAAAATGATAACACTACTAAAACAATATTGGGTCAGTCATTTCAGCATACAGAAAAAGGGCAACATGCCATTCATCATATTTTGATTTATAGAATAAAATCATACCTGCAAACTTAAGGCAATTCTTGAGGATGTGGAGAACTAGGAACGTACAAGAAAGCAAAAAAAGGAGTCCTCCAGCTAGCTGCTGTAGCAGTGAACAAATCAAAATCAATGTTATGCACAAACCTTGTTGGGAACCCCACAAATAATTTAAGTTTTGATGATGCTCCCTCGAAAACACACTTAGGATTATTCATGTTCTATATTACTTCTGTCTGGTTCATATGTGACTGAAACATTGAAAGTGTTTCAGTTAGGAGAACCTATTATTATTTTGATATGTCTTGTTTAGGTTCCAGCCAGATGTCAGAAGGTTCAGAATGATATCATAAAGTTGAACCAAGAGAGCCTCAACCAGAAAGTTGAAGAATATCAACTCAGTCAGAAAGTTGAAACAAAGCCGCAACTAGAATGTTGAAGCATATCAACTCAACCAGGAAATTGAAGCGAATCAATTCTGACAGAAAGTTGAACCAGAAACCCTCAACCAGAAAGTTGAAGCAAATCAACTCAGACAAAAAGTTGAACCAGAAACTCTTAACCAGAAAGTTCAACCAGATCAACACTCAAATACTGAAATCAGATAAAGTGTCTATGAATCCCAAAGTCTAAACTAAGCCTTTCGTACCACAAAAGGAAGAGAATCAATCAAGACAAGAAAAAGGAAAGCAGTATCTTTCAAACGATCTGCTTACCATACTTGGAAGATTCTGTCAACCTCATTAGAAGGCAAGAGGAGATAATCTAGGGATTCACTATCCTTGATTGGTAAAATCACATTTACTCCAAACCAATCAAGCTCAACGGTTAGAATTTCAAAATTCTACACCTATAAAAAGCTCGGAACAGAGACTGGAAGAAAAACACGTGAATAAGATCATCTATCATTTCAAGCTACTCTGCCCAGAAATCATCTTAACGATCGAAGCATTTACTGAGAGAAGATTTCAACCAGATCGTGTTCCGAATTGTTCGTAATCGTAATCACACCTCGATTCAAGTCTGTCTTATCGAGAGAGAAAGAAGAGTAGCCTTATTTCGTGCATAAGTTTCAACCAGGTTGTGTTTGAAACTTGTGGCTCGTTCTCAGCGAGTATAAATAAGAAGAGTAGCCTAGTAGTGGATATCTAATCCAGTTTGGATTAGACCGTGGACGTAGGGGGTTTCCCGAACCACGTAAAATAACTGCGCTATTTACTTTCTGCATTTATATTCCAGTTGTTTTATTCACTATCTGTCATACTCATTCAAACTGCTCTCTTAATCAATCTCCTAAATATTCGGTTAATTTTTCAAAAGGTTTTCTAAACAAAGAGCACCGACTAAGTCTACCATTATTCCGCACATAATACACTGTTGGAGAATAAGATTACTCTTTGACAGAACAAGATCGATTAGATAGTCGATCTGGTCTGACACTTTGAGCAATCTGTAATACACCAAACCTTGCTCTTTCGGGACCAACAAGTGGTATCAAAGCCAGGTTAATAAGAACATTGTTTTGTTTCACAAGGTTAATACCTATTTGGTCAACTTGAATAGATCTAGAAAATCTTTTTCATCATCTGCATCCTATCTGTCATTATGGAGTCCTCTATTATCAGGGCATGCGAAGAATTCTCTATCCAAGGTTACAGAGAGTGGAGTTTCAGAATCAAGATGTGCCTCAAAGCTCATCACTGCTTGATGCGGAAGGTAATTGAAGAAGGGCCATTAGCCATTACAGAAGAAACAACTCGTATCACTGAAACAGGAGTGGTCAAAGAGGCTGTACTACAAGATCCCAGAAAGTACACTTCTGAAGAAAGAAGAGAAGCAAATCTTGATGATTTTGCCAAAGGAGTTATTTCAAGTACTGTAAAAGGAGTCCATTTGGCTAAGATCCAAGATCTTGATATAGCCAAAGAAATGTGGGAAGCCTTGAGAGATCTCAGTCTAGGTTCGGAAGCAATAATTGAGAACAAGCTGTCCCTAGCATGCAACAAGTTTGATGAATTCAAAATGAAACCTGGAGAAACCATCGAGCAGATGAAGAACAGGTTCATTGAAGTACTGCTTGAAGTTTCTGCCTTCAAAAAGAATAAGTACACACAGAGAGAGAAGAATCTCAAGATTCTGAGAGCTCTACCGCCAAGCTGGGAAATTTATTCAGCTATGCAACCTCTACGTGCTGATTTTAATGACCTATCTGTAGAAGCACTATTTGATCACCTAGCTGTCCATGAATGTGACATCAGAAGGATTCACGGACCAGATTATTCCTCCAGCAAGAAGAGTGAAAATAACTCAAAGAAGGAGAAAGAGACTGCCTTCAAAGCGAAGTGCAAAACAGATGAATCAGAACCATCTGCCGCACCATAAGAAGGAGGATATGACAAACTACTCAAGGAATTCTCAATGATTGCCAAGAGAATGGACAAGATGGAAATTAGATCAAGAAAATATCGAAGGTTCTACAAAGACAACAAAAGTAGATACCAGAAGAACAAAGAAGTAGAATGATCTGATGACAAAACAGAAAGTAGAGGTAATGGTAAAATCACTAACCCTAATGACTATACTTGTTATGGTTGTGGGAGAATAGGTCACTTCAAAACAGATTGCCCAGACTTATCTAAAAGTCGAAGAGAAGAACTACGAGCTAAGAGAGATCGAAAACTCAGAGCTCAACGTAAAGCCATGATAGTAGAAGAAGACTCTAGCAGCTCAAGTCATTTAACAGATAGTTCATCAGAAGATGATGAAGCATTTTATGCAGGAGAAACAGATGAAGATTGGGATGAGTGCTACATGGGTCTAGACAATGGACTCGACCAGAATGAGGTAAAGTCACATGTCTCCCTATCTTCAAATAAATATGTCTATGATTCAAGAAATGAAGATGAACTAGAAGTAACATGGGATGAAATCAATGAGATGTTCAAGAGCTACACCAGCATTAAGAAACTGTATTCTGAAGTCATAAAGGAAAATGACAAGCTGAATGACACTGTAAAGTTCTTAAGTGAAGCAAACACCAAGTTCTCTGCACAAATAAATGGTCTTGGAGAGCAGATCAAGACAAAAGATGCAGAGATATATTCACTCAACTCCAAGGTGAAAGACGTAATTCACAGTAAAGATGTAGTGGAAGAAAAATTAAGAAAAACATGGAGAACATGAGCAAAATCAACAAGAGTCAAGAACAAGCTGAAATGATTATAGATATGCATCAGAAAGAGAGAACCGGTCTAGGCTACAATGGACGTTCCAGCAAGACTCAGTTTGTCCCTGAAAGGAAGAATATACCAGATCAAATTAATGATCTCAAGAACAAGAGAGATCAACCCCAGAATATGATGATGAAGGAGACAGGAAACAACAGATACCATCAGAAAGAAGGTCAAACTACTCAATATAAGAAGACAGATAAAAACAAGAAGCAAAAGACACCTCTTAAGATATCCTCAAACAACAAGAAGAAGATAGATTGGGACAACATTGAGAGAAATCATCTTTATATCTACAAAGCCATAACCAGAACAGATGATACTGGAAGAAAGATTACATGCTATATATGTGTTCCTGATACTAGATTTATCTGGGTCCCCAAGGGAATATTTGCCACTAACCAAGCACCCACTTTTTGAAAGGGTAGCTAAAGTTTATTAATTGCATGATCGAAGAACTGCAAGAAGAAGCAAAGTAGCAGAGGGAACAGTCTGGATAATTGATAGTGGGTGCTCTAAACACATGACATGTGATAAGAACGCTCTATCAGATTATGTGGAACTAGAAGGACCACATGTAACCTTTGGATGTAATTCAGAAGGCTACACCAGAGGCTATGGTAATATAACCATTGGCAAGACCACCATCTCAAATGTTTCGTATTTCGAGGGTCTTAGTCATAACTTATTCTAAGTAAGCCAATTCTGTGCCAATGGAAATCAGATTATTTTTTTATGCTAACAATTGTAGGACAGATTATATATTGTGCAATGGAAGTACCAGATTGAGACATGTCTGGTCACTAAGACAATATCAGAAACTAGTTGGCTATGGCATAAACGATTAAGTCATCTCAACTTCAGGTCAATCAATAAGATTGCAAGAGAGAAACTAGTCGAAGGATTACCAGAAAAAGTATATGACAAGAACCACATCTGCGAAGCATGTCAAGCTGGGAAACAAACCAGATCATCATTTTCTAGCAAATCTGTTCAGTCTTCTACCAGAATCTTAGTGTTACTACATTTACACTTATTTGGTCCAGTCAAGCCATTAAGTATAAATGGTAGAAAATACACTCTGGTCATCATTGATGATTATTCAAGATTCACATGGGTAATCTTCTTACATAAGAAGAAAGAGACATTGGAAAAGCTGCCATACTTTCTCAACAAAATCACCAAGAAAAAGTAAGTTTCTGTTACAACCATCAGAACAGATCGTGGAACAGAATTCCTAAACCAGAAGATTGAGGACTACTGCAACCGGATGGGAATCACATATCAGACATCTGCAGCTAGAACACCTCAACAGAATGGAGTAGTTGAAAGAAGGAACAGATCATTAAAAGAAGCAGCTCACACCATGCTTAATGCAACTAGATTACCAAAGAAATTCTGGGCAGAAGCCATCTATACGGCCTGCTATACACAGAACAGATCCGTGGTCACCATCAGACATGGGAAGACACCATAAGAAGTCTGGAACAACAAAAAGCCCAGGATACATTACTTCCGTACTTTTGGTTGTTTGTGTTACATCCATAATAATGGGAAATCTCAGTTGAAAACCTTTGATAGTAAAGCTGACCCTGGAATATTCTTAGGATATTCTGATGTTAGTAAAGCTTATAGGGTTTACAACAAGAAGACTCATATTGTGGAGGTAACACCTCATATTGTTGTTGATGAATCTTTTATCAATGACAGAGAGCCAGGTGATGATCATACACAAGGCCAGAACAAAGATAAGAGAACAGAAGGAATTCTGCTAGGAGATATTCTAATCTGGAATACAACAGAAGACAATGATATTGATGTTCCATCTAATGCTGAAGCAATAAGATCACAGCAAGGGGGAACAGAACATATCATTCTGGACCTTGACAGATCAATAACTCCACCAGAAGATAATCAACCAGAAGAAGAAGACAATATTGAGTAAGATCAAGATCAACCAGAAGAATCAAGAGACACAAATGGTTGGAATAATAATCAAGAAATCGAAGAACCAGAAGTTGAAAATCCCTTGCAAACATCTCATCCAGAATTCGAGGACCTAACAAATGAACCAGAACCTGAGATATCAGCAGAAGAGATGTCCAGCAGAAGGAGATGGATACAAGACAATCATCCTCCTGAACAGATTGTTGGGAACCCAGCAGATTGAGTGAGAACTAGAAGAATGCATGGAGAAAGTGAACTTCTTAGTTGCTATCTATCGCGTGTTGAACCCTCTGATACTTATGAAGCACTCAAAGATGCAGACTGGGCCATTGCTATGCAAGAAGAACTCAACAAGTTTAAGAGAAAGCAAGTCTGGTATATAGTAGACAGACCAAAACATCAGGGAGTGATAGGTGTCAAATGGGTATTCAAGAATAAACGAGATGTGAATGGTGAAGTAGTCAGAAACAAGGCTAGACTAGTTGCAAAGGGATACAGTCAACAGGAAGGTATTGACTTTGATGAGACTTTTGCACCAGTTGCCAAATTGGAAGCAATTAGACTATTCCTCGCATATGCAGCATACAAGAGATTCAAAGTGTACCAGATGGATGTTAAAAGTGCATTCCTAAATGGTATACTTGAAGAAGAAGTATATGTTGAGCAACCACCTGGTTTTGAAGAAGGAAATCCAGACCAGAAAGTATATAGACTAGCTAAAGCTGTCTATGGATTGAAACAGGCACCCAGAGCGTGGTATGAAACGTTATCAACATTCCTGCTGGAATCAGGTTTCAGAAGAGGTTCTGTTGACAAGACACTCTTTGTCATCAAAGTCAAAGAACATATCCTTTTGGTCTAGATATATGTCGATGACATAATTTTTGGATCACAATCTCCCTCTTTATGTGATAAATTTGCTGAACTAATGAAAAATAAATATCAAATGTGCATGATGGGCGAGATGAATTTCCTTTTAGGTTTGCAGGTAAAGGAGTTACCAGATGGTATCTTTGTGAATCAAGCAAAGTACATTAACGATCTGGTCAATAAGTTTGGAGTTAAAGACAGTAAGCCAGTCAAAATTCCAATGCAAATCAACGGGAAGATTGATCCAGATCCAGAGGGCAAACCAGCAAACATAACACAATTCCAATGCAAATCAACGGGAAGATTGGCTCACTATTGTATCTTACTGCAAGTCGACCAGATATCACATTCGCAGTTGGAGTGTGTGCCAGATACCAAGCCAATCCCAAAGAATCACATATGGAAGCTGTTAAAAAGATACTTAGATATCTTAAAGGAACAGCTCATATTGGTCTCTGGTATCCGTGTGACGACAACTTTGAACTAACAGGCTATTCTGATTCAGATTATGCAGGATGCAAACTGGACAGAAAGTCTACTTCTGGCTGCTGGAAGCTATTGTGCACAAATTTTATGGTTGAAACAGCAACTAAGGGATTACGAGATCGAAGTAAAGGAGACACCTATATTCTGTGACAGTTCAAGCGCAATAGCTATAACACAGATTCCAGTACTTCATACAAGGTGCAAACATGTTGATGTGAGACATCATTTTATTAGAGATCATGTGGAGAGAAAGCATATCCAGATCCAGAAGATTCATTTTAAGATGTTATGTGGAAATCTGGATGATAGGATACAAACAACGACAGATTGATGACAACAGAAAGTCTAACAGAAATAGAAGACCAGATTGTCTACTAGAAGGACAATTCCAGATCATCTAAACAAAATGATAGCAGCAGAAAGTCTAACAGAAAGACAATACCAGAAAGTCACCAGAATGACGAACCAGAATGTCTACCAGAATGACAAAATGCCAAACAAGATGGAAATAAAGATTTCACGTGTCATAACTTACTCAGATTGAAGAAAGTGCCACGTGGAAATTATTTTTAATTACTAAGTCAAGGGGGAACTTTTTGAGGAAATTGAAGCGTCCTAGATAAAAGACATCACTTACCATCTCCTAGATTACAGTTTGTAAAGTTATTTTCTAACCTAGATTTGCTAAATTTTCTATACTTATGATGATTAGCACATCTTTGGGAACTGTGATCGAGAAAATCTCTGCAAGAAAAGGGAAAAGGAAAGTTGTAGTGGAGAGTGAGATACGCACACGCTCGCCTACAACCCTAGGATCTAGAGCGTATATCACACGCAAGGAAAGGCGGCAAAACAAAAGGACTGAAGCGGGAAAACCTAAAAGGGAGATACTCATCCAACCCTTCAATCTTTATCCCTTTCATCTGTGCCGTTGATTATTTTGTTATATATATGCGCTATTCTTCACTTGACTATTCACATTCACTTACATCGCACTGAGCACTACTATCTCTAAGCACTTAAGAAATTTCCAGTTTCAAATCTCTGCAACTTCTTTCGAAATTTTGTGTTTGATCATGGCACCTCAAACTTCCTTGTTTCTTCAACATGTTGTCGAGGTTCAGAAGTTTCTATCCCCTGAACCCTATGCAGTCTTTGATACTCACGGGTTTCGCAAACTCGAAGAAATTTTTGCCATGGTTACTCGCTGCAATGGTTTTTAAGTTTATTAATCTTTCATATATCTGCAATTTGCTACGTATGTTTGCCTATTGCCTTACTTTCTGTATGGAAAAATGCCTTATAGTTTATATCAATTGTTTATATGTTTGGATATTCATACTTGTTAAACACATATAAACTGATGAATATACACATATGCTCTGTGTATATTCTTATGGTGTTAGGATTCTGCAACATTCTTACATCACACCCCAACATGTTCTTGGCGAAACAAGTAGCAACATTTTATCTGACATGGCAGAGTGATAAAAATGGTAATGAAGCCAATGTGTTGATGCCAATCGGAGACAGGACCAGTAAAACAACATACAATGTCATCGCAATGATCAACAAGGCGTATGGGTTGAAAGATGAAGGCCTGACATTGGACGACATCACCTCTGAACAACTGCAGGAGGCAGTGGAAATCGTGATGGTGATACCCATCACATATACTGGAAGAATGTTTCAACGATCCTTACTTCAACCAGGCTTCAAGTTGCTGCTCGAATTGGTTCAAAAAAATATTCCTCAACCACAGTGGATCCTATGATCAAGTGACTCCGGAGAAGTTCCGAATTCTCACGGTAGTTGTACTCAATCTCAGAGTCAACTGGAGCAGAATTCTGTTTGACTTGATGGCTAAAGTGGCCAAGCTGGTTACCTATACCAAAGATAGCAGAGGACGAGGTGTTTCGGTGGAAGTCAGAAGGAACCTAAGGCACTCCACCAAAGTCAGCCTAATGGTGGAGAAATTTTTCAAACAGCAAGTCTGGGAGGATGCTGTTGAATTCAATACTAGCCTCACTATACCTAAAGATCAACACCAGATCAAAATGTCTCTAGGACTTTCACCAGCATATTTCAACAAAATAACGGATGAGGTGCATCGTGTGGCACTTCTGGAGATGGACAGTTCTAATCCAACATGAATGTCACCTACCAAAGGTGTTGAAAAGTATAAAGGCAAGGCCACCAAGGAGAAAGTGGTGAAAGAAAAGATAGCTCGCAAGCCTTCAGTCAAAAGAGGAAGTTCTGTTGAAACAGAAACTTCTGTCTCTCAGCCTAAACAGAAGAGGCGTAGATTGAGGAAAGTTGAGTCCTCACCACCACCAGAAGCAGCAGCAGAACACTTTGAACAACCAGAACCAGACAGACCAGCACAAAGAGAGGAGGTCTCGCAAGCAGAACAAGCACCAACAGAGGCTCCACAAACTGAACCAACATTTGTGGAACCAGAATCAAGCTACAACCCAAACCAGGAGAAAGACTTTTCTCCAGCCAGAACACCCACACCCTCACCGAACAAAATGGAAAGAATAAGTGAGGATGACGAAGAGGCAGAATCTGTAGATGAGGAGGAAGAGAAGAAACGCCAAGCAGAAGGCGTTATCAACTTACTAGAGAATGAAGCAGAACACTCTGTGCTGCAAGAGTTTCCTGGTATTCACCTTCTTCTAGAGAGTCTAGGAGCAGTCAAACGCCTGAAATTCTACTTGCTGGTCAAGGACAGCGAGTACTACATATTTGAAGTGTTGCTCCAGACAAGGACAATTGAAGAGTTGAAGAAGGAAGAAGCAACTCTGCTTAGCCTACTTCAAGCCACCACAGTCAAGGAAGTCAGAACAGAATACCCTCAACTCATTCTTGCACTCATGAAGCATGAGGCAGGACTTTTGAAGATATATCTGAAATCATTTTACATGGGTAAAATGGATTTCTATTTGAGTGTACCAGAGGAAACAACAGACAAAGATGTCCAGATGGAAGCACCTACTCAACCAGAACAACAACAACCACCACCAGAACATGGAGCAGAACAATCCAAGAAGCTTGCGAAGAAAATCCCAATCATCCACCTTGACCCAGTGGATGATATTCCGGTGGAACAGAACATTGATGGTGAGCCGAGCAATGAGTTGTATACACCTGGAGTCGCACAGAAGCTTAAAAAGAATATTAATTTCTACAAAATGGAGGAGCTATTGGAGAGAGAAACTAGACCCTTCAACAATTTTCAGCTTGACAACCTTATTTCACTAAGAATCAAAAATTGTCTGACAGAAACCTGCAACACTCTACAAGAAAAGGCCACCCAAATACTCTCTGATTTCAATCAGCACCAAAAAGACTATGTCAACGATATGGATCGTGACATCAGAAGAAAGCTCAGAACAGTCCAGAAGGAGCTTGATAAAAAGATTGATGATGACAGACTAGCCAACGAAGCTGAACAAGCAAAACTCACTCTTCAACTGGAAAGTGTAGAAAAGCAGACACAGAAGGCAACCACCTTGGTAGCTGATCTTTTGGTCAAGCAGCAGGAGACCATCGATATTGCAGTTGGACAGAAGACTGCACAACTCACTACAGAACTAAAGGAAACTGTTGCTCTGTCCATTCACTCTCAATTTGCCACTTTTGAAAATGAGAAATTTGTGGAACTGATGCAGAAACATCATACGGATGTTCTAAATGACCTGCTATATCCAAATCCAGAAGAATTCGAGCACCAGAGCACCCGCATCACTGCTGTCGAAGAGCTCCAAGAAACATATGACAAAACACTGTCCACAATGATTAGCAGACTCGAGCAAAAACTAAGTGCCTCTGACCAGACAATCAATCTGCTACTTGGGTTCAAAGCTGATGCAGAAGATAAGATGGAGAAGATGACGGAGGAGATTGCCTCACTTCGCACACTCATCAAGTCTCTATTTGATGCTGTCGAAAAGGGGGAAATCTCGGGAGGCAAAGGCAGCAAAGGCATCAAGAGCATAGCAAAAGAAACAGAAACAGCAGGAGAAGAAGTAGAAACCCCTGTGGCTGCAATGGGTAAATCAGCAAAGGAGAGGCCTACTACACAATCAAGGCTAGATCCCACCATTTTTGCACCCGAACAGGCTCAACCAGAACAGGCTTCTAATGTGCAATAGACTCCCAAAGACAAAGGCAAAAAGCCAGTAGACGAGGGAGATCAGATAGCAGAACTGCTACTGTTTGGCGTAAACATGGAGCAAGCTTGTGATCCTACCTTCAAAGCTCAATTTTACAAGGAGAAAGCAGAAAGGGAGAGAAAGATAGCCGCTCAGGAAGCCAAGGAGAAATCATTCCAAACACCATTCTCCTCACCATCCTCTGCAGAACGCTCACAACAGCAGTCCTCTCAATCAACTACCCAATCGAAGAAAAGAAAGAAGAAAGCCTTCTCGTGGAATTTGTCTCTGAAGAAGCAGACACCCACTGATACATGGGTTCCAGAAGGTGATCAGAATGATTGGGAAAAGGTCAAACAAGGGTTTATACTGAACAGATACTTTCTCAAGGAGCCAACATATTCAGAATCAACACCGGATGAAGATTTCAATCGATACCTGGAGAATTTCAGTGACCAAAGCCTAATACAGAGGATCAGAACAGCTGCATCTGATGCCAAAATCCAGCTCAAGGCTCCAGAAAAAGAATACATGGTGTGCCCAACAATTCCAGGCAACAACATTCCAGACAAGACCTACATTCTTAACTACATCAATCAACTGGCCAAAATCAAAGGATATAAGATTGACAACCACAATCTAAATTACGCCAGGGTGAGAGATGGAATTTATGAAAGCATCCAGCTGGCTCCGACGCTCAAAGAGAGAAAATGAAGAAGGGAGGAGCATCCAGATGGTTTTCGTAATTTTTGCTTTGTCTGTTTCTGATGAACCTTTGATTTTTTGTCTTTCTGATTTCCACTTGTACTCATCATTCATATTAATATATGTGGTTTTTCTGAAGACAAAATCTCATTGTCCAGAAACTTTAATTTTTGTTCTTGATTGTTATACAACTTGAATAACAATCTGCTAACCTCACCAGAACATGCTGTATGTTACTTTGGTTATCCTTTTAAGTGTTGTTTCGACATCATCAAAAAGGAGAAAATTGTTGGGAACCCCACAAATAATTTAAGTTTTGATGATGCTCCCTCGAAAACACACTTAAGATTATTCATGTTCTATATTACTTCTGTCTGGTTCATATGTGACAGAAACATTGAAAGTGTTTCTGTTAGGAGAACCTATTATTATTTTGATATGTCTTGTTTAGGTTCCAGCTAGATGTCAGAAGGTTCAGAATGATATCATAAAGTTGAACCAAGAGAGCCTCAACCAGAAAGTTGAAGAATATCAACTTAGTCAGAAAGTAGAAACAAAGCCTCAACTAGAAAGTTGAAGCATATCAACTCAACCAGAAAATTGAAGCGAATTAACTCTGACAGAAAGTTGAATCAGAAACCCTCAACCAGAAAGTTGAAGCAAATCAACTCAGACAGAAAGTTGAACCAGAAACTCTCAACTAGAAAGTTCAACCAGATCAACACTCAAATGCTGAAATCAGATAAATAAGAAGAGTATCCTAGTAGTGGATATCTAATCCAGTTTGGATTAGACCGTGGACGTAGGGGATTTCCCGAACCACATAAAATAACTGCGCTATTTACTTTCTGCATTTATATTCCACTTGTTTTATTCACTATCTGTCATACTCATTCAAACTGCTCTCTTAATCAATCTCCTAAATATTCGGTTAAGTTTTCAAAAGGTTTTCTAAACAAAGAGCACCGACTAAGTACACCATTATTCCGCACACAATACACTGTTGGAGAATAAGATTACTCTTACTCTCTCCTTTGTGTTACTCACTTGAGAGATTCTGCTTGGACAGAACAAGATCGATTAGATAGTCGATCTGCTCTAACACTTTGAGCAATCTGTAATACAGAAAGCTTAAATCTTTCTTATTCTAATTAGTCAAGTAAACTGAAAAGTTTGTATTTGGTGTATTCCCCCCCCCCCCCCATACACCAAACCTTGCTCTTTCGGGACCAACAAACCTTTTTTTCAAATCTCTAGTGTAATATTGCTTCTTTAAGTCTAAATATATTCAATCATGCAACATCAATTAAATTATTTTATCTCTATGTATTCTCAAAAATTAAAATAACATATGAATATATGCTTTTCGAGTTATAGGTAACAAGCTGACCTTTTTATTCTTTATCTCCATCAAATCTTCATCTTCCAACTTTTTTATATATATATTTAGCAATATGCCTTAATTTGCTTACTCAGTGGCCCATCCCTACCCAACATACTATTCTAATGTAACAACATTATATATTTCTTGAATATTGCACAAAATTACAACTCAGAGACGTGAAAAATGAAAAGCACAATGTGAGAATGATGTACAAAGTAGTTGTATCATAAACTAGTGGACTTTATAAAATCTGTGGAGTCTCCTCTCAAAGTATTATAAAAAATTGCGAACTCACGGCAGCAGGTGGCTGAGTGGCGACGACAACATGTGGGGGACGTTAATAACAGGCGCTGAAAGAGTGGATGGACAGGAGAGGTGAAAATGGAAAATCATCCCGTGTTGGTGTTAGGGCGGATTGGGCAATTTCAGTAGAGTTAGGGTTTGTGAAATGGGGAAGAAGACGGCAAATGAGAATGCAAAAGAAATCCAATAATTATTAAAGTTCATCAATGGATTATCAATTATCGATAATATTAATTTTAAAGTAAAACACTAATATTGATGACATTTTTCATTAATATGTCATGAATATTAATTAAAAACACGCGCATTGATGACATTTTGACAATATTGTCATCTAAGTAATAGATACATGACACTATAAGATGATATTATTTTGAAAAATGTCATCTATAGTTTTCATCACACTTCATAGATCACATTTTTTTTCCGCAGTGTCATGTATGTAAAAAAGACGCTCATAGATGACATAATTCGAAACAAAATGTCATCAATCACGTGTCATCTATATGAAAATTTCTAGTAGTGCTTCTTGATCTCTAATTTGATAATCTTTCTTTCTTTGTGAGATATGATGTCGTGGGATAAGGATAGGATTCTCTCTAAGTACTTTTGGATGAAGCTTTGTATACCAGATGACTTAGAAGAATATCAGATGACAAGGTGAAATACGAGATGACATATTGCATATCTTGATCTTTACCCATTCTCTATCTCAGTGATCTGTATTGGGCAGGTTCACTCATCCAAGCTGGTCTGGTCAACCAGATCAGGTTCACTTTCCCGCAAGGTGGTCTGGTCCAAAGTTGCTCCAAAAGTTGAGGTGAGCAACTGGGTAAAATCAACTTTAGACCAAATTGAGTGACTTTCATCAGGTGATCTTCTTGCCTCAGGTGAGCTGGTCTACTTCGAATATACAAAAGACTATCTAACCAAATGATTTTTCTATAGGACAAAATACTTTAAGTATTTTAATCCTTTACATTTTAGTCATCAGCTAACCTGGTCTAAATAAGGATAGGCTTGCTCTCTATCAGATTCACTTTATAATATAGTGGTCGGTAACATGTTGAGCAGGCTAGATCTAACAAGCAGATCATCAAATAAATCTAAGTGTGGTTGGAAAGAACATCATCAAAACTAAATTTTGTGAAAGGTTCCTAACAAAGCATTTAATATACGTCAACTCTTTTAGTATGTTAGATTCTTTGGGGTTGGCCTGGTATCTTGCACAAACTCCAACTGCAAAAGTAATGTCAAGTCGACTATCAGTTAGATATAAAAGTGAGCCTATGATACCCCTGTATTGAGTTATATTGGTTGGTTTGCCCTCTGGATCTGGATCAATCTTCCCATTGGTCTGGATTGGGATCTTAACAGGTTTGCTATCTTTGACTCCAAACTTGGTGATCAAGTCTTGGACGTACTTTGTTTGATTTATGAATATACCATCAGATAGTTGCTTAACATGCAAACCTAAAAAGAAATTCATCTCGCCCATCATGAAAAATCAGTAATCGATACAAATTTTTTGGCTTCCCCCTTATTTAAGGAATGTATATGAAAAATAATTTTCACGTGGCATAATTGATCTGATTTTGAAACTCGACTTCATGTGATCTGTTCCTTCATAGTGATCTGTTGATTTGACAGGTGATCTGATTTTCTAGCGACCTTATGCTTTGAAGTAATCCGCTTTCTAATGATCTGATACTAGTGAGCTGCTATGTGATCTGTATCCAGTGATCTGCTTCTAGCGATCTGCTTCATTCATCCAAGCTTAGCAATCCTAGCTTTCCACATAGCATCTTAAATCTCTCTTCAGGTAGTGTTTTGGTTAAGATGTCGGCTCGCTGTACGTCGGTGTGTATCTTCTCTATCTGCACATTCTTCATTTCCACGTGATCTCTTATGAAGTGGTGTCTCACATCCACATGTTTAGCCCTTGTATGTATGACTGGATTCTGTGTAATCGCGATAGCACTCAAGCTGTCATAGAATATATGTATTTCCTTCATACTGATCTCATAATCTTTGAGCTGCTGTTTAAGCCATAGTATCTGAGCATAACAGCTTCCAGAGGCCATGTGTTCAGCTACAGTAGTTGATATAGCTACGGAAGTTTTATTTATTGAAAACCATGAGATCAACTTTGATAAAATTTAGTTTTGATGATATTCTTTCGAAACACACTTAGATTTAGTTCATGTTTTGTTTTCTAGACTTAGCTTGTTCAACATGTAACAGATCACTATGATGTTAAGTGAATCTGATAGAGAACAAACCCATTTTATTTTACACTTGGTTAGCTGATGACTATTGTAAATGACTTAAAATACGTTAAACTTTCTGTCCTATAGAAAGTCATCTGGTTAGCAACTTCTGGACTGATCGAGGAATAAATCGGACAATTATTCCATTCGGAAGGCTCGCGCTAGTTTACCAAGTTTTCTTAGGTGGACGATCCCGAGTTTCTAGACACACCGCACTTCCGCTCGGGTCGAGGCTGCCACTCAGTCCTAAGACCTATAGCAACTACCAACAATCTGTAGTCTGACGCCCCGGACCCCCACTATCACCTCTTGTGTGCCACTCGTCAGTTGAGAAGAGCCATCGAACCAGATTTGAAAGTTCTATTTCTCATTCACAAATGCATCTTTCTTTCATTAAGCGAGGAAGCCGATCGAACATCAACCTATCACCGGATCTGGAGCCGCATAAAGATTCTAAATATGAGTTGTCCCCCTTGGATTCGATTTAAGTCTTCGGGTAGCACCTTTTTTGGAGCTTGCTGCTAGGCGGTGGGATTGAAAAAATGAATTGAAAGAATACCTTGGAATTCAACCTTGCGGCGGCAAAAGGATTAGACGCTCCCCCATGCTATGGTTCCCTGCGGTCCAAACCCGGTGCCGCATTAGGATTGGCTCAATGATAGGTGCTAGCATCTCCTCTGCCAGGCTAGTCGTCCCATTTGAAAGTGCCAGTTGTCTTAGTAGGAGCTAGGACGCCCAACTTAATCTCAAAATAAAAGACAAAAACCGAGTAGTTCCCCTTTACTTTCGCAAGATAGGGCCCCACGCTTAGAAGTCCTTGGATTTGGATGGTCCACCTGAAGCCTCGTCCTCCAGTGCCCTCACCTGACCCATCACCAGAGGCCCCCGAACGAGCCAGCAGGTCTAAAAAAGGACTTATTATTAGTGATTTATGTTAAAAAGACGGGAACTCCGAGTGGCATAGGCGCGGAAAGACCATTGAAAAGGTCATTTTCGCTTACCGGTTACTCGGCTTGGGAGGCCTCCCTCGCATTACCAGGTCTGAGTGGTTTTGTTGCTGAATTAATAGTATTTTTTGGATTACGATGAAAATAGCACGTTATCTTCCCCACCTTGATAGAGAAAGAGAAACCGATGCCAAGAAGTATTCCCAAGTCGCTTGCCCTTTCGATCTAGTTCCACCAAGGAGAAGTTGAGCTAAGATCTTTTACTTATTTTTTCTCATGTGGGAGTTAGAATTAATTCCCCGATTCTGGCTTATTGATTGAGGAGATTTCGTTGAGGCTGGGGTGCTGGTTCGAATCCAGCTCACGGGTGGGTAGCACGCGACGTCTTATAGTATGACTGATGTACGGGAAAGAGAAAGAAGAAAAAAAAGAAGTTTTTCTTTCATTTGAACGGCCTTATCTTGTATCCTCACGTACAAAATAATAAGATCCAAGTCTTATTCCCGAGAACAGTATAAGGGGTTCGGTTCTTCTTAGTTGGGTTCGGCGGGTTCAACCAGGGAAAGGCGAACCCGAACCACACCTGCACGGATTACAGGTGACAGTTACACTCAGATGTTTCAGTTCGCTAAGTTTGAAAAGTCCAAAGAGCGCAGTCTAGTCACGAAGCTTGGATACGGTTTCCCGATCGGAGGTATTCCCCGAGTCCGGTAGTTGGTTTGGTTATAGGCTGAAAGCGGCCGGGAATGAGTACCTATCCCTTACGGGAATCGAACCCGTGTCTTCGACATGAAAAGACTTGGAAGAAAAGGACGAAAGTAGACTTCCACTACTGCTCCTGAGCTAGTCGTGGAATAGCTGCCCGAGGAAGGTAGAAGCTGAAGTGGTTTGATGATTTGGATTAAGCTGAAATGAGAAATGGATTGTCGAATAAAATCAAAACAATAAGGTAAGAGCTTTCTGAGTCCATCCCCGAAAGAAGAGTCCTGTTCAATCCTAGCCGATATCCTAGAGATCTTCCTAACAACTCCTAATCTGCGAATTTCTTGGGACAGAGCTTGAAAGAGGAAAGATTCCCTAATAGGGAAACCTTTTGAACTGCTGCTGAATCCATGGGCCAAATGGTTTGGCACTTCCGCCAGTGGGGAAGAGTTGAACCAGCTCACCTGAGGCAAGCAGATCACCTGTTGAAGGTCACTCAATCTGGTCAAAAGCAGATTGCACCTAGTTACTTGCATTTAGTTTTGGAGCAACTTTAGACCAGACCACCTCGCTGGAAAGTTAACATGATCTGGTTGACCAGATCAGCTTGGAAGCGTGAACCTGTCCAATGCAGATCACTGAGATAGAGACTGGGTAAAAATCCAGATATACAATATGTCATCCGGTATTTTCACCTAATCATCTGATATTTTAACTAAGTCATCTGGTATGCAAAGCATCATCCAAATGTACTTAGAGAGAATCCTATCCTTATACCACGTCATCATATCTCACGTAGAAGGAAAGTCAATCAAATCAGACACCAAGAAGAAAGGTGAATCATTCGAGCTCAAAGAAAAGAAAGATCAATTAGCAATCTGCTTTCCATAACAAGAGAAATTCAGTATACCTTTCCTACAAGGAAAGATGATCAAATGAAGGATTCATATCTTTGATTGACAATCAATATTTATCACCCGCCAATCAATTCACAATGGTCGGAATTTCAAATCCCGCACCTGTAAAAGCTTTGAACAAAATCTGGAGGAGTACTGATCAACTGATGAACTAATGATCTTACAAACAAGCTAAAACTCTGCCAAGAAATCTTCTCTACCATTGAAGCATTCTAGGAGAAGATTTCACAATCCAAATCGTGTTCAAGTCGTTCGTGATTAAAATCACACAAAACTCGATTCAAGTCTGTCTTATCGAGAAGAAGAACGAAGATATCTTTGCTAGCTATTAGTTTTCTAGTGGATTAACGTGAAGGTACCTTGTAGTAGATTTATCTGCAAATTGTAAGGGACCCGACCCATATTCGTGCACAAGTTTCTTTATAGTTTTCACTTGAACTTGTGGCTCGTTCTCAGCGAGAATATAGAAGAGAGTATCCTAAATAGTGGATATCCAATCTAGTTTTGATTGGACCGTGGACGTAGTGGGTTTCCCGAACCACGTAAAAAATACTATGTTCTTTACTTTACGAATTTTATCTTTTTAGTTGTTAATTTCACTAACCCAACACTTGCACTCAAACCTGCATTGTTTAATCAATCTCTTAATATATTTGGCTAAGTGTTTATCATGGTTTTCTAATAAAATCACTAAATCCACCATATTTCGTACTCTACGCTCTGTTAGATAACAAGATCACTCTTGCTATCTACTAAGCGTAAACTCACAAGAGAGAATCTGTATGGACAGATCACTAGTCGATCTGGTAGTGAACCTGGTCAGCGATCTGGTCTGTCAAACTTAGCAATCTCCTTTCATGAAAGCTTAATCTCTCTAGTTAAATTCAAGGAAACTGAAAAGTAAACTTCAGACTGTGAGTAAGCTTAATCTCTCCTTTCACCAAACCTTGCTCTTACGGGACCAACAAGCTTGATTCCAAGAAACTAACACGTTCCCAAAGTAAACTTCCATTCTAGCTTACATCCTGCATAATCAGTTAACTCAAAATTATCATTGTATGGATACAATTAACCTATGTGAGTTTTTCCTTTGAGATAGCGTAGTATCTTCTTAGCTTCTTCCATATGAAATTCTTTGGGGTTGACCTGGTATCTTGCACAAAATCCAACTGCAAAAGTAATGTCAGGTCGACTAGCAGTTAGATATTAAAGTGAGCCTAATATACCCCTGTATTTAGTTATATTGGTTGGTTTGACCTCTGGATCTGGATTAATCTTCCCATTAGTCTGTATTGGGATCTGTACAGGTTTGCTATCTTTTACTCCAAACCTTGTGATCAAGTCTTGGACGTACTTTGCTTCATTTATGAATATACCATCAGATAGATGTTTAACCTGCAAACCTAAAAAGAAATTTATCTCGCCCATCATGGACATTTGATATTTTTTCTTCATCAGATCAGCAAATTTATCACATAAATAAGTCGATTATGATCCAAAAATTATATCATCTACATAAATATGAACTAAGACAACATGCTCCTTAACTTTGATGATGAATAACGTTTTGTCAATTGAGCCTCGTCGTATGCCTGACTCCAGTAGAAAAGTTGACAATGTCTCATACCAAGCTTTTGGAGCTTGCTTCAATCCATAGACTGTCTTTGCCAATTTCTAGACTTTCTGTTCTGGATCTCCTTTTTCAAATCCAGGTGGTTGCTCTACATATACTTCTTCTTTCAGAATAACATTTAGAAATGCGCTCTTGACATCCATCTGATATACTTTGAATCATTTGTCTGTTGCATATGCCAAGAACAATTTAATAGCTTCCAATCTGGCAACTAGGGCGAATTTTTCATTGAAGTGTATACTTTCTTGTTGACTATATCCTTTGGCAAGTAATCTGACTTTATTCCTTACTATTTCTCCATTCCCGTCTTGTTTGTTTTTGAATACCCATTTAACACCTATTACTCCTTGGTGTTTTGGTCGATCTATGAGATACCATACTTGATTTCTCTTGAATTCGTTGAGCTCCTCTTGCATAGCTACTATCCAATCTGCATCTTGAAGTGATTCATATGTGTCGGCAGGTTCAACATGAGATAAGTAGCAAGTTAGTAATACACTCTCTTCATGCATTCTTCTGTTCTTCACATGGTTTGTAATGTTTCCAACAATCTGTTCTGGTGGATTATCTTGAATCCATGTTCTGCGCCTAGACATCTCCTCTTCTGATATATCAGGTTCAGATTCTTCTGTTGGGTCCTGAAACTCTGGGTGTGCTGATGATGTTGCTTGGAATGGGTTGTCCATTTCAATCTCCAGGTTAGTATCCAAACTGTTATTGTTATCATTGGATTCATAAGGTTGACTATGAGCAGGTTCATTATCTCCAGAATGGACTGGTCTGTTTTGATCCGTTACAATGTGAGTTGTTCCCCCTTACTGTGTGATGGTCTCAACTGTAGGTTGAATATCAGTTTCTTCATCTTCTAGTGGATTCCAGATCAGAATGTCTTCGAGTAATATATTTCTCGAGCTTCTAGTAGTCATCTTTTTGTGAGCTTGTTCTTCACTCGTTTCCTTATATTCAAGAATAGATTCATCAAAAACAATATGAGGTGTTACATCCACAATATGAGTCTTCCTATTGTAAACCTTATAAGCTTTGGTAAAATCAGAATATCCTACGAATACTCCAGGGTCAGTTTTGCTATCAAAGGTTTTCAATTGAGATTTCCCATTATTGTGAACGTACCACGTGTACTCAAAAGCACAAAAATACTTAATTCTTGGTTTTCGGTTGTTCCATATCTCATATGGAGTCTTTCCATGTTTGAGAGTGATAATCGATCTGTTCTGAGTATAACACGCGGTGTTGATTGCCTCTGCCCAAAATTTATTTGGCACGTTAGTCGTATGTAACATGGTGCGTGATGCTTCTTTTAACGATCTGTTCCGCCTTTCCACGACTTCGTTTTGTTGAGGTGTTCTTATGACAGCTGTTTGATGTGTGATACCCATCTTGTTGTAGTATTCTTCGATCTATTAATTTAGAAACTCAGTACCACGATCTGTTCTGATTCACATGATGGTGGTCTCCATTTATCGAGTGATCTTATTGAAGAAATCAAGTAGCTTCTCCAACATTTCCTTTTTCTTAAACAAAAAGATAACCCAATTGAATCTGGATTAATCATCAATAATAACTAAAGTATATTTCTACCGTTAATACTTAATGGCGTTATTGGGCCATATAAGTCTAAATGTAGAAGTTTGAGTATCCTGTTTTATGAATGAGCTGCTTTGTTGGAGAAAGATGACTTGGTCTGCTTTCTAGCTTGGCAAGCTTCACAAATATGATCTTTTTCGTATACTTGGTCTGGTAGTCCTTCAGCTAGCTTTACTCTTGCAATTTTGTTGATAGACATGAAGTTCAGATGGCTTAATTGCTTGTGCCATAACCAGCTAGTTTCTGAGATTGTTTTAGTAACTAAACATGTCTCGATCTGGTTTTTCTATTCCACAATATATAAAATGTCGTGCAGTTTACCGGTAAGAAGAGTTTCATCTCCTTCCCTGTTCTTCACAAAATAATTGTTAGCATCAAAGATAATCTGGTTACCATTAGAACAAAAACTGACTAATAGAAAATAAAGTATGACTAAGACCCTCAACATAAGAAACATTTGTAATGGTGGTCTTTTCAATCTTAATATTACCATATCCTCTTGTATAACCTTTTGAGTTACAACCAAAGGTTACCTGTGGACCTTGTTTTTCAACATAATTAGATAGCAGGTTCTAGTTACATGTCATACTGAACCTCTTGCTACTTGACTCCTTCTTGAAGTTCTTCGATCCTGCAATTACAAGAACTTAGCAACCCTTTGAATGATTGGGTGTTTAGTTAGTAGCAAATGTACCTTTTGGAACCCAAATCAGTTTGGTATTAGGAAAAATAAAACGAGTGATCTGTCTCCATGAGTCACTTGTTCTTGTGATGGCTTTGTACACAGATGGATGGTTCCTTTCTATGTTGTCCATGTTGACCTTCTTCTTTCGGGCTGATGGTGTTCTGGTAAGAGCCTTCTGCATATGGTTCCTATCTGATTTGACATAGTGAGTAGGTTGGCCTTTGGCCTAGTAGTACCGGTTGTTTCCTGCTTGTTCGACCATCATTTTTTGTGGGTGATTCTTCTCATTCTACAATTTGACAACTTGATCATGTATCTTTGTTTTTCAACTACAAATTTGGTTGAGCTTGATACAGCTTAATCCAGTAGTCGATCTGGCTTTGTTCTGCATTTCCATGATCAGAATAGCTCATTCGCTTCTCTTGTTGATCTTACTCATGTTCTCTTGTTGATCTTACTTCATTTCTGGCTATCAAATCTTTGACCTTTGAATTGAGTGAGTAGATCTCCTCATCTTATATTTTAATCTGTTCTTGAAGACCATTTCCTTTGATAGAGAACTTTGTGTTTTCTTCACTTAGTATAATCACACTCTCATTCAGCTTGTCATTCTCCTTGATGAAATCTTGAAATAGTTTCTTCAGATTTTTGTAATTTTTGAGCATCTCATTGATCTCTTCCCAAGAGACTTCATCTTCATCTTCATCATCATCACAAGAATCATATATAGGTTTGTTAGATGACATAGAAACATGTGAATTTACCTCATTCTGGTCAAGGCCATTGTCAATTCCCATGTAACACTCATCCCAATCTTCATCTTGATCTTCTATAAAGAATCCTTCATCGTTCTCTGATGAGCTATCTGAAAAATGATTTGAGCTTCAATCCTCTTCAGCTAGAATAGTGTTGCGTTGAGCTTTGAGTTTGCATTCGATTTTCGGTCTTAGTTCCACTTTTTCACTTTAAGATAAGTCAGGTGTTGGATCGGGACCGCCCATAAGAATTGACGTACTGGCCCCACAAACCAACACTTTCTTTCCCAGCCTGCTTTGTCCTCACTGACAAGCTGACCCAGGACACTTCCTGGTAGGTCATCCATCATAGTATTGCTCCTAGCCAAACACTGTTAACCTTGGAGTTTCTACTAAGGAGTCACGTGAAAAGATGATGCACCATGCTCATATGAGTAGTACTAATCAATTTCTTTAACCTCTCATCAACAATGATAGTGCAGACCATTTTCGACTGAAGCAGTCTGTACTCCCATAAGCTCTCTCGAGTACGATACACGGAGGACCCACCCACCCTCCGGGAGGTACTGGAGTCCACTTCCCAACAATCCCCCCCTTACCACAATCCCAGTACTCTGGAGGATGCATCAAACCTTGAGAGCATATGTTGGCACTCCTTCGAACCCAGGACATGGGGCTACCTATGACACCCAAAGGTCCGTCAATCTCGTACCTCGGATTATGATCGTGAATCATCATAAACCCTAGAGTTCTTGTGCCCAACAACCCCTCCGCTCAAGCACACCACCTAAGGATGCCTCCGCCAGATTCGATTCTTCACATCTGAAACCCTGACTCTGAAACCAATTGTTGGATCGGGAGAGCCCATCAAAATTGATGTACTGGCCCCACAAACCAACACTTTCTTTCCTAGCCTGCTTTGTCCTCCCTGAAAGGCTAACCCAGGACATTTCCTGGTACGTCACCCAACATAGTATTGCTACAAGCCAAGCACGCTTAAGCTTGGAGTTTCTACTAAGGGGTCACCTGAAAAGATGATGCACCATGTTGGTATGAGTAGTACTAATCAATTTCTTTAACCTCTCCTCAACAATGGTAGTGCAGTCCCTTTTTGACTGAAGCAGGTCGTACTCCCATAAGCTCTCTCGGGTACGATACACGGAGGACCCACCCTTCGGGAGGTGCGGGAGTCCACTTCCCAAAAACCCCCTCCTCAACACCATCTTGGTACTCTAGAGGATGCATAAGACCTTGAGAGAATATGTTGGCGCTTCTTCGAACCTAGGCCATGGGGCTACCTATGACACCCAAAGGACTGTCAATCTCGCACCTCCAATTACGGTCGTGAATCATAATAACCCCTAGAGTTGTTGTGCCCAACAACCCCTCTGCTCAAGCACACCGCCTAAGGATGGCTCCGCCGGATTCGATTCTTTACATCCAAAACCCCGACTCTAATACCAATTGTTGGATCGGGAGCGCCCATCAAAATTGACGTACAGGCCCCACACACCAACACTTTCTTTCCTAGCCTACTTTGTCCTCACTGAGAGGCTGTCCCAGGACATTTCCTGGTAGGTCACCCATCATAGTATTGCTCCAAGCCAAGCACGCTTAAGCTTTGAGTTTCTACTAAGGGGTCACCTGAAAAGATGATGCACCATTTTGGTATGAGTGGTAATAATCAATTTCTTTAACCTCTTGTCAACAATGATAGTGCAGGCCCTTTTCAACTGAGGCAGGCCACACTCCCATAAGCTCTCTTGGGTACGATACACAAAGGACCCACCTTTCGGGAGGTGTTGGAGTCCACTTCCCAACATCAGGACAACCGGTCTTGAAGTGACATGTTATGCCACAACCATAACAAGTATAGTCAGTAGAATTAAAATATCTATTGGAACTTTTTACCTCAGATTTGCTCTCAGATCGATTGTGGTGTCTATTCTTCCAGTATCTATTTTTCTTGTTTTCATTTTAGAACCCACGATACTTCCTCAATCTGGTTTTCAGTTTCTCCAATCTCTTTGCTATCATAGAAAATTCCTTAACCAGTTTATCACTTGAACTTTCTTTCTCTATAACCGATGCAACTGGCTCCTCAGCTGGAGTCTTAACTTTGAAGGTGTTGGTCCCAAAATAGCAAGGTTTGGTGTAGGGGGGGGGGGGAATACACCAAATATAAACTTTTCAGTTTACTTGAGTATTTAACTAAGAGAGAGAAAACTTTCTCAAAAGGAGATCGCTCGGTTTGACATACCAGATCAACTGATGATCTGTCGAGATAAGTTCTCTCTTGTGTATGACGCTAAGCACATAACAAGAGTGATCTTGTTATCTAGAAGAGTGTAGTGTGCGGAATATGGTGGACATAGTCAGTTGCTCTTATTAGATTACCTTTGAAAATATTAACCAGATCGATTAACAGATTGATTAAAGATATGCAAGTTTGAGTGCAAGTGCAGGATTAGGGAATAAACAACTAGAAATGTAAAATGCGTACAGTAAAGCACACAGTTGTTTTTACGTGGTTCGGGAAACCCCCTACGTCCACGGTCCAATCAAAACTAGATTGGTTATCCACTACTACGATACTCTCTTCTTTATTCTCACTGAGAACGAGCCACAAGTTCCAATCACAATAAGAGTGAACCTTATGCACGAATAATGTGTCCCTTTACAACTTGCAGATAAATCTTCTACAAGATACGTTCACATTAATCGACTAGAAAACTACTAGCTAGCAAAGCTATCTTCTTCCTTCCTCTCGATAAAATAGATTTGAATCGAGTTTGGTGTGATTTTGATCACGAACGGCTCGAACAAAATCTAAAATGATGAAA
This sequence comes from Leonotis leonurus, assembly GCA_026898415.1. Lineage (NCBI taxonomy): Eukaryota > Viridiplantae > Streptophyta > Magnoliopsida > Lamiales > Lamiaceae > Leonotis > Leonotis leonurus. Next base: position 25,367 of record JAPKLX010000172.1, on the reverse strand, counting down.
TCTCCTCATTGAATACTTTGATGATTGAGTAGATTTCTTGGCAGAGTTTCAGCTTGATTGTGTGATGATCGTATATTGTATACTCTTCTAGATGTTGTTCCAAGCTTTTATAGGTGTTGAATTTTGAATTCTAACCGTTGGGGTTAATTGGCGTGAGATAAATGTTGATTTCCAATCAAGAGATATGAATCCCGGAATATCTCCTTTTTCTTTGTAGAAATGCTTGAACGGATCTCTTTTGATATGGAAAGTAGATGGCTAGTTGATCTCTTTCCTTTCTTCACGCTCCAATTGATTCTCCTTCCATTCTTCATCTCTAATTGATAGACTTTCCTTCTCCATTAGATAAGATTTCATGGCAAGTGAGGTGGGATTTGTTCTAAGTACATCGGGTAACAGATTGTGTACCAGATGACTTAGGTGATCTGCTCCAGAACAGGTTCACTCTTCAATGATAATCTGGTCAACTAGATTGAGTCCAATCTGGTCCACAGGTGTCTGATACAGAACCTGCTCCAAGGAATGTTGACAATTGCTGAATCAAGTTTCTTATAATCAGATTGAGTGACCTATGAACTGATCGTCTGCTTGCTTCCTGGTGTGCTGGTCTGCTTCTTCAAACAGAAGACCTTCTAACCAGATGACTTATATAGGACAAAATCATTTACACTTTAAGTCATCAGCTAACCTGGTCTGAATAAGAATAGACTTGCTCACTATCAGATCAACTAGCAAACAGAACATAAAATAATTCTAAGTGTGTTTCGAAGGAACATCATCAAAACTATATCTTGTGAAAGGTTCCCAACACAAGGCTACCTCCTTTTCTTTCTTGGAGCGACTTTCTCTCTTCTTGCTAGACCAGTAATCTGTTCCATGAATTGTCTTCATATCGTACTTGTGACCAACTAGGTGATCAAATAAAGCTTCTTTGGTGAGAATGTTGAAGTCAGCTCTTAGTGGTTGCATTGATGCATAGATTTCCCAACTAGGTGGCAGTGCTCTGATGACTTTGAGATTTTTCTCTCTCTGAGTATATTTATCTTTCTTGAAAGCAGATATCTCCAGTAAGATTTCAGTTAACCTGGTCTTCATTTGATCAATGGATCCTCCAGTTCGCATCTTAAATTCATCAAATTTGTTGCAGGTCATCGAAAGTTTGTTTTTGATCATTGCTTCTGACCAAAGACGAAGTTCTCGCAATGCTTCCCACATTTCTTTAGTTGTATCCCAATCTTATATTCTCGCTAAATGAACTCCTTTAACTATGCTGGAAATGATTCATTTTGCAAAGTCATCTAGGTTAGCTTCACGTCGTTCCTCAGCAGTGTACTTTCTATGATCTTTGAGTACATGCTCTGTTACAATTCCATTGTCACCTACACGGGTCTTTTCTTCATATATAACATGTAGACCTTCTTCTATCACTCTCCACATCAGACAGTGATGAGCTTTCAAACAAGTCTTGATTCTAAAGCTCAATTCTTTGTATCCTTGGATAGAGAACTCCTCTCAAGCCCTAATAACAGAAGATTCCATAGTGACAGATAATATGCTCGTGAATGAAAATAGGTTTTCTTAGATTTTTTCAAGTTGACCATGCAGGCATTAACCTTGTAAAATAGAGACAGTGGTCAGTTGAACCACCGCTCTGATACCACTTGTTGGCCCCAAAAGAGCAAGGTTTGGTGTATAGGGGGGAATACACCAAATACCGACTTTTTAGTTTACTTGGTAAATTCATTTGAGAGATCAAGCTTACTCTCTAGGAGTTTGCTTGGATTGACAGATCAAGTTCACTTTAGCAGGTTAACTCGATCTGTCCAAGTAGCGCTCTCTCAAGTGAGTCACGCATGTAAGAAAATAAGAGTGATCTTGCTATCTTAAGTGTGTGGAAGATGGTGGATGTTAGGAACCCCACAAATTACTTTAAGTTTTGATGATATTCTCTCGAAAACACACTTAGGATTATTCATGTTCTGTATTACTTTTGTCTGGTTTATATGTGACAGGAACCTTAACATTTAGAGGGATCAGAGTGATAAAGAAAGCCCCACCCAGAAAGTTGAAGCACATCAATTCAACCAGAAAGTTGAAACATATCAACCCTGACAGAATGTTGAAGCATATCAACCCTGACATAAAGTTGAACCAGAAACTCTCAACCAGAAAAATGAAGAACATCAACTCAACCAGAAAGTTGAAGCACTTCAACTTAAACCAGAAAGTTGAAGCACATCAACTCAACCAAAAAGTTGAAGCAAATCAACCCTAACAGAAAGTTGAACCAGGAAGCCTCAACCAGAATGTTGAAACAAATCAACTCAGACATAAAGTTGAACCAAGAAACTCTCAACCAGAAAGTTCAACCAGATCAACACTCAAATGCTGAAATCAGATAAATTGTCTATGAATCCCAAAGTCTAAACTAAGCCTTTCGTGCCACAGAAGGAAGAGAATCAATCAATACAAGAAAAAAAGAAAGCAGATCTGTCAAACGATGTGCTAACCATACTTGGAAGATTCTGTCAACTTCATTAGAAGGAAAAGGAGATAATCTGGGGATTCACTATCCTTGATTGGTGAAATCACAATTACTCCAAACCAATCAAACTCAACGGTTAGAATTTTTAAAATTCTACACCTATAAAAGCTCGGAACAGAAACTGGCAGGATAGATATGCGAATAAGATCATTTATCATTTCAAGCTACTCTGCTCATAAATCATCTCAACTAATCGAAGCATTTACTGAGAGAAGATTTCAACCAGTTCGTGTTCCGAAACGTTCGTAATCGTAATCACACCTCGATTCAAGTTTGTCTTATCGAGATAGAAAGAAGGAGATCTTTGCTAGCTAGTATTTTTCTAGTGGATTAACGTGAAGAGATCCTGTTTACAGTAGTTTTTCTGTAAGTTGTAAAGGGACACAACCCTTATTCGTGCATAAATTTCAACCAGGTTGTGTTTGAAACTTCTGGCTCGTTCTCAGCGAGTATAAATAATAAGAGTATCCTAGTAGTGGATAACTAATCCAGTTTGGATTAGACTGTGGACGTAGGGGGTTGCCCGAACCACGTAAAATAACTGTGTTATTTACTTTCTGCATCTATATTCCAGTTGTTTTATTCACTATCTGTCATATTCATTCAAATTGCATCCTTAATCAATCTCCTAAATATTCGGTTAAGTTTTCAAAATATTTTCTAAACAAAGAGCGCCGACTAAGTCCACCATTATTCCGCACACAATACACTATTGGAGAATAAGATTACTTTTACTCTCTGCTTTGTGTTACTCACTTGAGAGATTCTGCTTGGACAGAGCAAGATCGATTAGATAGTTGATCTGGTCTAACACTTTGAGCAATCTGTAATACAGAAAGCTTAAATCTCTCTTATCTAATTAATCAAGTAAACTGAAAAGTTTGTATTTAGTGTATCCCCCCCCCATACACAAAACCTTGCTCTTTCGGGACCAACAAGTGGTATCAGAGCAGTGGTTCATAAGACCATTGTTTTGTTTCACAAGGTTAATACCTATGTGGTCAACTTGAATAGATCTAGAAAATCTTTTTCATCATCTGGCATGCGAAGAATTCTCCATCCAAGGTTACAGAGAGTGGAGTTTCAGAATCAAGTTGTGCCTCAAAGCTCATCACTGCTTGATGTGGAAGGTAATTGAAGAAGGGCCATTAGCCATTATTGAAGAAACAACTCGCATCACTGAAACAGGAGTGGTCAAAGAGGTTGTACTAAAAGATCCCAGAAAGTACACTTCTGAAGAAAGAAGAGAAGCAAATCTTGATGATTTTGCCAAAGGAGTTATTTCCAGTACTGTAAAAGGAGTCCATCTGGCTAAGATCCAAGATCTTGATACAGCCAAAGAAATGTGGGAAGCCCTGAGAAATATCAGTCTAGGTTCTGAAGCAATGATTGAGAACAAGCTGTCCCTAGCATGTAACAAGTTTGATGAATTCAAGATGAAATCTGGGGAAACCATCGAGCAGATGAAGAACAGGTTCATTGAAGTATTACTTGAAGTTTCTGCCTTCAATAAGAACAAATACACACAGATAGAGAAGAATCTCAAGATTCTTAGAGCACTGCTACCAAGCTGGGAGATTTATTCAGCAATGCAACCACTACGTGCTGATTTTAACGATCTGTCCGTGGAAGCTCTATTTGATCATTTGGCTGTTCATGAATGCGACATCAGAAGAATTCATGGACCAGATCATTCCTCCAGTAAGAAGAACGAGAACAACTCAAAGAAGGAGAAAGAGACTGCTTTCAAAGCGAAGTGCAAACTACAAAAATACCTTAATCTGGAGACGGATTGGATTTCCGTCGTCCACTGGCGACGGACTGGCGACGGACTCCAAAGACTGTGGTTAACGACGGACTGGCGACGGACTGGCGACCATTTTTTGGCGCGTATGTTGGCGCCAAACTTAACGACGGACTGGACGACGGACCAGTCCGTCGTCCAGCCCTTTTTAACAGTTGTCTCCCTCCTTTCGCGAAATCAGAATCTGCTGCCCTAAATCCGTCCCCCACCGGCGATTTGAAGGCGATCTCGACCTCCCACCGCCGTAATACTCCAATGTAAGTCGAATCCTTCCCTTTTGCTTCTCCTCTTTTGATTTCTATGTTTTTTTTTAATTTCGCAATTGGGATGAAGCTGTCTCGATTCCCCCGAGGGCTCCTCCTGCTGCCGCCCCTCCCCCGCCCTGCTCCACCGCTGCCGACGCCGCCGGAGTCCGCCGCCAGTCGCCAGAAGCTATCCGTCGAAGGTAAGCTCCAATTTCATTTATTTTTTTAATTATTGTTAATTTATTATGTTTTGATAATTATTTTCTAATTGTTGTTAATGTTTATAATTTTTTTTGTGAATTGAATGTTAATTAACTAACTATTTTATGTTATAAATTGTATTGTATAAATTGTATGTTAATTGTATGTTAATTGTGTGTTAATTTTATGTTAATTTGTTAATTTTTTATATTGTTTTTATAATTATTGTTATTTCTTATAATTTCATTTGTTAATTGTATGTTAATATATGTTAATTGTATGTTAATTTTGTTAATTGGATGTTAACTAACTATTTTTTAATTATTGTTATTTTTTAATTATTTTTAATTAGGTTATATATGTGATATAATTATACATAATTAACTAATTAAGTTGAATTAATTAGGGTATTTTATTAATTATAGTAGGTTGAGTTATGTTAAGTAGGATATTGTTAGAGTATTTTATTTATGCTATTTACTTAAGGTTTAATTATTTAATTTGTTAATATATATATTTAATTTGTTAATTTGATATAAATAGATTTAATTAGTTGAATTATATTTAACTATTGAATTTGTTGATTTATTACTTGTTAGTAGAGTTTATTAGGATAATTGATTAATTTGTTAAACCTAATTTTTGGTTAATTAATTTTAATTTATTTAAATGAATAAATTAGTTTATAGTTTAGTTAATTGAATAATTGAATAAATTATTTTCTAAATTACTTAATTAGGGTTAAGGATAATTAATGTAGTTAATCCTTAATAAATTAATTAGTTTAGTGATGATGTAATTAATTAGTTTAGTTAATTATAGTTTATTTTTTTGATAGAATTATTGTAATTAATCCTTAATAAATTAATTAGTTTAGATAGTGTTAAGTGTTAAAGATAATTGACGGATTTATCTACTTGATGTAAATTATGATATCTTAGTTTAAATTGTGGATTAATTAGTTTAAATTGTTTAATTAGGGTTTATTTAATTACGCATGTCGCTGCCCGACTCATCTCTCAGCCTTTCCGAGCCGCCTTCTGCCGCTCCGGCGCTTCCCACTTCGATGAAAGGTAATTAAATTATAATAATGTACTTATTTAATTACTTAGGTTAAGTATTTAAATTTATTAGGTAATTTTTAGATTATTTAGCATTTATAATGAATTAGTTAATTTTTGTATTTAATTTGATTAATCATGTTAGTTAATTGTGTAGGTTAAGTATACTAATTTACACCCAAATAATTTAGACTAATTTAGACTAAGCTTTGTTCATATTTTCTCTAAGTTTGTTGAATTTCATAATGAGTTAATTTATTGTTTAATTTAAATTATTGTTTTAATTGACAAAAACATATAATGTATGTTAATTAGTTTATAGTTGATTGTTTCTAATTTCTTAATTTTCGTAATATAGTATAACGAAATGGGGGATTTATGACATTGGGATAGACGTAATTAATTTCTTAAGGATCTTCTCCCTTCGGGATAGATTTTGATTACGTCTTAAGGATCTTCTCCCAATATGTGTAATATTATATATGTTGTGGTGGTTTGATGAGATGCATGTGTTGTGATATTTTAATTATTATGTTCGAATGTTTTGATCATGAAATGTATGTTGGGATATTTTCATGATTATGTCAGCTGGCTGTTGTGATTAGATTTAGTGATATGGGATATTAATTTGGGAGGAATCAACTGCAAATCACCAAAAATGACCAAATTAATTGACCAAAAATAACCAAATGCAATCAATTATTGCAAATGAACTTATAATATTCGCCGGCAAAACATAATTCTCAACCTGGGACCATATTTTTCATAATTCTCGTCCTCTATTGTCGTCCACTATTCTACTCCAAATCAACTTATAATTCTCTCCCTCTATTTAACTTCAAATAATTCAACTCTCATTTAACACTTTCCTAAGTGAGTCTATGTTTACACATGTGCAATCTTCATTTAAATGTCTAATTTAATAGACCACTAATTAATTCTTGCCCTCTCCGTAACTAATGAATCTTGATTTTACTATGTAAATACTTATTAATATTAATCAGGGTTTACTTCCGAATGGGGGATTTAATCCACACTTCCTTGCTGGGCTTGACGAGTTCTTAAGATTTGCAAGTAGTCAGCCTCAGTTAATGGATGGAGAAAAAATCAAGTGTCCGTGTGTGAAGTGTAAGAATATATACTTTAGAAGTACAGATGTTGTACAGCTTCATCTCGCCAAAAAGGGTTTCACATGGGGTTACGAGATCTGGAGGTTTCATGGTGAAAATGAAATACCTTCATATGCTCAAGAAACACGTGTCGACGTAGATGTAGAACCCAAAGAAGAATACGGGACATACCACGCGATGGTTCATGATCTCGGGGGTCCTTCTTTTAACAACCCAGACACAGAGGAAGATCCAAACGCTACAGCAAAGTTGTTGTACGAGTTGTTGGACGCTGCCGATCAAGAGTTATACCCTGGGTGTAAGAACCACACTCAGTTGTCTTTTGTGGCTCGTCTGATGACTTTGAAGGCCCGTTCTGGGATGCCACAAAAATATTTTAACGAGTTGTGTGTGTTATTGAATGAGGCATTCCCAGATCACCACAAAGTGCCCATGAATTACTACAGCACACAGAAATTGCTACGGGCAATGGGTTTACCTGTAGAAAAGATAGATTCGTGTAGGAATCATTGCATGATCTATTGTGAGGAGGATTCCCATCTTGTGAATTGCAAATTTTGCAATGAAAGCCGATACAAAGATAGGAGTCTGGGACGTAAACAAGTGTCCTTTAAGAAGATGTACTACTTCCCTTTAACGCCTCGTTTACAAAGGTTGTATGCATCTAAAGCTACAGCCGGCGACATGATCTGGCATTCAACCTCAGCTGATGATGGTGTTATGCGCCATCCTACAGATTCGTCGGCGTGGAAGCACTTTAATGTGACTTACCCGGGTTTTGCAGCGGAGCCACAGAATATACGATTAGGACTGTCAACAGATGGTTTTCAACCATACGGGCAATCGGGACAACAGTACTTATCCTGGCCTGTTATCCTTACTCCTTACAACTTACCTCCGTGGTTGTGCATGAAAGAACAGCACATGTTTCTCACAGTGCTTGTTCCTGGTCCACGAAATCCAAAAGATAAGATAGATGTTTACCTACAGCCACTTATATCTGAACTCAATCAATTGTGGACAGTCGGTGCCCATACTTATGACGTTTCAAGAAGACAAAACTTCCAGATGCACGCAGCTTTGATGTGGACCATTAGTGATTTTCTGGCGTACTCGATGTTGTCTGGTTGGAGTACAGCCGGAAGATTAGCTTGTCCTCGATGCATGGAACAAATAGAAGCATTCTCCTTAACACATAGCCGGAAGCAGTCATGGTTTGATACACATCGCAAGTTCCTACCTTACGATCAGCAGTTCAGGAGGAATAGGAGGGCATTTAGAAAGAATAAGATTGTTGCAGATGATCCTCCGGAGAGGAGATCAGGGGAAGAGATACTTATCAGATTGAAGATTTGGGACTAGTAAAGGTAACCGAAGATTATGATGATAATAACAAGCGCATCTTAAGACAAGTTACCACTGGATGGCGGAAAAAGAGCATCTTTTGGGACCTTCCGTATTGGAGTTCTCTGCTCATTCGACACAATTTAGATGTTATGCATATTGAAAAGAATGTGTTTGACAACATTTTCAAGGCAAGACAAAAGACACGGCAAAGTCGAGGGAGGAACTCAACCTCTATTGTCACAGACCCCAGCTGATGCGTGACCAGTATACTAAAAATATCCTAAGGCATGCTATACACTTGACAAAAATGAGAGAAAAGTCTTGTGTGAGTGGGTGAAAACCCTTAAGTTTGGGAACTATTTAAGATAGTTCCCAACCCGACTGGCTACAGTTGGAAGCTCGCGCCTGAGGACGTGAGACAGCGATATTGGGAGGAGTTTAAGGTTCAAAAATTTACTATTACTTTCAAATTCATTCTTAATTATAACTTATAATTACAATTTTTAACATACATTTTCAATGCTAGAAAAAATTTACTTGGGAACCGGCACTCGATGCCAAGATTCGGGAGCTATGGTATAATAAGATCCGGGAGAGATATAAGGATTATATCTGCGGGATCAAGAGGAGGAGGAATGATCCGCCACCCAGAGGTGGGAAGCCTGGGTGGTGGACTGATGATGTGTGGATGGGTTGGCTCGCTTACTGGTCCCGGGATGATGTTGTGGCCAAATCCCAGGCAGCGAGGCGCAACCGGTTGTCTGAGCCTCAGGGACCGGGTACTGGTCCTATCATGCATAGCGGAGGGTCCAAGTCGGTCATGCAACGAGCTGAGGAAAAGGTAATAATATACTTTAAATAATAATTATAATTATGTGGTACAATTTTAATTCATATACACATGTTTCAATGACACAACTCCATTGTGATTTGATGCATAGGGTCGTGAGAGGGGAGTAGCTCCCATTTCGTGCATGTTCGACTCCTTTCTGGACGAGCATCGATATGCGGACGGGACATACACCGATCCGAAATCTGAGGCGATAGCGGTAAATTTTAATTTAAATCTAATATATATATGTATTAGATTTTCAATATTTATAATATGTATACTAACAAATGTTCATATCTCATTTACATGCATGCAGACTGAGGTGTTTCGCCGTGCTGACGAGGAGCGGGCCCAGCTACCCGAGGGGGACCACGATGCAGTCAACATCAACGAGCTGTATCTGGAGGTTCTTGGTGGCCCGGACAAGAAGAGGATGTTCGGCACGGGAGGCGCGGCGACGGCCTTGAGAGCATCTAGATTCGGGGGATCCTCGTCCACATCACGCGCATCTAGAGACGAGGTTGAGGAGCTGCGGCGCCGAGTCCAGGAGCAGGATCGCGAGCGCCGTGAGTACCTTCTGAGCAGCAGAGATTGGCTGAGCAGATGGCGCTCATGCAGTCTCAGCAGGGAGGAGGTAGTGCACCCTTCTTTCCCTCTTATCAGCCTCCCCCGTCTGATGCCCCTCTCCAGTATCCTCCTGATGATGACTACGATTCGTAGATGATATTGATACACTTTACTATTATTTTATTTTATGGTTTGTCGTGGGATGTTACTGATACAATTAATTATTTTGTTCATTATATGAAATCTGCGTTCATTTTGAATTTCATTTGATTGGTTCAATTTTAAATTATTGTTCAATGTTGGATAATGTTTGTATTGTTTGTTATGACACGTTTTAGGTAATGAATAGTTAAAAAAAAATTATTTATTAAAATAAAAAAAAAATACCTGGCGACGGACTACAGTCCGTCGCTAGGTCAACGGTCAACGCTGGTTGGCGACGGACTGCAGTCCGTCACCAGTAACGACGGATTAAATCCGTCGTTAGCTTTCCGACGCCGTCAACGTCCTCCGGTAGACTCTGACGACGGATTTTAGTCCGTCGTTAGTCCATCGTTAGCTAACGACGGACTGTATTTTCCGTCGTCCGATGAGCTAACGACGAACGAAATACTGATGGAAAAAATCCGTCGCCATTCCGTCGCTAGCCCTCCAGGACGACGAATTTCTTCTCCTCACGACGGATTTTTCCGTCGCCAGAAGGGCTTTTTTTTGTAGTTTTAGATGAATCAGAACCATCTGCCGCACCAGAAGAAGGAGGATATGACAAACTACTCAAGGAATTCTCAATGATTGCCAAGAGATTGGAGAAGATGGAAATCAGATCGAGAAAATATCTAAGTTTCTACAAAGACAACATAGGTAGATACCAGAAGAACAAAGAAGCAGAACGATCTGATGACAAAACAGAAAGTAGAGGTAATGGTAAAATCACTAATCCTAATGACTATACTTGTTATGGTTGTGGGAGAACAGGACATTTCAAAACAGATTGCCCAAAATTATCTAAAAGTCAAAGAGAAGAACTACTAGCTAAGAGAGATCGAAAACTCAGAGCTCAACGTAAAGCTATGATAGCAGAAGAAGACTCTAGCAGCTCAAGTTATCTAACAGATAGTTCATCAGAAGATGATGAAGCATTTTATGCAGGAGAAACAGATGAAGATTGGGATGAGTGCTACATGGGTCTAGACAATGGACTCAACCAGAATGAGGTAAACTCACATGTCTCCCTATCTTCAAATAAATCTATCTATGATTCAGAAAATGAAGATGAACCAGAAGTGACATGGGATGAAATCAATGAAATGTTCAAGATCTACACCAGCATTAAGAAGCTGTTCTCTGAAGTCATAAAGGAAAATGACAAGCTGAATGACACTGTAAAATTCTTAAGTGAAGCAAATATCAAGTTCTCTGCACAAATAAATGGTCTTGGAGAGCAGATCAAGACAAAAAATGCAGAAATATATTCGCTCAACTCCAAGGTGAAAGATGTAATTCACAGTAAAGATGTAGTGGAGGAGAAATTGAAGAAAAACATGGAGAACATGAGCAAAATCAACAAGAGTCAAGAACGAGCTGAAACGATTATAGATATGCAATAGAAAGGGAGAGCCGGTCTAGGTTACAATGGAAGTTCCAGCAAGACTCAGTTTGTCCCTGAAAGGAAGAATATACCAGATCAAATTAAAGATCTCAAGAACAAGAGTGATCAACCCAAGAAGTTGATGATGAAGGAGACAGGAAACAACAGATACCATCTGAAAGAAGGTCAATCTGCTCAGTATAAATACAAGAAGCAGAAGACACCACTAAAGATATCCTCAAACAACAAGAAGAAGATAGATTGGGACAACATTGAGAGAAATCATCCTTATATCTGAAAGAAAGATTACGTGCTATATATGTTTTCTTGATACTAGATTTATCTGGGTTCCCAAAGGAATATTTTCTACTAATCAAGCACCCACTTGTTGAAAGGGTAGCTTAAGTTTATTAATTGCAGGATCGAAAAACTGCAAGAAGAAGCAAAGTAGCAGAGGGAAAAGTCTGGATAATTGATAGTGGATGTTCAAAACACATGACATGTGATAAGAACGCTCTATCAAATTATGTGGAACGAGAAGGACCACAAGTAACCTTTGGATGTAATTCAAAAGGCTACACCAGAGGCTATGGTAATATAACCATTGGCAAGACCACCATCTCAAATGTTTCGTATGTCGAGGGTTTTAGTCATAATTTATTCTCACTAAGCCAATTATGTGCCAATGGAAATCTGATTGTTTTTTATGCTAACAATTGTTTTGTGAAAAGCAAGGAAGGAGATGATATTCTTCTTATCGGAAAATTGCAGGATAGATTATATATTGTGCAATGGAACAACCAGATTGAGACATGTCTGGTCACTAAGACAGTATCAGAAACTAGTTGGCTATGGCATAAACGACTAAGTCATCTCAACTTCAAGTCAATCAATAAGATTGCACGAGAGAAACTAGTCGAAAGATTACCAGAACAAGTATATGACAAGAACCACATCTGCGAAGCATGTCAAGCTGGGAAACAAACCAAATCATCATTTTCTAGCAAATTTGTTCAGTCTTCTACCAGAATCTTAGAGTTACTACATTTAGACTTATTTGGTCCATTCAAGCCATTAAGTATAAATGGTAGAAAATACACTCTGGTCATCATTGATGATTATTCAAGATTCACATGGGTAATCTTCTTACATAAGAAGAAAGAGACATTGGAAAAGCTGCCATACATTCTTAGGATAGATACGCGAATAAGATCATTTATCATTTCAAGCTACTCTGCTCAGAAATCATCTCAACTAATCGAAGCATTTATTGAGAGAAGATTTCAACTAGTTCGTGTTCTGAAACGTTCGTAATCGTAATCACACCTCGATTCAAGTTTGTCTTATCGAGAGAGAAAGAAGGATATCTTTGCTAGCTAGTAGTTTTCTAGTGGATTAACGTGAAGAGACCCTGTTTACAGTAGTTTTTCTGTAAGTTGTAAAGGGACACGACCCTTATTCGTGCATAAGTTTCAACCAGGTTGTGTTTGAAACTTGTGGCTCGTTCTCAGCGAGTATAAATAATAAGAGTATCCTAGTAGTGGATAACTAATCCAGTTTGGATTAGACCGTGGACGTAGGGGGTTTCCCGAACCACGTAAAATAACTGCGTTATTTACTTTCTGCATCTATATTCCAGTTGTTTTATTCACTATCTGTCATATTCATTCAAATTGCATCCTTAATCAATCTCCTAAATATTCGGTTAAGTTTTCAAAAGGTTTTCTAAACAAAGAGCACCGACTAAGTCCACCATTATTCCGCACACAATACACTGTTGGAGAATAAGATTACTTTTACTCTCTGCTTTGTGTTACTCACTTGAGAGATTCTGCTTGGACAGAGCAAGATCGATTAGATAGTCGATCTGGTCTGACACTTTGAGCAATCTGTAATACAGAAAGCTTAAATCTCTCTTATCTAATTAATCAAGTAAACTGAAAAGTTTGTATTTGGTGTATTCCCCCCCCCATACACCAAACCTTGCTCTTTCGGGACCAACATTGGATTTAATGGGTTTCTCTTATATGAAAACCTTTGTAAACACTTAGTCGAATATATTACGAGTTGATTAAAAATAATTCAAGTTTGCTTGCAAATGAAGGGTTAGTGGATAAAACAACTGAAAGATAGAATTTGTAAAGTAAAGAACACAGTTGTTTTTACGTGGTTTGGGAAACCCCCTACGTCCATGGTCCAATCAAAACTAGATCGTATATCCACTACTAAGAAAAATTCTCTTATTTAAACTCGCTAAGAACGAGCCACAAGTTTCAATCAAAACTAGAAGGAAACTTTTGCACGAATTAGGGTGGTGCCCCTCACAACTTGCAAATAAATCTGCTACAATACCCTTATGTTAATCCACTTTGAAAAATTCTAAGCTAGCGAAGATATCAACTCTTCTTCTCGATTAGACAGACTTAAATCGAGGGTGGGTGTGAAATAAATTCTCGATAAGGCAGACTTAAATCCACTTTGAACAATTATGGAATGAGAAATCTTCGTCGTTGGTTTCTTATAGATAAGAGTTTATAACTTAGTCTTTTCTTTACAACTTACCAACACTAAAGGAAAATTAGGCTTGATCCCTATCAGGTTCACTTTTAAATTAAGTGAACTCCCTGTTACAATCTGAGCAGTCTAGGTCTAACAAGCAAGACTTAAAATAAATCTAAGTGTTTGTTTCGAAAGAACATCATCAAAACAAAATATTGGGAGGGTTCCCAACAATTTCCCCCTTTTTGATGATATCGAAACCACACTTTACATTGTAACCCTAAGTAAAGCAATAAAAACAATCTGGTTTAAAATACCAGAAGGGTTAATCTCGTTATAATTTATAACAAATAAAAAACATTAATATTGAGTTCTAGACAAAGAGATATTGTCATCAGATAACCCCTTCAAATATACATCAGATAAGTTCATACATGTTACATGATGCATTAGTCCAGAGAATATAAACATGATATCAAGAGGCACAAAAAATAAATAGCAGATTTACAAGATATGCAATCAGAACCATTTACCAGTTTGTTTCTTCTACTTACTTGCCTCCTTCATCTGGATTTTCTTCTCGTCAGATATCAGTCGAACACTTTCATAAATCTCATCTCACACCCTTGCATAATTTTGATCATTTTTTTGATCTTGTATCCTCGGGCATGTGCAATCAGGTTGACGCATTGTAGAATCTCCATCTTGTTTGGCATCATGCTTCCCTGAATCAATGGATATTGCATGAACTCCTTAGAGGGGGCCTTAAGCTCCACTTGAGCTGCTTGTGCTGCCGTCTTCACTCTGTGAATGAGTTCTTTATCCTTGTAGTCATCGACATATTATTCAGGATGTTAGCAACCCTTCACAAAATTTAGTTTTGATAATGTTCTTTCGAAACACACTAAGACTTATTTCATGTTCTGTTTGAAAGACTCGGCCTACACAAACATGTAATAGATCACTAGTATATGTTGGGAACCCTAAGTAACTTTGTTTTTTTGATGATGGTCTTTCTAAACACACTTAGTTATCTTAGAGGTTAAACTGATCTACGTGTTAAACAGATCACTAGATATAAAGTGTACTATGTTATGAAACAGATTAGGAGATGACTTGATATGTAAAGGAAATATTCCTAAAGAAGTCAATCTCAACTTAATATAGGATGAAGGTCAAGATTTCACGCCAAAAGGAATCGATCTGCTGTAATAGACAGCGACCAGATCGATGCCTACAGCGAGGAACCAGAACGGTTGAGTCATCAATCCACCAGCTGACATCATCCTACACATCATATGCTCCTGCCACGCCAAGATTAAAGTCCATCCAACTGGGATTGGAAAGAAAGTCTTTGGTTAACATATAAAAGGAAAGAGACCGTTAGCAATCTGCTTTCCATAAACTCAAAGATTGAGTCAACCTTTCCTATATGGCAAGAACATATCTGATGGAAATCATTGATTGGCAATATACCATCTATCTCACGCCAATCAACAACGGCTAGAATTTCAAAATTCAATGCCTATATCGTTGAAGTTAGAGATCTGGAGAATGAAAAAAAAAAACACACGCGAGCTATACTGTTGTCATACTTTAAAGCAATCAATCTGCCATCCAGACTTTGAGCTTCAACACTCTGTGATTCTACATCACACCAACTACCTCGATTCAAGTCTGTCTTATCGAGAGAAAGGAGATCACCCTGCTAGCTAGTAGTTTTCTAGTGGTAACGTAGAGGTAATCTGTTGTAAAGGGACACGACCCTTAATTCATGCATAAGTATCTCTCTAGTTTTGATTGATACTTGTGACTCGTTCTCCACGAGTATAAAGAAGCAGAGTATCCTAGTAGTGGATAATCTGGTCAAGTTTTGACTAGATCGTGGACGTAGGGATTTCTCGAACCACGTTAAGCAACTGTGTGCTTTACATTCTTGCATATTTAATTTCTGTTGCTTATTATCCTAATCTTCCACACTAGCATTCGATCTGCATCTCAATCAATCCCTTTAACAATCTGGATAATCTCTAAGGTTTTCTAAACAAGAGAAATCATTAATCCACCATTATTCCGCACTCACTAAACACTCAGAAAGTAATAAGATCACTCTTATTATTAGCTAAGTGTTATCACTAAGAGAGTAATCTGTTTGGACTAAAACTGCTATCGATCTGCATATCGATCTGTGTAGTCATCTTCGAGCAATTTCATATACAGAATAGCTTGAACTCTCACATAACTTGTCAAGTAAACTGAAAAGTTTGTATTTGGTGTATTCCCCCCCCCCCATACACCAAACCTTGCTCTTTCGGGACCAACAAGTGGTATCAGAGCAGTGGTTCAGACGACCATTGTTTTGTTTCACAGGGATAAAACCTGCGTGGTCAACTTGAATAGATCTAGGAAAACCTTTTTCATTCACGTGCATACTATCTGCTATGGAATCATCTGTTATCAGGGCATGCGAAGAATTCTCCATCCAAGGTTACAGAGAGTGGAGCTTCAGAATCAAAATGTGCCTCAAAGCACATCACTGCTTGATGTGGAAAGTAATCGAAGAAGGACCATTTGCAATCACAGAAGAAACTACTCGTATCACTGATACAGGAGTAGTCAAAGAATCTGTGCTAAAGGATCCCAGAAAATACACTTCTGAAGAAAGGAGAGAAGCAAATCTTGATGACTTTGCCAAAGGAATCATCTCCAGTACGGTCAAAGGCATACATCTGGCTAAAATCCAAGCTCTGGATACTGCCAAAGAGATGTGGGAAACCTTAAGAGACCTAGCCCTAGGATCTGAAGTGATGATTGAGAACAAGCTGTCTCTTGCCTGCAACAAATATGATGAATTTAAAATGAAACCAGGCGAGACAATAGAGCAGATGAAGATGAGATTCACTGAAATCGTCCTTGAGATATCTGCATTCAAAAAGAACAAATATACTCAAAGGGAGAAGAACATGAAAGTACTTAGAGCTCTTCCACCAAGCTGGGAGATCTATACTGCAATGCAACCTCTCCGAGCAGATTTCAATGATCTGTCCACAGAAGCATTATTTGATCACCTAGAAGGTCATGAGTGTGACATTCAAAGAATTCGAGGATCAGATCATCTATCCAAAAAGGTAGAAAGCAGCTCAAAGAAGGACAAAGAGGTAGCCTTCAAAGCGAAGAGCAAACCTGATGATCTTTCTGAGTCTGCTACTCCAGATGAAGAGAAAGGATATGACAAACTGTTAAAAGAATTTGCGATGATCGCCAAAAGAATGGACAAAATGGAGACCAAATCGAAGAAATACAGACGCTTCTACAAAGATAACAAGAGAAAATTCAATAAGAAGCATGACGATGATCGATCTGATGACAAGAATGAATTCGAGAAGCAGACTACTAAAACAACAAAGACTTCTAGCTCTACAGATTACACTTGCTTTGAATGTGGCAGAACAGGTCACTTCAAAACAGATTGTCCTGATCTGTCTAGAAGTCAAAGAGAAGAACTAAGAGCTAAAAGAGATCGAAAGCTTAAATATGAGCGCAAAGCCATGATAGGTGAACAGAACTCAAGCAGCTCGAGTCATTTCTCAGATAGCTCATCAGAAAATGATGAAGCTTTCATAGCTGATGACAAAGAAAGCTGGAATGAATGCTATATGGGATTGGACAACGGTTTAGATGATGTTGAGGTAAATTCTTGCTACTCAAATTCCTCAAATAATAATAACAATCTTGAACAGGAAAGTGAAGATCAAGCAGAATACTCATGGGATGAAATAGATGAGATGCTCAAAAGCTACTCAAGCATCAAGAGATTGTTTAGAGAAGTTGTTGAAGAGAATGACAGATTAAAGAAAGTTGAACAGACCCTAAGCACAGCAAACATACAATTTGCTGCTAAAATGAATGATCTGGAAGAACAGATCAAGAGAAAAGATAGTGAGATCCACTCACTTAATTCAAAAGTTAAAGATCTGGTTACCAGAAACAATGTTGCTGAGGAGAAGATCAAGAAAGGAAAGGAAATGATTTACAAAAGTGATGAACGTGCCAAACTGCTAATCAACATGCAGCAAAAAGGCACATCTGGAATAGGATATCCAGGTCACTCAGAAAAATCTTCGGCAACCATAAACTTTGTACCAGAAAGGAAGAAAATACTAGATCAAGTGAAGGACTTGAAAAACAAGAAAGGTTATCCCCAGAAGATGATAATAAAAGATGCGAAGAACAGGCAGTATCATCAAACAAAGGGACAACCAGCTCACTACACAGAAACAGATCACCTTCAAAAAGCAAATGTCAACAGGACAAAAATTGTCAACAGGACAGTACCTACTAAGAAAGGATTGAAGAAAGATGAAATAGAGAGATATCATCCATCTGAAATTCACTCTCTATCTAAAGTTGACAATGAGGGGAACATCATTACCTGCTATATTTCTGTTCCTAACCCTAGAATGTTCTGGATTCGAAAATGAATATTTGCTAATAATCAAGCACCCAAACGTTGAAAGGGTAGCTAAGTTTGATTAATTGCAGGATCAAAGAACTGCAAGAAGGAGTAAGGTAGCAAGAGGAACCATTTGGATAATAGATAGTGGTTGTTCAAAACACATGACATGTTACAAGAACCTACTATCAGATTACATAGAGAAACCAGGACCACAGGTCACTTTTGGATGTAATTCAAAAGGATATACCAGAGGGTATGGAAACATCAAAGTTGGCAAGACCACCATCACAAATGTATCATATGTTGAAGGTCTTAGTCATAATCTGTTTTCTGTAAGTCAGTTCTGTGCTAACGGTAATCAGATTGTTTTTGATACTAACAACTGTCTGGTGAAGAATAAGGAAGGAGATGAAATACTCCTTACCGGTAAACTGCAGGATAGATTATACATTGTCCAGTGGACAAACCAGATCGATACCTGCTTAGTCACTAAGACTGTATCAGAAACCAGCTGGTTATGGCATAGGAGATTAAGCCATCTAAACTTCAAGTCAATCAACAGGATTGCCAAGGAAAGGTTAGTGGAAGGACTACCAGATCATGTGTATGATAAAGATCACATATGTGATGCTTGTCAAGCTGGAAAGCAAACCAGATCATCCTTTACAAGCAAAACAGCTCACTCAACATCAAGGATACTGGAGCTGTTACATCTTGATCTGTTTGGACCAGTCAAGCCACTGAGCATAAATGGGAGAAAATACACATTGGTAATCATAGATGATTACTCAAGATTCACTTGGGTCATCTTTATGTTAAAAAAGAAAGAGACCCTAGACAAGCTCCCTGACTTCCTACACAAGATCACAAAACAGAAAGAGATGAATATAATCTCTAACAGAACAGATCGAGAAACAGAATTTCTCAACCAGAAGATTGAAGCATACTGCAACAAGATGGGAATCACTCATCAAACATCTGCTGCTCGAACTCCTCAACAGAATGGAGTTGTTGAGAGGAGAAACAGATCACTCAAGGAAGCAGCTTGCACAATGCTCAATGCAACCAATCTACCAAAGAAATTATGGGCAGAAGCAATCTACACAGCCTGCTACACTCAAAACAGATCATCCATCACACTCAGACATGGAAAGACACCATATGAGATATGGAACAACAGAAAGCCTAAGATTTCTTATTTTCGTACTTTTGGTTGTTTATGTTACATACACAATAATGGGAAATCACAATTGAAAACTTTTGATAGCAAAACTGACCCTGGAATATTCTTAGGATATTCTGATATTAGTAAAGCTTATCGAGTTTACAATAAGAACTCTCATATTGTGGAGGTAACACCTCATGTTGTTTTTGATGAGTCTACTGTTGAGTACAGGTCACCAGATGAAAAGCAGATAGAAAATCAAGTGACTACCAGAAAGATGAATGAACTATTACTTGAAGATATTCTTATCTGGAATTCAAAAAGTGAGGATGAAGTAATTGTCACTCCACCTGTTGCTGAAGAGATCATACAGCAAGGGGGAATATCACAACACGATCTGGATGAAAACAGATCATCAACAGAAGACAATGAAACAATTATTACAAATGATGATCAACATGAAAATCCAAATCCAGAAGAAAGTCCAGATGAGAATCCATTTCAAACTACATCAATAGCACATCCTGAATTTGAGGAACCAATAGATCAACCTGATCCTGAGATATTTGATGAAGAGATGACCAGGAGAAGGAGATGGATACAAGATCATCCACCAGAACAGATCATTGGGAACCCATCAGATCGTGTGAAGACTAGAAGAATGCATGGAGAGAGTGCATTGTTGAGCTGTTACCTCTCTCGCATGGAGCCATCTGATGCTTATGAAGCACTTCAAGATGCAGATTGGATAACTGCAATGCAAGAAGAACTCAATGAGTTAAAAAGGAATGAAGTCTGGTATCTCGTGGACAGACCCAAACACCAAGGTGTGATAGGTGTAAAATGGGTGTTCAAAAATAAATGAGATGAGAATGGTGAAGTAGTCAGAAACAAGGCCAGATTGGTAGCTAAAGGCTATAATCAACAAGAAGGCATTGATTTTGATGAAACATTCGCACCAGTAGCCAGATTAGAAGCTATAAGGCTATTTCTAGCATATGCTGCTCACAAACGGTTCAAGGTATACCAGATGGATGTAAAAAGTGCTTTACACAATGGTATCCTTGAAGAAGAAGTATATGTGGAACAGCCACCTGGATTTGAAGAAGCAGATCCAGATCAGAAAGTATACAGACTAGCTAAGACAGTCTATGGTCTAAAACAAGCCCCTAGAGCTTGGTATGAGACCTTATCAACTTTCCTACTAGAATCTGGATTCAGAAGAGGATCTGTTGACAAGACTTTGTTTATCATCAAAGTCAATGAAAACATTCTCTTAGTCTAGATCTATGTATATGATATCATCTTTGGATTTCAATCTACCTATCTGTGTGACAAATTTGCTGAACTTATTAAAAATAAGTACCAAATGTCCATGATGGGAGAAATGAGCTTCTTTTTAGGTTTGCAGGTCAAGCAGCTACCCGATGGTATTTTCATTAATCAGACAAAATACATTAACGATCTGCTGACCAAATTTGGGTTGAAAGACAGTAACCCAGTGAAAATCCCAATGCAGACCAATGGGAAAATTGATCCAGATCCAGAAGGAAAACCAGCTAACTTTACTCAATACAGAGGGATCATAAGATCACTTCTGTACCTAACTGCCAGTCGACCTGACTTCACTTTTGCAGTAGGTGTATGTGCAAGATATCAAGCAAATCCCAAAGAGTCTCACATGGAAGCAGCTAAGAAGATACTAAGATATCTGAAGGGAACAGCCCATGTAGGATTATGGTATCCATGTGAAGACAATTTTGAGCTAACTTGATACACTGATTCATATTATGCTGGATGTAAACTGGACAGAAAGTCAACATCTGGTACATGTCAGTTTCTAGGAAATAAACTGATTTCTTGGTTCTCAAAGAAACAGACATCAGTTGCCACCTCAACTACAGAGGCAGAATATATGGCAGCTGGAAGTTGTTGTGCACAAATACTGTGGTTAAGACAACAACTTAAAGATTATGAGATTGATGTCAAGGAAATACCAATCTTCTGTGATAGCTCAAGTGCTATAGCTATCACACAGAATCCTGTTCTGCACACCAGATGCAAACATGTTGATGTAAGACATCATTTTATAAGAGATCATGTTGAAAGAAAACATGTACAGATCGAGAAAACACACACTGAAATACAAAGAGCTGATATTCTTACCAAAGCATTACCAGAAGAAAGATTTAAGATGCTTTGTGGTAAACTAGGATTATTAAATCTTGAAGCAAGAACCAGATTGATATAAACCAGATCAAGTTAAATGTTCCAACAGGGAAACAAAACCAGATTGACATGGTACAGATCGATAAAATTAAGATCATGTAAAATTCCAACAGGGAATTGACACCAGATTACTAAGTACATATTAATACAGTTTAATCAAAATTCCAATTGGGAATTAGTAAAAGAATCAATACACCAGATTGGACAGTAGTACAACCAGATCAATAGTTTCTCACAAATGCAGGAGATCGACCTTGACCAGATTACTTAATGCCACGTGGATATTAAATTAATAATTCTTATTAATTATCCCATTACTTGGTTAAGGGGGAAAGGTCAACTATATAAGGCGACTAATTATATATATTCTGACATCAGATATCAAATCTTTTATTTTTTGATGATTAAGTACAGTATTTGGGAAACGTGATCGAGGAAATATCTACCAAATCAAGAAAAAGGGAGACAAATGACTGCAACAAAAACAACGCGCCATAGTACAACCGTTCGATCAAAGCGCGTGCATCATACGATAAAGAGAGGCGGTGATAGACTGTAAACCTAGAACATGGAAAGGCGGGAAAAGCTGAAAAAGGGAAGGATTTCTGAATATTTTATTACTTTACTTATCTTCCCCCTTCGTTTATATGTTTTGATAAGCTATTTCAACTATCACTTACACTTATACTTCTCGAAACACTTAGTAAAATTTCCCTCTTCCAAAATCCTCTCTACCTTCGAAAATCACTATGTTCTTAGCAAAAATGGCACCCAAATCATCTCAGTTTCTTGATCAAGCAAACTTTCTGAAACCATACTTGCACCAAGACCTCTTCGCAGTTCTTGATACCTTCGGGTTTCAAAAACTGGAAAAGGCATTTGACCTTGTTCGCCAGTGCAAAGGTTCATTACTTTGTGATTTTTGTCTTATATTATCTCTTAAACATGCTTTTGATAAACTGCTTTTCAATATGTTTGTGATTACTGTGAATCGATAGCTAGACTGCATAAACTGCTTTGAGCACTTATACTTCACTGGTGGAAGGATAGTGCTCACATATGCTCTTTTGTGTTTCTTGTAGGCTATTACCACATTATCACCTCACACCCAGTTCACTTCCTACCTAAGGATGTTGTCGCCGTCTATCTCTCATGGAAAGGAGAGAGGGGTGGACACGAGGCAACCATCAAGGTGAGTAAAGGGAATACTATTAGCAACACCTCTTACAATGTCATCAACATCATCAACGACGCGTACAAGTTAAAGGATGAAGGTACTGACCTCAGCGAGATCACTGAAGAACAGCTTCAAGAGGCTGTTGAACTGGTGATGATAGTACCCATCTGGTACATGAACAAGATGTTCACTCGTGCTCTTCTCGCTCCAGAATTTAGAATTCTGTTTGAATTCGTACAGCGAATCTTCCTCAACCACAACGGATCCTATGACCAGGTTACCCCTGAGAAGTTCAGGATCCTAGCAGCTGTGGTACTCAACCTGCCAGTGAACTGGAGTAGGATCTTATTTGATCTCTTGGCAACGGAGGCCAAGATGATCTTGTTTGTGAAAGGAGGCTCACCTGGCATCGAGGTGAAGAGAAGCAGCTTGAGACATTCCACAAAAATAAGCTACATGCTGGAAACCTTCTTTCCCCAACACTAGTGGGATACAGCCGTCGAGTTTAACTCCAGACTGCACTTCCCAAAGGATCAGCATCAGATAGAAATATCAATGGGCATTTCAGCAAATATGCTTGCACGGGTGAAAGACCCAGTGTTTGCTAATGCGTTGATAGAGATGGGAAACTCGAATCCCATCTGGGTTCCTCCATCTGGTCCAGCAGAACGGTCCACAAAATCCAAGGTTACCAAGGAGAAACCAGTAGACAGAACCCCCTCCAAGAGAGTGACCAGGAGGGCCAGTTCTGTTGAAACCGACACTTCTACAGCCGCTCAGCAACCCAAACCCAAAAGAAGAAGGCTGCAGAAACTTGTTGAAGCAGCACAAAGCCCAGAACCTACACCAGAAACTGCCATCCCTCAACAGGAGGTTGAGGAAGAAGAGGCTTTGATGGGTGGTTCACCAGAGGATGTGGCCCCCATTTCATCTGTGCACCCAGATCAATCCAAGGACTTCTCTCCAGCACACTCCACCAGCCCATCATCTGCTGAACGGCTAGAGCAGATTGATGAGGAGGCTAAGGGAGAAGAACAGTCTACTGATGAGGAAGAGGAGCTACATAAAGCAGAAACTGTGGTGAGACTGCTGGAGACAGAGGCAGATCATTCTGTGCTCAGAACTTTCCCGGGGATCTAGCTCACCCCAGAAACCTATGATGCAGCCAAACGCTTAAAATTTCTTCTGCTAGTGAAAGATAAAGAATTCTATGTTCTGGATGCTCTGCTCCGCACCAGATCAATTCATGCACTAAAAATCGAAGAAGCCACTCTGCTCCAGATATTCACTGCTTCTTCAATCTCTGAGTTAAGGGAGACCTACCAGCCAAACATACTTGGCATGGCAAAATTTGAGGCTGAAGAACTCCAGATCGACCTGCGATCTGTTTATGCGAAAGCCAATATGCTGGATTTTTACAACAGCATTGAAGAAGAGATTGTGGAGGAAGCAGTTGCAGCAGATCAAGCTGATACTCACCAACAGGGTGCAGTCATCACAGAACCTGTAACAGATCAACCCATGGCTGAGGTTGAAGAGCCCACTACTGCACCGGCTGCGGGGGAATCAGCCACGGATAGCTCCATTAAACATGCAGTGAATGAACTCCCTCAACCGGATCATGAACCAGCAGGATAGAGGGTGGGTGGTGTACAAATAGATAACATATACACCCCAGCCGTCGCTGCTACAATGGAGGAACATGTAGAGATGACCACCCTAGAGGACATATTGATGGACCAGCATCAATCCCTGTCCAATACACAAGTGAAGGACCTCATCTCTCACAAAGTCGACCAGTACATGTATGGAACGCTCACTTATGTCCAAGATGAAGCCATCCGCATACTCACAGAGTTCAACGATCACTTGAAGACTCACGTCGATCAAGTTGACTCTGACTTGAGGTGAATATGCAAGCTCAAAATTGAAGAAATTAGCAAAAAAATGGACGATGATCAAGCTGCTGCCGATGAACGGAAGGCACAGATCGATCAAAGTTTGTTTACAACTGAGGTCAAAGTGAAAGAGATGTACAAAATCATCACTGCCTTTGCTGAAAAAGAGAAAGACATAGTCCGCACAATAGTCAAGGAACAGACCGATGGTCTAATAGCTGACATAGTCAAAGAAGCTAACTCTTACACCAGATCATTGCTCAGGCAGTTTGAGGCCAACGGGAAAGATTTTGTACAAAGAAAACTGGGTGATCTGGGCTACCCAACCAAACTCATGATTGACACATTTTTTGACGAGATTGGGATAATAAAAGAAGAGCAGGAAGCGCATACTGCCAACCTGGCCTCCACAAGCACCACTCTCCAAAAGCAGATTGATGACTCAAACCTTAACATCACATCGCTGCTTACACAAAAAGTCGAGACAGACAAAGAGATCAACACACTGAAAGAAGAGATCACTTCCCTACAGGCACTTATCAACATGGTTGTTGATGATGTCAAAAAGGGGGAAGGTGTTGGGAACCTTTTTGATGATTGTGGAAATCATTATTTATATGTTT
>JAPKLX010000179.1:575005-622355 GCA_026898415.1 Leonotis leonurus | reverse complement strand
CCCCCTTTTTGATGATGTCGAAACCACACTTTACAGTAATGTCCTATCAGCACTTTAAGAGTGATCTGGTCTGATAACCAGATGGATGATTATTCGTTATTTAGTTTATAACGATTAGGATATATTATATGTGTTCTGGACAATAGAGTGTTGTCATCAGAAACTCAAAGAGACTTTATAGATAAAAGAGAATAGAGTTTACAGAAAATTATGACAAAAGATAAGAAATGCAGATCATAATGATAAGAAAAATATAGCTATCTGCTCTTTCTTCTCTCTTCTTGTTGTCTCTTCATCTTCGCCCTAGTTTCATCCGAGATGAGTTGGACACTCTCGTATATGCCTTTTCTAATCCTTATATAGTCCGGGTCTTCTGCATCCACCTTGTACCCTCTGTTTTCAGCCAATTGGTTTATAAAGGTAAGCAGGAAGGTTTTGTCAGGTAGATCAGTCCCTGGAATGGTGGGGCACGATCTGAATTCTTTCTCTGGCGCAGTGATCTGGATGTTTGCTTTTGCTGCAGCCTTTCTGATCTCTTCTACCAGATCACTAGCTTCATTCATGTCCAGATAACGATTGAATGCTTCGTTGGGTGCTCCATCAATGTATGCAGGTTCCTTCAAGAAGTATCTGCACAAGATGAAGGCATTCTTGAGTCCTTCCCATCCATCTCTCAAGTGAACTGGGACCCAGTTGGTCACTCCAGTTGGTCTGATGTGAGCAGATGGCCAGCTGGATCCAATTTTCTTCTTCTTCTTTTGGGTTTGGCTCGATCTGCTGGATGATTTAGATTTTTGAGTGTGAGCAGATGGAGGGCTGGCTGATTGTGGTGTGATCTGTTGCTCAGGTTGAACTTTCTCCTTCTCCTTTCCTTTTGCAACAGCTGGCTTCTTTCCTTTCACAGATCCTTCCCCCTTTTCGACATCATCAACAAACATATTGATGAGTGCCCGTAGGGAAGTGATCTCTTCCTTCATTGTTGCGATATCTTTATCTGTCTCCACTTTTTGTGTAAGCAGTGATGTGATATTGAGATTTGAGTCATCAATCTGCTTTTGAAGAGATGTGCTTGTGGATGCCAGATTGGCAGTTTACTCCTCTTGGTCTTCTTTTATTGTCCCAATCTCATCAAAAAATCTTTCAATCATAAGCTTGGTTGGGTAGCGTAGATCACTCAGTTTTCTTTGCACAAAATCTTTCCCGTTGGCTTCAACTTGCCTAAGCAGTGATCTGGTGTAAGCATTTGCCTCTTTCACTATATCTGCAGTGATGCCGTCGGTCTGCTCTTTGACTATGGTGTGAACAATGTCTTTCTCTTTCTCAGCAAATGCAGTGATAATCTTGTATATTTCTTTCACTTTAAGCTCAGTTGTAGACAAACTTTGACCGATCTGTGCCTGCCTTTCTTCGGCAGCAGCTCGATCATCGTCCATCTTCTTGCTAATCTCTTCGATTTTCAGCCTGCATATCCTCCTTAAATCAGAGTCAACTTAATCGACGTGAGTCTTCAAGTGATTGTTGAACTCAGTGAGTATGCGGATGGCTTCATCTTGTACGGTGGAGAGAGTCCCATACATGTATTGGTCGACTTTGTGGGAAATTAAATCCCTGACCTGAGTATTGGATAGGGATTGATGCTGGTTCATCAATATATCCTCTAGGGTTGTCATCTCCACATGTTCATCCAGTTTAGCTGCGACAGCTGGGGTATAGATGTTATCTGTTGGTATACCACCCACTCGCTGTCCAGCTGGCTCGTGGTATGGTTGAGTTTGATCAACCACTGCACTTTTAATTTGACTAATCTTGGCTGGTTCCCCCTCAGCCTGTGCAGTGTTTTTCTTTTCAACCTCAGCCATGAGCTGATCTGTTCCAGGTTCTGTGGTGGCTGCACCCTGTTGGTGAGCATCAGCATTAGCTGCTGCAACTTCTTCCTCCACAGCCTCTTCTTCAATGCTGGTATAAAATTCCAGCATATTAACTTTTTCATAGGCAGATCGAAGATCGATCTGGAGTTCGTCTGCTTCAAACTTTGACATGCCAAGGATGTCAGGCTTATATGTCTCTCTCAGCTCAGAGATGGAAGATGCAGTGAAAATTTTGAGCAAAGTTGCTTCTTCGATTTTTAGTGCATGTATAGATCTGGTTCTAAGAAGGGCATCCAAAACATAAAATTCTTTATCTTTCACGAGCAGAAGGAATTTTAGGCATTTGGCTGCATCATATGTCTCTGGGGTGAGTTGAATCCCAAGGAAAGTTCTGAGAACAGAATGGTCTGCCTCTGTTTCCAGCATTCTTACAACTGTTTCTGCTTTCTGTAGTTCCTCATCCTCATCAGTTGACTCCTCTTCTCCCTCGGCCTCCTCATCAATCTGCTCTAGGTGTTCAGCAGATGATGGGCTGGTAGAATGTGCGGGGGAGAAAGTCTTAGAGTGATCTGGGTTCAAGGATGAAATGGGGGCCACATCCTCTGGTGGACCACCCATCAGAACTTCTTCTTCCTCAACCTCCTGTTGAGGGAGAATGGTTTCTGCAGCAGCAGGTACTTCAGCCTGAACTTCATCAGCTAGCTTCTAAAGTCGTCTGCGCTTTGGTTTAGGTGGCTGGGCTGCTGTGGATGTATCCGTGTCAATCGAGCTCGCCCTTCTGGTGACTCGTCTGGGAGGAGTCTTTTCAATGGGCTTGTCCTTTGTCACCTTTGATTTTGAGGATTTTTTAGCTAGTGCAAATGGTGGTATCCAGATGGGATTAGAGTTTCCCATCTCAGTCAGCGACTTGCAAGTAAGTTAGCTGATATGCCCATTGACATTTCTATCTGATGTTGGTCTTTGGGGAAATGAAGTCTAGTGTTAAACTCAACAACTGTATGCCACAGGTGGTGAGGGAAGAAAAATTCCAGCATGAAGCTGATTTTTGTTGAGTGTCTCAAGCAGCTTCTCTTCACTTCTATTCCAGGAGAGCCTCCTTTCACAAACAAGATCATCTTGGCCTCCTTTGCCAAGAGATCGAATAAAATCTTGCTCCAATTGACTAGCAAGTTGAGCACCACAGCCGCTAAGATTCTGAATTTCTCAGGGGTGACTTGGTCGTAAGATCCATTATGTTTGAGGAAGATTCGCTGTACGAATTCGAACAGAATTCTGAATTCTGGAGCGAGAAGAGCTCGAGTGAACATCTTGTTCATGTACCAGATGGGTACTATCATCACCAATTCAACCGCCTCTTGAAGTTGTTCTTCGGTTATTTCGCTGAGGTCAACACCTTCATCTTTCAACTTATAAACGTCGTTGATGTTGTTTATGACGTTGTAAGTGGTGTTGCTAATGGTGTTCCCCTTGCTAACCCTGATGGTTGCCTCGTGTCCACCCTTTTCTCCCTGCCATGAGAGGTAGAAAGCGGCAACATCCTTTGGTAAGAAGTGAACTGGGTGTGAGGTGACGATGTTGTAAAAACCTACAAAAGAAATCAAACCAATACATGTGAGCACTATCCTTCCATCAGTGAAGTATGAGTGCCCAAGACAGTTTATACAATCGAGCATTCTATATCACAGTAACCATAATCATATATATATATACAGATGTGTAATGACAGTTTATCAAAAGCATGTTTGAGAGGTAACATAAAACAAATCGAAACAAAATTCACAAAACAATGAACCTTTGCACTGGCGAACAATATCAAATGCCTTTTCCAGTTTGTGAAACTGCGAAAGGTCTTGGTGCAGATATGGTTTCAGATAGTTCGCTTGATCAAGAAATTGAGATGATTTGGGTGCCATTTTTGCTAAAAACAGAGTGATTTTCGAAGGTAGAGAGAATTTTGGAAGGGGAAAATTTTACTAAGTGTTTTGAGAAATATAGGTGTAAGTGATAGTTGAAACGCCTTAACAACATATATAAACGAAAGAGAGGATAAGTAGAGTAATAAAATATTCAGAAATCCTTCCCTTTTTCAGCTTTTCCCGCCTTTCCATGTTCTAGGTGTACAGTCTGTCACCGCCTTTATTGATCGTATGATGTACGCGCTTTTGATCGTGGGGTCAAGAGATGGCGCGTGGTTGTTTTGCACAGTTGAAGAGCTTCCCTTTTCTTGGTTTGGTAAATATCCTCTTAATCATAGTTCCCTAACATAGTATCAATCATCACGAGAATAAAAGATTTGATATCTGATGTCAGGAATTAGATATACGATATAATTAGTCGCCGTATATAGTTGACTTTTCCCCCTTAACCGAGTAATGGGATAATTAATAAGAAATATTAATTTTAATATCCACGTGGCATCAAGTAATCTGTTTAGGATCAATCTCCTTCATAGTGAGAACTATCAATCTGGTTGAGCCACTTTCCAATCTGATGTATTGACCTCTTGTTAGTTCCAGTTGGAATTAGATTTATTTTTATTCGACATGTACTTAATGATCTGGTGTCAATTCCCTGTTGGAATTTCACGTGATCTTGATTTTATCGATCTGGACCAAGTCAATCTGGTTTTGATTCCCTGTTGGAATATTTAACTTGATCTGGTTTAGATCAATCTGGTTCTTTCTTCAAGATTTAAGAGTCCTAGTTTACCACAAAGCATCTTAAATCTTTTTTCTGGTAATGCTTTGGTAAGAATATCAGCTCTCTGTATTTCAGTGTGTATCTTCTCGATCTGTACATGTTTTCTTTCAACATGATCTCTTATAAAATGATGTCTCACATCTACATGTTTGCATCTGGTGTGCAGCACTGGATTATGTGTGATTGCTATAGCACTTGAGCTATCACAGAAGATGGGTATGTCCTTGACATCAATTTCATAATCTTTAAGTTGTTGTCTTAACCATAGTATTTGTGCACAACAACTACCAGCTGCCATATATTCTGCCTCTGTGGTTGAGGTGGCAACAGATGTCTGTTTCTTTGAGAACCAAGAAATCAGTTTATTTCCTAGAAACTGACATGTACCAGATGTTGACTTTCTGTCCAGTTTACATCCAGCATTGTCACAGCCCAATTTCTTAACCCTTTCTTAGTCAAGAGATTAGGCCATGACTTAAATAACTTGGAAGAAACTCTAGCAATTGATGTTTAATACAAAGGAACTCAAATTAACTTTCGCGGAAAACAGGGCAGGGCGGACACATCAACTTCGAAAGCTCATAACTTTCTCATCTGAGCTCCGAATTAAGATCCGAAAGAACCGTTGGAAAGGTATCGAAAAGATCTTTAAAATGACACCAAATTCAGAAAATTCGGACTTATGAAACTCACGAAAAAGGGGGTTCAACGAGCTGTCCTGTTTCTAGCAAATTCAAAGTTTGTACAATTTATGAACTTGGAGTTCCAAATCTACCAAAGATCAACTCAAACAACCATGAAAGAGACATAGAACATGATAATCCACAAAGGAAAGTACCACCATGGGTAACAAAGGCTAACCCAATACAAAGGTACCAAATATTCAAGTGACAACAAAACCAAGGATCGCAACGGAAGAAATAATTGAGCTACATGTATGACGACATATAACTCAACTTACACAATATCCAATATCAGTCAACAAGACAATCTAGGATTTACTCAACAGTTCATATGACATAACAACTACAGTGTTCAAATCCATCGCCATCTCTAGCTCAACCTGCACGTTAAGAAAAACATGCAGGGCGTGAGTACATAAAGCACTCAGTGGACACATGCCAAAACATTTAAATCTTGCTCATAGAGCCATATCATTGACTTGCCAAAATCTTTCTTTTCTGAAAATAATGTAACTGAATATGCATAAAATGTGTCTGCAGACATAAATCTGAAATCTGAAATACCATATCTACGCACTTCTTGTGTTGAAAGGTAGGCCTCCCCTTCAACACTATGACCGGCCGATCCGCTCACCGGCTCACGGTCACATATGTGTACACAAACCTTTACCGGCAGCTCGTCCGGCATAGGACCGATATCGTAATTCTCTCGTAGATAGGCAATATGCAATCATGCTTAAAACATAGGCAAGTCAACTTCTTAACATAAAAAAAAACATAAAGCATAAACAAATCTTTAGCATGTGCATAGCTTTTGGTTAGAAAGCCCACCTGGACGGTTTATTCTAGCTAAACCGAGGCTTCTTCTCTTTCGTTCTTTTCTTCTTTCGCTTTCTCAACTGAACCTTACATTAATTAAAACATGTAAGGATAAGAAATCTTTCTCTTCTCTATGAAATCATCATTTCATAATCTCATTCTTCTTCTTATATTTTACTTAACTATCCTTTCGTATTCTTATAATCTATTCGGCTATTGCATCCTTCTATTCTAGCATCTCATTATCATTTATCTCATCTATATCATTACTTCACTTCTTTACTTACTAAACTAACAATTTCCAATTTCTACATACTTGGCTAATTCTTATCTTATAACTTCACATTAACCCCCATATTCATTCTTTATCTCAACTACTTCATCAAATCTAACAAATATAATCTCTATATATAAGTTTCAATTATGCCCTTCTTCTTAAGAATTTTACATCTTAATGTAAGATTGGGTTTATCTTTAGTTTCTTGATTCAATTATGCTTAACATAGCTCAATGATCTCTAATGAATCATCCCTTAAGCCAAATAGCATTAGCATAGACTTAAACTTATAAACTCCATAATCAACTAAATTTTGAAAATTCATTTCCAATGCTTGGAAAATTCTAAATAAATTAATCTAAGCATTATTCATACCATTGAACTCAATTATGATCTCAAATTACATAAATAAAATCAAAATCTTAGGGAACAAATCCTCCAATATTTCGGCCATCATACATGTTCTAGACAATTTGGATTTTGCTCTAATTTCTTATTCTAATCATGTTTATTGATGCCTAATGACACTTATCCATACTTAAATCAAGCAAATTCATGCAAATTTCACAACCTCAAATTAGGGTTCATGTAGTAATTTAGGGAAAATTTAATTATCCATCATCTCTAAAAATTCTTTGCATAATCCAACTTAAAACATGATGTTCTATCTCTTTACTACAACATATATGAAAATCAACATCATATCTTATGAATTATGAAACATAATCTATCATAGATAGAAAGACAAACTTTCTTCAATATTTACAAACTAAAGAGGTGAAGATGAGGGATAAATACCTCAAAGATGTCTTCTTCTTGAAATTTTGTACAAACTAAGCTTAATATTGTGATTATTGGAGAAGAGAAATTTTGGCTATGGTGGTGGTGAAGTGCACGAAAATTTTGAGGAGAAATAAGGTGGTGATGATCATGAATAGTGGTGGAAACTCTCTTATAAGATAATTATAACATTTTTCTAATTAAATAATTAATTAATTTCATACTTATCCAATTTCTAGAACCTTCTAGAACGTCTCGACTCCTCGTTTTTTGAGCCTCAAGATTTTAATACTGGATTACTCGTCTCGACACGAGAAGTTCACTGGTTCAGACCGTTCGTGATTCTGAGTTCGTATGAACAACTTATTTGAGTTTTAAGATACCGAATGAATTTAATTAAATAAATTCCTTCTAAAAACAATATTTTCTAACAAAATCTTCATAATAATCTCTTCTATATATCTTAGAAAATCGGGCATAATTTGTAGGTATTCTTACAGCTGGTAATTCCTCAAACGGAGTTTTAACCGAAATCTTATTTATTTATTGCCGAAATTACAATAATAAATTTTTATTCTCTATTTTATCTGTTTTCTAGCTTAATGGAATTTCTAATTCCATTTTTCTATATTATCTAATAGATAAAAATTTTCTCTTCTGAGGGGTAATGCTTCGTCTGAATTTATTCTATCTCAACCCCTCTCTTTTATCTCTAATATGGAATTATTAAATTCCATTTTCTTTCTTAGCAAAATAATCATAATTCTTTCTTCTAAATCATATAATAAAGCTTTCAAGCTCTTCTTACTCTCATAAATATACTCTCTTAAGGATGCAAAGCCTTAATTAAGCTTTAATCATCATTTAATTACAACTACAGTATTTCGGGGTACTACATTCCACCCCCCTTAAATAAAATTTCGTCCCGAAATTTAGTACCTTAATTTAGGACAACAAAATCAACATGAACGATTAGTCCACCAATTTTAACAAGAAAATCTTCGATTATTCCTCAAGGTTGTCTCACAGATCTATCAGCTAATTGTAAGCACATGCGAGTGAGTTTCAATTTACCTAATACTCCCTCCGTCCCACTATTGTTGTCCTCTTTTATATTGAAATGAGTGTATTATTTTAATAAAAGAGGACAACAATAATGGGACAGAGGGAGTACTAATTGTTTAAAAATAGAATAAGGCACAAGATTAATTCCAGCTCCTAAGCTAGCATGCCAGATGTCGCCTTACCATTGCCTAAAGTGATGTCGATAACGAAGCTACCTGGATCGCGTCGTTTAGGAGGTAAGGGATGTTGCATGATAGTACTCGCCACTTCGGAGACTGTCACCAACTCTTGATCGTCGAGTTACTTCTTCTTTGAGATCAGCTCCTTGAAGAATTTGACATAAGAGGGAATATTCTTGATCACTTTGAGGATTGAGACGTTCATCGTTACTTTGGATCACATCTTATAAAGATCCGCGAACTGCTGGTCGCTTTTAACATTCCTTAGCCTGCTGGGATAAGGAATGGGTGGGATATATGGAGTTACCACCTTGTGAAGTTCCTCATCGGGCTGCTTTCTCTCCACTTCAGGTGGTGGTCCGTCCTCCTCATCACTTTCGATTTTGGACGTCTTTCCCTCGCTTTTGCCTTGGGACCGCATCTCCATCTTGTTATCCACCACCTTGCCATCCATTAGGACGGACACTGCTTGCACTTGATGGGGTTGTTGTCCTTATCCTGGAATTTTCCCCGTCTGCTAGTTTTGCTGTAATTGGTTAACAACGCCAGAAATCTGCCCTATAGCTTTCTCGAGGCGCTTAATTGTGGCGTCTTGGGCCTATCGAGTCTTCTTTCTCTCTTGCATAAATGCGGCCAAACTGTCTTCAATATGATCTTTGGGGTGGGGTAGGTTGATGTCGATGTTGCTGCACCGGTGGCGGATATAACTGTTGTTGTGGGGGAAAATACTGTGATTGCGGTGGATAGAACTGCTGCTGTTGATGCTGATGGTGAAAGTTATGGGTTGGTGGCCGTCTGTTTTAGAAATTTTGTGCTCCATACCTTTGGAATTGGGGTATCCACCCTGAGTTTTGTTAAGGTTGAGGCTGGGGTGTGAATCCTTGTGCCGCATAAATCTCAGCTTGTCCTTCGGGTGTCATCTCTCCCATTCGCGGACATCCCTCCACAACGTGGCTAAAGTCGCCACAAATACCACATGGCTCAGGTGCAGATTGCTGAGTGGTGATGGGGGTCGGTTCATCTTCAATTCTTGTAGCTTCCGCATCATCTCTGCCATTTGCTTCTTAAGATCAGGAGTGGCGATCACTGCATTGGCCTCCATTGGTCTCGGTCGAGCGGATTTTTTGCTACGAACTTGCGGCTAGTGTCTCAAAGATCTCATTCATCTCCTCCGCCGTCTTGACTTCAGTGTTCCCTCCTGCCGAACTGTCCAACATGAATTGAGTAGTCTGGATTAGGCCATCATAAAAGAATTGACATAGCATCTCCGGTGCCATCTGATGGTGAGGGCACTGCTGAAGTAGCTCCTGGAATCTCTCCCACGCCTCATGGAATGGTTCGTCGTGGGCTTGTGCGAAGTTCATTATCTTAGTACGTACCGCTTGAGTTTTATAATGCGGATAGTACTTATACATGAACTTCTCACAAAACGATGCCCAAGTAGTGAATGATCCGGGTTGAAGAGATAAGAACCAAGATTTGGCCCTATCTTTCAACGTGTAAGGGAAACACTTCAACTTGAGTTTATCCTCCATCAGTGAGTGAACTGGGAAAGTTTGCACCACCGTGCAATATTCTCGGATGAACGTCAAGGTGTCTTCACTCGGGAGTCCATGGTATGTCGGGAGTAGTGATTGGTGGTGTGACTTCAACTCATAGTTTCAGACTGCGGTGTCGAGAACAATGACTGAAGTAGCAGTAGCGCCGAACTTGGGCCTAGTGAAATCGCCCATATAGCGCGGTCTCTCGTCTGCATACTCATTGGCCATCTCTTTGAATAAACACGGTAGCGAAAATTTGTCAATGTGCTCAATATCTTCTTTTACGGTGTCTAGGATTGCACGCCTCCGGTTTATGTTATCGATGAAGGGCGTCAACGACTTTCTAGCACTGCGGCGACCTTGCATACACAACACTCAACAAAAACATTACACGCACCACAATATAGAAGAAAAAAGTAAACATAATAAATAAAATAAAATAGAAAATAAAAAGAAAAAAAGAACAATGAATTAAATCGCCTAAAGCTTTCCCTGGCAACGACGCCAAAATTTGTTTCGACTAAAATTGTTTAGAGTCGATCGCAATTTAAAACGAGATCATCTAGCAATGAAAAGTCACCCCAAGTCATATTCCCAAGGAAGACTTAACAGGGCAATTCCATTCTTTGTTCAAGAAAGAAATAGAAAGGATTTGTTGGAGATTCTATAACTAGGCGAAGAATATAAATAAGAAAAGTAAATTAAACCTAATCTAATAGAAAACAACGAGTAAACCAAATATCTATCTAAGAAACCGAGATGCGAATTTAAAAGAAAGCAAGTAACTTGGAATTCGAAATCAACAAGAATGCAGAAAGAAAATTAGAACTCATAAACGAAATAAGAAACCGAAAGCATAAAAAATTAAACGAATGAAATCAATAAACGAAAGCCAGAATAATAAAAAGGAAACGAACTGGATTAATAACTTGAAAAATGTCTGAGTCCACAAGAGAATTATGGAAACGAAATACGAAACGGAATGTTGCAATCGGCTAACCTTCAAGTATGAAATATAAAACTGAAGAGAACTAACTAGAAATCAAAGTCTCGACCCTCGAATCTAGGTCGAGACGAGCTAAAACTATGAAAGAAAAATGTATGGAAATAATGCTGAAAAATAGCGTCGGAAAGGGTCTTGAAATACGAGCTAAAAGTGATGTCTCTTGAATGAGAAACTCGCCGAGTATATATAGCCGAGAGGGTTGGTCAGGGACTGCTCAAAGTCAGCGGTCACTAACTCGGGTGGTTCCGCGTTCCCCGCTGAGGCCATTGCGCCAGGCCCGGGTCATCCGTTGCGGTCAGCGGCCGCTGAGTGGTCAGCGATCGCTTATTGTTAAGCGACCGCTGACTAGTGCTCTCGGCACTAAACTTCATTCTTTCGCCATTTCTCAATCTTTTCTCGTCTCTTTTCCAACTTCAACACTCGTTTAGATTAGTGATCCTGAAACATAAAACAACTAACCAATTGAATCAATCAATTTATATCATCATGCATCTCTATTTTATATCAATCAATATAAACACAATGATTTTAAATTGATTGATTGAACAAAACGCTAAAATAAAATAAATGGAACATAAATCGAGCCAAAACATCATGCAATCAAGGGGAAATAACATGAATAAAGATACGAAAAATACAAGTTTAGACGAACAAAAAGAGGCTAAACATTAACCTTAGTTCGCAGGATGATATCAGTATGTATAAGCTGATACACATGTTTTGCTTATACATATTGATAGATTTTCACAGTGAGATAAGTTCTACGTGATATTGCTTAGAACGAGGTCTCAGAAATTAGTTATTTCTTAATTTGTGACGATGACATTAGTACATGCCGCTTATTAGACATTGCTTTGATTCATCTACGCTTGCGGATTTTTGTAACCCTAAATAATGATGTCTTGGACGGTAGTAATGACTTAGCTAAAAGTTCTTGATTGTCAGTCGAACATGATTGATTGTCAGTCGAACAGAATCATGTCTCGATTAACACAAGTTGATTAAATCAGCGTGAGGCGTTCAGAAAGGTTTATTACATAAGAAACCCGATCGGTTGTAATTTATTTTGTTGGGAACCCCGAAGTATTTTGATTTTGATGATGATCTCTCGAAATACACTTAGTCTTTACAGCTTTGATTTGTGTTAAACTATTTTACATGTTAACAGATCACTACGTATAAAGTGAACTCTGATAGAGAACATATTAGGAGATGACTTGGTATGTAAAGGAATTATTCCTATAGAAGTCATTTCTATAATAGTCCAGGATGAAGACCAAGATATTTTTTCAAAGAGAAGAAATCGATCCGCAATGACAGTCAGCGACCAGATCACCGACCAGATCGATGATCACAGCGAAGCACCAGATCAATAGAGTCATCAAACCACCAGATGACATCACTCTACACATCATATCCACTTGCCACGTCAATATTGAAGTCCATCCACTAAGGTTTGGAAGGAGAATCCTTGATTGACACGAAGAAGGAAAGTTTTCACTACCGATCTGCTTTCCATACTTAGAGGATTCACTCAACGTTTCTACAAGGCAAGAGCAGCTATGATGAACATCATTGATTGACAATCTACAATCAATCTCACGCCAATCAACAAACGACTATAATTTCAAATTCAAAGCCTATATATATATATTTGGAGTTCAAAGTCTGAAGAAGAGAGACGCTACATCGATAAAACCTCCTCAAGCAATCTATCACTACATCAGAAAAAAGCTTCAAATTGTTTGTGATTCTTAATCACACCAACCCAACCTCGGTTCAAGTTTGTCTTACCGAGAGAAAGGAGATCACCCTGTTAGCTAGTAGTTTTCTAGTGGTAACGTAGAGGTAATCTGTTGTAAAGGGACACGACCCTTATTCGTGCATAAGTTTTCAACCAGATTGTGTCTGAGAAACTTGTGACTCGTTCTCCACGAGTATAAAGAAGAAGAGTATCCTAGTAGTGGATAATCTGATCTAGTTTTGATCAGATCGTGGACGTAGGAATTTCCCGAACCACGTTAAACAACTGTGTCATTTATCTCTCTGCATATTTATATTCTGTTGTTTATTTATTCTATCCCTGCACTATCATTTAAACTGCATCTCAATCAACCTGTTTTAACGATCTGGTTAATAATTAAGGTTTTCCATATAAGAGCACCAACTAAATCCACCATTATTTCCGCACACACAATACTTTGAAAGTAATAAGATCACTCTTATTATTGTCTAAGTATTTACACTAGAGAGCAATCTGTTTGGATTGATCTGCTATCGATCTGTTGATCGATCTGGTCAGTCATCTGTCAAGCAACTTCTTCATTAAGAATAGCTTGATCTCTCTGATAATTGACCAAGTAAACTGAAAAGTTTGTGTTTGGTGTATTCCCCCCCCCATACACCAAACCTTGCTCTTTCGGGACCAACAAGTGGTATCAGAGCAGTGGTTCATAAGACCATTATTTTTGTTTCACAGGGTTAATACCTGCGTGGTCAACTTGAATAGATCTAGGAAAACCTGCTTTCATTCACGTGCATACTATTTCCTATGGAATCTTCTGTTGTTAGAGCGTGTGAAGAATTCTCTATCCAAGGATATCGAGAATGGAGCTTCAGAATCAAAACAGCACTCAAAGCCCATCACTATCTGATGTGGAAAGTAATAGAAGAAGGTCCACTACAGATCACTGAAGAAAAGACCGTAACTACTTCAACTGGAGTAACTACACAGATAGTTCCTAAAGATCCAAGAAAATACACTTCAGAGGAACCTCGCGAAGCCAATCTGGATGACTTTGCAAAGGGAATCATATCTAGGAAGGAGATGAGATACTCCTTACCGGAAAATTGCAGGACAGGTTTTATATTGTCCAATGGACAAACCAGATCGAGACCTGCTTAGTTACTAAAACTGTATCAGAAACAAGCTGGTTATGGCACAAAAGATTGAGTCATCTAAATTTCAAGTCAATCAACAAGATTGCAAAAGAGAAATTAGTAGAAGGTCTACCAGATCAAGTATATGATAAAGATCATATATGTAACGCTTGTCAAGCTGGAAAACAAACCAGATCATCCTTTACAAGCAAAACAGCTCACTCAACATCAAGAATACTGGAGCTCTTGCATCTGGATCTGTTTGGACCAGTTAAACCACTAAGCATAAGTGGGAGAAAATACACCTTAGTAATCATTGATGACTACTCAAGGTTCACTTGGGTCATCTTTCTGTTAAAGAAGAAAGAAACACTAGCCAAATTGCCCGATTTTCTACACAAGATCACCAAACAGAAAGAGATGAATATAGCAACTATCAGAACAGATCGAGGAACAGAATTTCTCAATCAAAAGATTGAAGCATACTGCAATAAGATGGGGATCACTCATCATACTTCAGCTGCTAGAACACCTCAACAAAATGGAGTTGTTGAAAGGTGAAACAGATCACTAAAAGAAGTAGCCCGTACTATGCTAAATGCTATCAATCTACCCAAGAAATTCTAGGCAGAAGCTATATACACAACCCTGCTATACTCAGAACAGATCATCAATTACACTCAGACATGGAAAGACACCATATGAGATCTGGAACAATAGAAAGCCTAAGATCTCTTACTTTAGCACTTTTGGTTGTTTGTGTTACATACATAATAATGGGAAATCTCAATTGAAGACTTTTGATAGCAAAACTGATCCTGGAATATTTTTAGGATATTCTGATGTCAGTAAAGCCTATCGAGTCTACAATAAGAACTCTCATATTGTGGAGGTAACACCTCATGTTGTTCTTGATGAGTCTATCATTGAGTACAGGTCACCATATGATAAACAGACAGAAAACCAGATGACTATAAGAAAGATGAATGAGTTGTTACTAGAAGATATTCTAATCTGGAACTCAAAAAGTGATGTTGAAGAGATCAATACTCCACCTATTGCTGAAGAAACCATACAGCAAGGGGGAACAACACAACATGAACTGGATGAAAACAGATCACCAACTGAAATCAATGAAACAGTTATTACAGATGATGATCAACTTGAAAATTCAAATCCAGAAGTACAGATTGTTGGGAACCCATCAGATCGTGTGAAGACCAGAAGAATGCATGGAGAAAGTGCATTGTTGAGCTGCTACTTATCTCGCATTGAACCATCTGATGCTCATGAAGCATTACAAGATGCAGACTAGATAACAACAATGCAAGAAGAACTCAATGAGTTCAAAAGAAATGAGGTCTGACATCTCGTGGACTGACCCAAACACCAAGGAGTAATAGGTGTAAAATTGGTGTTAAAAAATAAACGAGATGAGAATGGTGAAGTAGTCAGAAACAAAGCCAGATTATTAGCTAAAGGTTATAATCAACAAGAAGGCATTGATTTTGATGAAACATTTGCACCAGTAGCCAGACTAGAAGCAATAAGGTTGTCCTTAGCATATGCTACACACAAAAGGTCAAGGTATACCAGATGGATGTCAAAAGTGCCTTTCTTAATGGTATCCTTGAAGAAGAAGTATATGTAGAACAACCACCTTGTTGGTCCCGAAAGAGCAAGGTTTGGTGTATGGGGGGGGGAATACACCAAACCCAAACTTTTCAGTTTACTTGACTAATTAGAATAAGAAAGATTTAAGCTTTCTTTATTACATATTGCTCAAAGTGTCAGACCAGATCGACTATCTAATCGATCTTGTTCTGTCCAAGCAGAATCTCTCAAGTGAGTAACACAAAGCAGAGAGTAAGAGTAATCTTATTCTCCAACAGTGTATTGTGTGCAGAATAATTGTGGACTTAGTCGGTACTCTTTGTTTAGAAAAACCTTTTGAAAACTTAACCGAATATTTAGGAGATTGATTAAGAGTGCAGTTTGAATGAGTATGACAGATAGTGATTAAAACAACTGGAATATAAATGCAGAAAGTAAATAACGCAGTTATTTTACGTGGTTCGGGAAACCCCCTACGTCCACGGTCTAATCCACACTGGATTAGATATCCACTACTAGGATACTCTTCTTATTTATACTCGCTGAGAACGAGCCAAAAGTTTTAAACACAACCTGGTTGAAACTTATGCACGAATAAGGGTCGTGTCCCTTTACAACTTACAGAAAACTACTGTAAACAGGATCTCTTCACGTTAATCCACTAGAAAACTACTAGCTAGCAAAGATCTCATTCTCTCTCTCTCGATAAGACAGACTTGAATCGAGGTGTGATTATGATCACGAACGGCTTGGAACACGATCTGGTTGAAATCTTCTCTCAGTGAAAGCTTTGATATTTGAGATGATTTCTGGGCAGAGTAGCTTCAGATGATAGATGGTCTTATTCGCATGTATTTCTGCCAATCTTTGTTCCGAGCTTTTATAGGTGTATAATTTTGAAAATCTAACCGTTGAGCTTGATTTGTTTGAAGTAAATGTGATTTCACCAATCAAGGATAGTGAATCCCCAGATTATCTCCTCTTGCCTTCTAATGAGGTTGACAGAATCTTCCAAGTATGGTAAGCAGATCGTTTGACAGATACTGCTTTCCTTTTTCTTGTCTTGATTGATTCTCTTCCTTCTGTGGCACGAAAGGCTTAGTTTAGACTTTGGGATTCATAGACACTTCATCTGATTTCAGCATTTGAGTGTTGATCTGGTTGAACTTTCTGGTTGAGAGTTTCTGGTTCAACTTTCTGTTTGAGTTGATATGCTTCAACTTTCTGGTTGAGACTCTCTGGTTCAACTTTCTGTCAGAGTTGATATGCTTCAACTTTCTGGTTGAGGCTCTCTGGTTCAACTTTCTGTCAGAGTTGATATGCTTCAACTTTCTGGTTGAGGCTCTCTGGTTCAACTTTCTGTCACTCTGATCCTTCTGAATATTAAGGTTCCTGTCACATATAAACTAGATAAAAGTAATACAGAACATAAATAATCCTATGTGTGTTATTGAGAGAACATCATCAAAACTTAGAATAATTTGTGGGGTTCCCAACAATTTTCCCCTTTTTGATGATGTCGAAACCACACTTAAAAGGATAATCAAAGTAACATATAGCATGTTCTTGTGAGGTTAGCAGATTGTTTTATGAGTTTGTATAACAATCAAGAACAGAAATATAAATTTCTGGACAATGAGACTGTCTTTAGAAAAACCACATATATAAATATGAGAGTGATGAGTACAAGTGGTAATCAGAAAGACAAAAATCAAAAAAGTTCATCAGAAACAGACAAGGCAAAAATAATTATGAAAACTATCTGGAAGCTCCTCCCTTCTTCATTTTCTCTCTTTGGGTGTCGGAGATCAGCTGGATGCTTTCATAGATTCCATCTCTCACCCTGGCATAATTGGGATCGTGGTTGTCGATCTTATATCCTTTGATTTTGGCCAGTTGATTGATGTAGTTCAGAATGTAAGTCTTGTCTGGGATGTTGCTGCCTAGAATTGTAGGGCACACCATGTATTCTTTCTCTGGAGCTTTAATCTGGATTTTGGCATCAGACGCTGCTGTTCTGATCCTCTGTATTAGGCTTTGGTCATTGAAATTCTCCAGGTATCGATTGAAATCTTCATCCGGTGTATATTCTGAATATGTTGGTTCCTTGAGAATGTATCTGTTCAGTATAAACCCTTGTTTGACCTTTTCCCAGTCATTCTGGTCGCCTTCTGGAATCCATGTATCAGTGGGTGTCTGCTTCTTCAAAGACAGATTCCACGAGAAGGCTTTCTTCTTTCTTTTCTTCGATTGGGTTGTAGATTGGGAAGACTGCTGTTGAGAGGATTGCTGTTGTGAGCGTTCAGCAGATGATGGTGGGGAGAAGGGTGTTTGGAAAGATTTCTCCTTGGCTTCTTGAGCAGCAATTTTCTTCTCCCTTTCTGCTTGTTCTTTGTAGAACTGCGCTCTGAACATAGGATCACATACTTGCTCCATGTTAACCCCGAACAGCAGCAGTTCTGCTATCTGATCTCCCTCATCTACTGGCTTTTTGCCTTTGTCTTTTGGAGTCTGTTGCACATGAGTTTGTTGCACATCAGAAGCCTGTTCTTGTTGAGCCTGTTCTGGTACTAAAATGGTGGGATCGGGCCTTGGTGGTGTAGTAGGCCTCTCCTTTGCTGATTTACCCATTGCAGCGGCTGGTGTTTCTGCTTCTTCTCCTGCTGTTTCTGTTTCGTTTGCTATGCTCTTGCTGCCTTTGCTGCCTTTGCCTCCCGAGATTTCCCCCTTTTCGACATCATCAAATAGGTACTTGATGAGTGTGCGAAGTGAGGCAATCTCCTCTGTCATCTTCTCCATTTTATCTTCAGCGTCAGCCTTGAATCCAAGTAACATATTGACTATCTGGTCAGATGCATGTAGTTTCCGTTCAAGTCTGCTGTTCATCGTAGACAGTGTTTTGTCGTATGTTTCTTGGAGTTCTTCGACAGCGGTGATGCGGGTGCTCTGGTGCTCATATTCCTCTGGGTTCGGATAAAGTAGGTCATTCAGAACATCCGACTGATGTTTCTTCATTAGCTCCACAAATTTCTCATTTTCAAAAGTGGCGAATTGAGAATGAATGGATAGAGAAACGGTTTCCTTCAGTTCTGTAGAGAGTTGTTCAGTCTTCTGTCCAACTGCAGCATCAATGGTCTCCTGCTGTTTGGCCAAAAGATCAGCTACCAAAGTGGTGGCCTTCTGTGCTTGCTTTTCTACACTTTCTAGTTGAAGAGTGAGTTTTGCTTGTTCGGCTTCGTTGGCTAGTCTGTCATCATCAATCTTTTTGTCAAGCTCCTTCTGGACTGTTCTGAGCTTTCTTTTGATGTCACGATCCATATCGTTGATGTAGTCTTTTTGGTGCTGGTTGAAGTAAGAGAGTATCTGGGTGGCCTTCTCTTGCAGAGTATTGCATGTGTTGGTCATGAGATCTTCAACTCGTAGAGTAATCAGGTCGTCTATCTGATAGTTGTTGAATGCTCTGGGCTCTCTTTCCAATAGCTCCTCCAAGTTTTGGAAATTGACACTTTTCTTGAGTTTCTGTGCAGCGCCTTGAGTGTATAGATCATTGGTTGGTTCTCCATCAACAGTCTGTCCCACTGGGATATCATCCACTGGGTAAAGGGTGATGATTGGGATTTTCTTCGCAAGCTTCTTGGGATGGTCTGCTCCCTGTTCTGGTGGTGGTTGTTGTTCTGGTTGAATAGGTTCTTCCATCTGGACATCTTTGTCTGTTGTTTCTTCTGGTACACTAAAAAAGAAATCCATTTTACTCGAGTAAAATGATTTCAGGTCGATCTTCAAAAGTCCTGCCTCATGCTTCATGAGCACAAGGATGAGTTGTGGGTATTCTGTTCTGACTTCTTTGACAGAGGTGGCTTGTAGTAGGCTAAGCAGAGTTGCTTCTTCCTTCTTTAGCTCTTCAATTGTTCTAATCTGGAGCAGCGCATCGAATATGTAGTACTCGCTGTCCTTGACCAGCAAGTAGAATTTCACGCGTTTGGCTGCTCCCAGGCTCTCTGGAAGAAGGTGAATACCAGGAAACTCTTGTAG
This sequence comes from Leonotis leonurus, assembly GCA_026898415.1. Classification (NCBI taxonomy): domain Eukaryota; kingdom Viridiplantae; phylum Streptophyta; class Magnoliopsida; order Lamiales; family Lamiaceae; genus Leonotis; species Leonotis leonurus. Next base: position 602,911 of record JAPKLX010000179.1, on the reverse strand, counting down.
CACAGAGTGTTCTGCTTCATTCTCTAGCAAGTTAACAAAGCCTTCTGCTTGGCGTTTCTTTTCTTCCTCCTCATCAGTGGATTCAGCCTCCTCTTCATCCTCACTTATTTTCTCCATTCTGTTTGGTGATGGTGTAGATGTTCTGGCTGGAGAAAAATCTTTCTCCTGATGCGGGTTAAAACTTGATTCTGGTTCCACAAATGTTGGTTCTGTTTGTGGAGCCTCTGGAGGTGTTATTTCAGCCTGTGTCGCCTCCTCTCCTTGTTCGGTTTTGATTTGTTCTGGTTGTTCTTGCAGAGAATGTTCTGTTGCTGTTTCTGGTGGTGGTGAGGACTCTTGAACTTTCCTCAGTCTTCTCCTCTTTTGTTTAGGCTGAGAGGCAAAAGTTTCTGTATCAACAGAACTTCCCCTTTTAACAGATGGTCTGCGTGTTGACTTCTCTTTCACCACTTTCTCCTTGGGGGCCTTGCCTTTCTGTTTTTCAACACCTTTGGTAGGTGGCATCCATGTTGGATTAGAACTGCCCATCTCCAGAAGTGCCATACGATGCACTTCATCCGTTATTTTGTTTAACAGCATTCTCCCAGACTCTGAGATTGAGTACAACTGCCGTGAGAATTCAGAACTTCTCCGGAGTCACTTGATCATAGGATCCACTGTGGTTGAGGAATATTTTTTGAACCAATTCGAGCAACAACTTGAAGCCTGGTTGAAGTAAGGATCGTTGAAACATTCTTCCAGTATATGCGATGGGTATCACCATCACTATTTCCACTGCCTCCTGTAGTTGTTCAGAGGTGATGTCGTCCAATGTCAGGCCTTCATCTTTCAACCGATACGCCTAGTTGATCATTGCGATGACATTATATGTTGTTTTACTGGTCCTGTCCCCGATTGGCATCAACACATTGGCTTCATTACCATCTTTATCACTCTGCCATGTTAGATAAAATGTTGCTACTTTTTTCGCCAAGAACATGTTGGGGTGTGATGTAACAATGTTGCAGAATCCTAACACCACAAGAACATTCACAGAGCATATATGTATATTCATCAGTTTATATGTTATTAACAAGTATGAATATCCAAACACATAAATAGTTAATACACACTATACAGCATTTTTCCATAAGGAAAGTAAAGCAATGGGCAAACACGCATAGCAAGTTGCAAATATATGAAAGATTAATGAACTTAAAAACCTTTGCAGCGTGTAACCATGACAAAAATTTCTTCGAGTTTGTGAAACCCGTGAGTATCAAAGACTGCATAGGGTTCAGGGGATAGAAACTTCTGAACCTCGGCCACATGTTGAAGAAACAAGGAAGTTTGAGGTGCCATGATCAAACACAAGATGTTTTGAAAGAGTTTGCAGAGAAATCGAGTTTGGGAAATTCTTAAGTGCTTAGAGAAAGTAGTGTTCAGTGCGATGTAAGTGAAGGTGAATCGTTCAGTGAAGAATAGCGCATATATATATAACAAAATAATCAACGGCACAGATGAAAGGGATAAACAATTGAAGGGTTGGATGAGTATCTCCCTTTTTGGTTTTCCCGCTTCAGTCCATTTGTTTTGCCGCCTTTCCTTGCGTGTGATATACGCTCTATATCCTAGGGTTGTAGGCGAGCGTGTGCTATCTCACTATCCACTGCAACTTTCCTTTTCCCTTTTCTTGCAGAGATTTTCTCGATCACAGTTCCCAAAGATGTGCTAATCATCACAAGTATAGAAGATTTAGCAAATCTAGGTTAGAAAATAACTTTTCAGACTGAAATCTAGGAGATGAATTATGGAAAGTGACGTCTTTTATCTAGGACGCTTCAATTTCCTCAAAAAGTTCCCCCTTGACTTAGTAGTTGAAAATAATTTCCACGTGGCATTTCTTCACTCTGGGTAAGTTTTGACACGTGAAATCTTTATTTCCATTTTGTCTTTCATTCTGTCATTCTGGTGGACATTCTGGTTTTGTCATTCTGGTGACTTTCTGTTGTCATTCTGGTGAACTTTCTGTTGTTAACAATCTGGTGACTTTCTGTTGTCAACAATCTGTCATTGTTTGTATCCTATCATCCAGATTTAGTAATCCAAGCTTTCCACATAGCATCTTAAATCTTTCTTCTGGTAGAGCTTTAGTCAAAATGTCAGCACGTTGGATATCTGTGTGAATCTTCTCGATCTGGATATGCTTTCTCTCCTCATGATCTCTAATAAAATGATGTCTCACATCAACATGTTTGCACCTTGTATGAAGTACTGGATTTTGTGTAATAGCAATTGCGCTTGAACTGTCACAGAATATAGGTATCTCCTTTACTTCGATCTCGTAATCCCTTAGTTACTGTTTCAACCATAAGATTTGTGCACAACATCTTCTAGCAGCCATGTATTCTGCTTCTGTTGTTGATGTGGCAACGGATGTCTGTTTCTTTGAGAACCAAGATATCAACTTATTTCCAAGAAATTGGCATGTACCAGAAGTAGACTTTCTGTCCAGTTTGCATCCTGCATAGTCTGAGTCAGAATAGCCTGTTAGTTCAAAGTTGTCGTCACACGGATACTAGAGACCAATGTTAGATGTTCCTTTAAGATATCTAAGTATCTTTTTGACAGCTTCCATATGTGATTCTTTGGGATTGGCTTGATATCTGGCACATACTCCAACTACAAATGTGATATCTGGTCGACTTGTAGTAAGGTACAATAGTGAGCCAATAATGCCTCTGTATTGTGTTATGTTTGCTGGTTTGCCTTCTGGATCTGGATCTATCTTCCCGTTGGTTTGCATTGGAATTTTGACTGGCTTACTGTCTTTAACTCCAAACTTGTTGACCAGATCGTTAATGTACTTTGCTTGATTTACAAAGATACCATCTGGTTATGCTTTACCTGCAAACCTAAAAAGAAATTCATCTCGCCCATCATGGACATTTGATATTTATTCTTCATTAGTTCAGCAAATTTATCACATAAATAGGGAGATTGTGATCCAAAAATTATGTCATCGACATATATCTGGACCAAAAGGATATGTTCTTTGACTTTGATGAGAAATAGTGTCTTGTCAACAGAACCTCTTTTGAAACCTGATTCCAGCAGGAATGTTGACAACGTTTCATACCACGCTCTGGGTGCCTGTTTCAATCCATAGACAGCTTTAGCTAATCTGTATACTTTCTGGTCTGGATTTCCTTCTTCAAAACCAGGTGGTTGCTCAACATATACTTCTTCTTCAAGTATACCATTTAGGAATGCACTTTTAACATCCATCTGGTACACTTTGAATCTCTTGTATGCTGCATATGCTAGGAATAGACTGATTGCTTCCAATCTGGCAACTGGTGCAAAAGTCTCGTCAAAGTCGATACCTTCCTATTGACTGTATCCCTTTGCAACAAGTCTAGCTTTGTTTCTGACTACTTCACCGTTCTTATCTCGTTTATTCTTGAATACCTATTTGACACCTATCACTCCCTGATGTTTTGGTCTGTCTACTATATACCAGACCTGGTTTCTCTTAACCTCGTTGAGTTCTTCCTGCATAGCAATGACCTAGTCTACATCTTTGAGTGCTTCATAAATATCAGAGGGTTCAACACGTGATAGATAGCACCTAAGAAGTGCACTTTCTCCATGCATTCTTCTAGTTCTCACTCGATCTGCTGGGTTCCCAACAATCTGTTCAGGAGGATGATTGTCTTGTATCCATCTCCTTCTGCTGGACATCTCTTCTTCTGATATCTCAGGTTCTAGTTCATTTGTTGGGTCCTCGAATTCTGGATGAGATGTTTGAAAAGGATTTTCAACTTCTGCTTCTTCGATTTCTTGATTATTATTCCAACCATTTGTGTCTCTTGATTCTTCTGGTTGATCTTGATCTTGCTCAATATTGTCTCCTTCTTCTGGTTTTTTATCTTCTGGTGGAGTTATTGATCTGTCAAGGTCCAGAATGATATGTTCTGTTCCCCCTTGCTGTGAACTTATTGCTTCAGCATTAGATGGAACATCAATATCATTGTCTTCTGTTGTATTCCAGATTAGAATATCTTCTAGCAGAATTCCTTCTGTTCTCTTATCTTTGTTCTGGCCTTGTGTATGATCATCACCTAACTCTCTGTCATTGATAAAAGATTCATCAAAAACAATATGAGGTGTTACCTCCACAATATGAGTCTTCTTGTTGTAAACCCTATAAGCTTTACTAACATCATAATATCCTAAGAATATTCCAGGATCGGCTTTACTATCAAAGGTTTTCAACTGAGATTTCCCATTATTATGGATGTAACACAAACAACCAAAAGTACGGAAGTAATGTATCCTGGGCTTTCTTTTGTTCCAGACTTCATATGGTGTCTTCCCATGTCTGATGGTGACCACAAATCTGTTCTGTGTATAGCAGGTCGTATAGATGGCTTCTGCCCAAAATTTCTTTGGTAATCTGGTTGCATTAAGCATGGTGCGAGCTGCTTCTTTTAATGATCTGTTCCTTCTTTCAACTACTCCATTCTGTTGAGGTGTTCTAGCTGCAGATGTCTGATATGTGATTCCCATCTGGTTGCAGTAGTCCTCAATCTTCTGGTTTAGGAATTCTGTTCCACAATCTGTTCTGATGGTTGTAACAGAAACTTCCTTTTTCTTGGTGATTTTGTTGAGGAAGTTTGACAGCTTTTCCAATGTCTCTTTCTTCTTATATAAGAAGATTACCCATGTGAATCTTGAATAATCATCAATGATGACCAGAGTGTATTTTCTACCATTTATACTTAATGGCTTGACTGGACCAAATAAGTCTAAATGTAGTAACTCTAAGATTCTGGTAGAAGACTGAACAGATTTGCTAGAAAATGATGATCTGGTTTGTTTCCCAGCTTGACATGCTTTGCAGATGTGGTTCTTTTCATATACTTGATCTGGTAATCATTCGACTAGTTTCTCTCGTGCAATCTTATTGATTGACTTGAAGTTGAGATGACTTAGTCGTTTATGTCATAGCCAACTAGTTTCTGATACTGTCTTAGTGACCAGACATGTCTCAATCTGGTTGTTCCATTGCACAATATATAATTTGTCCTGCAATTTTCCGGTAAGAAGAATCTCATCTCCTTCTTTAATTTTCACAAAACAATTGTTAGCATAAAAAACAATCTGATTTCCATTGGCACAAAATTGGCTTACTTAGAATAAGTTATGACTAAGACCCTCGACATACGAAACATTTGAGATGGTGGTCTTGCCAATGGTTATATTACCATAGCCTCTGGTGTAGCCTTTTGAATTACATCCAAAGGTTACCTGTGGTCCTTCTCGTTCCACATAATCTGATAGAGCGTTCTTATCACATGTCATGTGTTTTGAACACCCACTATCAATTATCCAGACTGTTCCCTTTGCTACTTTTCTTCTTCTTGCAGTTCTTCGATCCTCATTCTAGTCGAGTCCATTGTCTAGACCCATGTAGCACTCATCCCAATCTTCATCTGTTTCTCCTGCATAAAATGCTTCATCATCTTCTGATGAACTATCTGTTAGATGACTTGAGCTGCTAGAGTCTTCTTCTGCTATCATGGCTTTACGTTGAGATCTGAGTTTTCGATCTCTCTTAGCTCGTAGTTCTTCTCTTTGACTTTTAGATAAGTCTGGAAAATCTATTTTGAAGTGACCTTTTCTCCCACAACCATAACAAGTATAGTCATTAGGGTTAGTGATTTTACCATTACCTCTACTTTCTGTTTTGTCATCAGATCGTTCTGCTTCTTTGTTCTTCTGGTATCTACTTTTGTTGTCTTTGTAGAACCTTCGATACTTTCTCGATCTGATTTCCATCTTGTCCATTCTCTTGGAAATCATTGAGAATTCCTTGAGTAGTTTGTCATATCCTCCTTGTTCTGGTGCGGCAGATGGTTCTGATTCATCTGTTTTGCACTTCGCTTTGAAGGCAGTCTCTTTCTCCTTCTTTGAGTTGTTTTCGTTCTTCTTACTGGAGGAATGATCTGGTCTATGAATCCTTCTGATGTCACATTCATGAACAGCCAGATGATCAAATAGAGCTTCCACGGAAAGATCGTTAAAATCAGCACGTAGTGGTTGCATTGCTGAATAAATCTCCCAGCTTGGTGTGTATTTGTTCTTATTGAAGGCCGAAACTTCAAGTAATACTTCAATAAACCTGTTCTTCATCTGCTCGATGGTTTCTCCAGGTTTCATCTTGAATTCATCAAACTTGTTACACGCTAGGGACAACTTGTTCTCAATCATTGCTTCCGAACCTAGACTGAGATCTCTCAAGGCTTCCCACATTTCTTTGGCTGTATCAAGATCTTGGATCTTAGCCAGATGGACTCCTTTTACAGTACTGGAAATAACTCCTTTGTCAAAATCATCAAGATTTGCTTCTCTTCTTTCTTCAGAAGTGTACTTTCTGGGATCTTTTAGTACAGCCTCTTTGACCACTCCTGCTTCAGTGATACGAGTTGTTTCTTCTGTAATGACTAATGGCCCTTCTTCAATTACCTTCCACATCAAGCAGTGATAAGCTTTGAGGCAAATCTTGATTCTGAAACTCCACTCTCTGTAACCTTGGATGGAGAATTCTTCGCATGCCCTGATAACAGATGACTCCATAATGACAGATAGGATGCAGATGATGAAAAAGATTTTCTAGATCTATTCAAGTTGACCACGTAGGTATTAACCTTGTGAAACAAAACAATGGTCTTATGAACCACCGCTCTGATACCACTTGTTGGTCTCGAAAGAGCAAGGTTTGGTGTATGGGGGGGGGGGAATACACAAAACCCAAACTTTCAGTTTACTTGACTAATTAGAATAAGAAAGATTTAAGCTTTCTGTATTACAGATTGCTCAAAGTGTCAGACCAGATCGACTATCTAATCGATCTTGTTCTGTCCAAGCAGAATCTCTCAAATGAGTAACACAAAGTAGAGAGTAAGAGTAATCTTATTCTCCAACAGTGTATTGTGTGCGGAATAATGGTGGACTTAGTCGGTGCTCTTTGTTTAGAAAAACCTTTTGAAAACTTAACCGAATATTTAGGAGATTGATTAAGAGTGCAGTTTGAATGAGTATGACATATAGTGAATAAAACAACTGTAATATAAATGCAGAAAGTAAATAACGTAGTTATTTTACGTGGTTCGGGAAACCCCCTACGTCCACGGTCTAATCCAAACTGGATTAGATATCCACTACTAGGATACTCTTCTTATTTATACTCGCTGAGAACGAGCCACAAGTTTCAGACACAACCTGCTTGAAACTTATGCACGAATAAGGGTCGTGTCCCTTTACAACTTACAGAAAACTACTGTAAATAGGATCTCTTCACGTTAATTCACTAGAAAACTACTAGCTAGCAAAGATCTCCTTCTCTCTCTCTCGATAAGACAGACTTGAATCGAGATGTGATTACGATTACGAACGGTTCGGAACACGATCTGGTTGAAATCTTCTCTCAGTAAATGCTTCAATAGTTGAGATGATTTCTGGGCAGAGTAGCTTGAAATGATAAATGATCTTATTCGCGTATTTTTCTGCCAGTCTCTGTTCCGAGCTTTTATAGGTGTAGAATTTTGAAAATCTAACCGTTGAGCTTGATTGGTTTGAAGTAAATGTGATTTCACCAATCAAGGATAGTGAATCCCTAGATTATCTCCTCTTGCCTTCTAATGAGGTTGACAGAATCTTCCAAGTATGGTAAGCAGATCGTTTGACAGATACTGCTTTCCTTTTTCTTGTCTTGATTGATTCTCTTCCTTCTGTGGCACGAAAGGCTTAGTTTAGACTTTGGGATTCATAGACACTTCATCTGATTTCAGCATTTGAGTGTTGATCTGGTTGAACTTTCTGGTTGAGAGTTTCTGATTCAACTTTCTGTTTGAGTTGATATGCTTCAACTTTCTGGTTGAGACTCTCTGGTTCAACTTTCTGTCAGAGTTGATATGCTTCAACTTTCTGGTTGAGGCTCTCTGGTTCAACTTTCTGTCAGAGTTGATATGCTTCAACTTTCTGGTTGAGGCTCTCTGGTTCAACTTTCTGTCACTCTGATCCTTCTGAATGTTAAGGTTCCTGTCACATATAAACTAGATAAAAGTAATACTTCCTAAGTATGTTTTCGAGAGAACATCATCAAAACCTAGAATAATTTGTGGGGTTCCCAACAATGGATTCAAGGAAGAACATCCAAACCAGAAAGTATACAGATTGACAAAAGCAGTTTATGGTCTAAAACAAGCTCGTAGAGCTTGGTATGAAACATTGTCCACATTTCTACTAGAATCTGGATTCAGAAGAGGATTGGTTGACAAGACCTTGTTCATCATCAAAGTTAAAGAGAATATCCTTTTAGTATAGATCTATGTAGATGATATCATTTTTGGATCCCAATCTACTTATCTATGTGATTAATTTGCTGAACTTATGAAGAATAAGTATCAAATGTCCATGATGGGCGAGATGAGTTTCTTTTTAGGTTTACAGGTCAAGCAGTTACTTGATGGCATCTTTATTAATCATGCAAAGTATATTCACGATCTGCTGACTAAGTTTTGAGTAAAAGACAGTAAACCTGTTAAAATTCCAATGCAGACCAATGGAAAAATTGATCCTGATCCAGAAGGAAAATCAGCAAATATTACTCAATACAGAGGGATCATAGGATCACTACTCTATCTAACTACCAGTCGACCTGACATTACATTTGCAGTAGGAGTATGTGCAAGATATCAAGCAAACCCCAAAGAGTCTCATATGGAAGCAGCCAAGAAGATATTGAGATATCTTAAGGGAACAACTCATATTGGATTATGGTATCCTTGTGAAGACAACTTTGAGCTTACTGGATATACAGACTCAGATTATGCCGGATGTAAGCTAGATAGAAAATCAACATCTGGTACATGTCAGTTTTTGGGAAATAAACTGATCTCTTGGTTCTCAATGAAGCAGACATTTGTTGCCACATCAACCACAAAAGCTTAATATATGGTAGCTGGGAGTTGTTGCGCTCAAATACTCTGGTTAAAGCAACAACTCAAGGATTATGAGATCGATGTCAAGGAGATACCCATTTTCTGTGATAGTTCAAGTGCAATAGCAATCACACAGAATCCTGTCTTGCATACCAAATGCAAACATGTAGATGTGAAACATCATTTTATAAGGGATCATGTTGAAAGATGACATGTACAGATCGAGAAGATACACACTGAAATACAGAGAGCAGACATTCTTACTAAAGCATTACCAGAAGAAAGATTCAAGATGCTTTGTGGCAAATTAGGATTGTTAAATCTGGAAGAGAGAACCAAATTGATATAGTCCAGATTGATGAAGAATTTATCACGTAAAATTCCAACCGAGAATTAACACCAGATTATCAAAATGCAAATTAATGATCAACAGATCGATTAAAATTCAACGGGAATTATTAACAGATCATCACACAAGAACAATGTCCAAGATCGATTGTAGTATAAACAGATTGATAGTGGTGATAACAGATCGTTAGTAAGGAGATTGACTGTTGGGAAGTGGACTCCAGCACCTCCCGGAGGGGGGGGGGTCCAACGTGTATCGTACTCGAGAGAACTTATGAGAGTGCGGCCTACCTCAGTCGAAAAGGGCCTGCACTACCACTGTTGATGAGAGGTTAAATGAATTGATTAGTACTACTCATACCAACATGGTGCATCATCTTTTCAGGTGACCCCTTAGTAGAAACTCAAAGGTTAAGCGTGCTTGGCTTAGAGCAATACTATGATGGGTGACCTACAGGGAAGTGTCCTGGGTCAGCCTGTCAGTGAGGACAAAGCAGGCTGGGAAAGAAAGTGTTGGTGTGTGGGGCTAGTACGTCAATTCTGATGGGCGCTCCCGATCTAACATTGACTACCACTGATAACTAGAAGCCACGTGGAAATTAATTTCAAGAAATTAATTATCTCGGCGCTGCACTGCAACCCTAGGATCAAAAGCACGTGTATCTGACGTAGAGTAGAGGCGGTGATAGACTGCAAGTCTATAATTCAGAAAAGCGGGAAAACTAAAAAGGTTAGATTAAATCTAAACCTTTAAATTTATTTCTTTTTATCTACATCGTGCATCATTTACCTATATATATGTGTTAGACTGTCTATCTACTACCTTCATTTTTCTTCTTCGACAAGCACTTAGCAAATTTCTCGCCACTTCTAACTCCCTCAAACCTTTCAAAAATCTCTCAAAAATGGCTCCCAAATCAACTCTGTTTCTCGAGCAAGTGAAATTTATGAACCAATACATTACTCAAGATCAATATGCCATTCTTGACACCCATGGTTTCCATAAACTAGACAAGGCCTTCGCCCTTGTTAAGCGATGCAAAGGTTTCTTTTTTGTTATTCATGTTTAAAGATTCTATATCATTATTTAACTGTTTCATGTGAACTGCTTTTATCTTATATGAACTGCCTGTTTTGAAAAACCAGTTTATCCATAAGCATGTATTCGCGAACAAACACTGAATCGTGAAACTTGATATTCTGTATTGCGTAAACTGCTACTGAGCGCTCATACTTCATTGATGGAAGAATAGTGTTCATATATATTGTTTTAACTTTGTTGTAGGATTTCATAATATTATCACCACATATCCTCTCCAATTTCTTCCAAAGGAAGTGGCAACCTTTTACCTCACATGGCAAGGAGAGAAAGGTGGGAACGAAGCCACCATCCGTGTGAGCAAGGGGAATACAACAAGCAACACAACCTACAACGTGTTGAACATTATAGACGAGGTCTATAAGCTGAAGGACGAAGCAATTAGCCTTGGAGAAATCACAGAGGATCAGCTGCATGAAGCTATAGAGATGGTGATGGTTTTTCCAATAACCTACACCAACAGAATGTTCAACAGAGGACTGCATGCTCCGGAGTACAAGATTTTCTTTGAGTTTGTACATAGGATATTCATGAACCACAACGGTTCATATGACCAAGTGACGCCGAAGAAGTTCAAGATACTCACGGACGTGGTGCTCAATCTGCCTGTCAACTGGAGTAGAGTGCTGTTCGATCTGTTGACTAAGGAGGCTAAAATGATCACTTTTGTCAACGGAGCGAGCCCAGGCATTGAAGTGAGGAGGAGCAGCCTGAGGCATTCCACAAAGATCAGCTTCATGCTGGAAACGTTTTTCAAACAACACCAATGGGATGAAGTGATTGAGTTTAACGACAGATTGCGATTCCCCAAGGACCAACACCAGATCGAGATGTCCATGGGAATCACAGCCAATCTGATAGCCAAGGTGACCGACCCAGTACATGCCAATGCTTTGATGGATATGGGGAGTTCAAATCCAATCTGGATTCCCCCAGTGGAAAGAACTCCCTCGAAGAGAGTAACCAGAAGAGCAAGCTCAGTAGATACTGATACTTCTACAGCTGCTCAACAGCCAAAGCCCAAGAGAAGACGATTACAGAAACTCTCTGAACCAGTGGAAGAGGTCCTGGTTCAGGAACCTGTCATTATAGATATCCCTCAACAGGAGGTTGAGGATGAGGAGATTCTGGTTGGAGGTCCACCAGAGGAAGTTGCCCCCATCTCCTCCTTTGACCCAAATACAAAAAATGATTTTTCCCCCGCTCACACCGTTAGTCCTCCATCTGCTGAACCATTAGAGCAGATTGATGAGGAGGAAGAAGAAGATGAATCCTCAGATGAGGATGTGGAGAAGAAACAAGCTGAAACTGTAGTGAAGCTGCTGGAAGCAGAAGCAGATCACTTAGTGATTAAATCATTTCCTGGCATACAGCGCACTCCAGAGAGTTATGATGCTGCCAAACGCTTGAAACTACTTCTCCTCATCAAGGACAAGGAATTCTATGTCCTTGATGCATTGCTCAAAACCAGATCAATCTCTGCACTCAAGGCAGAAGAAGCTATAGTTCTAAACACATTCGAAGTCTCCTCCATTGCTGAGTTGAGAGACACCTATCTCCAGAGCATCCTGGCCATAGCACAACATGAGGCCAAAAAACTACATATCGATCTGAGATCAGTGTATGAGAAAGAAGGGATGCTACACTTCTTTGACAGTGTTGTAGATGAAGAAGAAGAGATAGTTGCAGCTCACCAACAGGGTGCAGCAGAACAAGGAACAGAACCAGCTCAGCAACAGGTTGATACTACTGAACAGATCATACCAGTTGCAGAAACAGCTGAGCCCACTGCACATGCTAAGGGGTAAACAGCTCAGAAAAGCAAAATCCAGATCGAGGTGGTTGATTATATAAGGGAGGAAGATGAACCTGCTGGACAGAGGGTGGGAGGAAAACTAACTAATGATATTTACACCCCCTCTGTCGCAGCCACCATGGAAGAATTTGTGGAGTCCACTGATCTGGAAGAGATATTGATGACTCAGCATGAATCTCTATCCAATGCACAAGTCAATGATCTAATCTCCATTAAAGTGGACAAATTCTTGTATGGGACTCTCTCTACTGTCCAAGATCAGGCCACCAGAATCCTCACTGAATTCAACAACAGCATCAAAACTCATGTAGACCAGATGGATGATGACAGATCTGCTGCAGATCAACGAAAGGAACAGATTGATCAGATTCTGTCATCCATGGAGCACAAGGTCCAAGAGATGTACCAAATTGTCACAGAATTTGTCAAAAAGGAGAAAGACATGGTTCATGACATAGTCAAGGACTAGACTGATGAAGTCTCTGAGGAAGTGATCAAAGCAACCAAAATTGAAATCAGATCACAACTCAGAAAATTTGAAGATGACGGGGTGCATTTTGTCGAGAGGAAGCTGAGAGACCTGAGATACCCCACAAAGACAATGATTGACTCTTACATAGACGAGATCGGGGCTATCAAAGAAGAACAAGAGAATTTCACTGCTAATCTCACTAGTGCCAAATCCTCCATGGAACAAAAGATTGATGAATCCAACGCCAACATCACATCTCTACTTAACTACAAGATGCATTTAGAAAAGGAGATGAAGGAGATGAAGGAGGAGATCACCTCCCTTAAGGCACTCATCAACATCTATATTGATGATGTCGAAAGGGGGAAGGATCTAGTATGAGGAAGGAGAGAGGAGCTGGAGGAAAAGTTAAAGGTCAATCTGGTGCTACAGAAGAAAGGAGAGAGGCTCAACCTGAGTAGCCAGCTGTACCAGATCGACCACGTCAACCATCTGCTCAACCCAAGAGGCTATCCAAGTCTGAATCAAGCAGATCAAGTCACTCTCAACCACAGAAGAAGAAGAGGAAGTCTGGATCTGGTTGGTTCTCCTCTGCACCCATAAAGACCAAAAAGACAAAAGAAGGAGAAACCAGTTGGGTGCCAGACAATCTGAAGGAAGGTTGGGAGGGGCTAAAATATGGGTTTATCATGTGCCGCTACTTTATCAAAGAACCAGCATACTGCGAGGGCACAGATAATGAAGACTTCAACCTCTATCTGGACATGAACGACGCTAAGGATCTGGTCCAGGCCATAAGAGCAGTAGCTGCAGAGGCCCAGATCACTATAACTGCACCAGATCGAGAATACAGAGAATGTCCAGGCATCCCTGGCACTAAACTCCCCAACAAGACCTACCTGCTGAACTTCATCAATCAGCTTGCAGAAAACAGGTGGTACAAGATCGATGCTGAAGACCCAGATTACATCAGGGTCAGAGAGGGAGTGTATGAAAGCGTCCAGATGATATCAGATGAGACAAGAGCAAAGTTGAAGAAGCAACAAGAGGAAAAGAGGAAGAGCAGATAGATACATCTTTTCACATCTTTTACTATCTGTGATTCTTACATTTTATTTTGGAATCTGTAACCCACTTGATCTATAGCTATAAACATTCTTTGGGTTTCTGATGACAACAACTTATTGTCCAGAACATATATAACTGCTATTAATCGTTACAACCTGATAACAATTAATAAACAATCTGGCTCTTAGACCAGATCACTCTTAATGCTTAATTAGGATGATATTGTAAAGTGTGGTTTCGACATCATCAAAAAGGGGGAAATTGTTGGGAACCCTGAAGTATTTTGTTTTTGATGATGATCTCTCAAAACACACTTAGTCTTTACAGCTTTGTCACAGCCCAATTTCTTAACCCTATCTTAGTTAAGTAATTAGACCATGACTCGGCTAACTAAGAAACTCTTGGAAATGAAATTAAATCTCAGGGATAAATTGAATCAGGAATTTCGCAGGATCAGGGCAGAATTGACACCCTAATTTCAAAGGATCATAAATTACTCATCCGGACTCCGAATTGAGATCCGAAGGAACCGTTAGAAAGGTATCGAAAATATCTTTAAAATGATATCAATGTTTCACGAATTTGGATAGATGAGATGAATGAAAAAGGGGTTCTAACACGCTGCCCTGTTTCTAGTGAAAACAAAACTCAAACAATTTATGAACTCATATTTCAATTTACCAAAGGTAAAACTCAAACAATAAGGAAAAAGGGTTGAACACGATGATTCAAAAAGGAAAATGCCAACATGGATTTCATAAGCTAACCAAACATAATGGCAACAAACATTCAGATTAACAACAAAAGGAAACGGAGTTCCGCAACGGGAAGAGTGGATGAGCTATATGTATGACGACATATAACTCGGGGCTTACAAAGTATGTTTCAACAAGGTTTAACAAGATGACCATAATCCCACTCAATATTTACATGTCAAAAATAAACTACAGTGTTTAGCTCCATTGCCATCTCCCAGCTCAACCTGCACGTTTAGAAATACATGCAGGGCATGAGTACATAAAGCACTCAGTGGACACATGCCAAAAACATTTTAAACTTGCTCTTAGAGCTATATTGTTGACTTGCCAACTTTAGCATATACAGGGTTTTTAAGAAATAACCTGCATACGCTTCTTAAAACATATATCTTTTCTTTCTGAAAACAATAAAAACGGAATATACATGTCATGTGTCTGCAGACATTTATCTCAAATCTGTAATACCATATCTACACTCTTGTGTTGAGAGGTAGGCCTCCCTTTCAAACACTCTGACCGGCCAACCCGCTCGCTGACTCACGGTCCAATGTGTACACAAACCCTTACCGGCAGCTCGTCCGGCATAGGGCCGATATCGTAATTCTCTTGTAGATAGGTAAAATGCAGCATGCTCAAAACAGGAAAGTCAAACTTCTTTAAACATAACAACATATCAACATAAATAATTCTTTAGTTCGAAAGCCCACCTGGATGGTTTAATTTATTTAATCCAAGCCTTCGTCTCTTTCTTTCTTTTCTTCTTTTCCTTTCTCAGCTGAACCTTACATTAGTAAAACATTTAAGAATAAGAAACCATACTCTTTTCTATGGAATCATCAATTCATAATCTCATTCTTCTTCTTGTAATTTACTTGATTACCAACTATTATAACTATAAGTTCTTCGGCTATTGCATCCTTCTATCTTAACATTATATTAATCACTTATCATATCTATGTTATTACGTCACTTCTTTATGTTCTAACATATCGTCTTTTCAATGACATCTTTTACTACATATTCTTCAATTTCTCTTCCTAATATTTAAGGAAGATTAAACATATTATGTCTTAAACACCATATATCACATGATCTCACAAACTAACTCTTTCCAACTTTTACATATGAACTTGGAAAAATCTAAATAATTTATATATCACTTATTATGATTCATAGAGATCATATATCAAGTTATTAGAGGCAAATAAAACAAAATCTCCATAGCTCTTTATTTCTTAATTTTTCGAAAATTTCATAAATTTCCATATTTTGATTTTCACTAAATTTCTTTCTAATCTTATGTTTAAACATGCTTAATTATATGAATATAAACTTAATTTAAGCACATCATCACAATTATTAACATAAATTTAAACTCAAACACTAAGGCCATATCTCCAACTAATTTATCTTATTTCTACATATTCTTTCACTTTATGCATGATTTAACCTTAAAATCCACAAGAACTTCACTAATACTTTCAAATCTCTAATCTTCCTTCATCATATTTCAAAATCATAATTTATCACAATTTAAAACACAAAAGTATGATGAAAGAGGATTATTTACCTTCAATTTACTAATATTTATAGTTGATGTAGCTTGAGATCACACTATTATGCTTGGGAGGAGAAAATATTTTTTGGTATGGAGATGATGATGATTTTCGAAAATCTTAGGGAGGAAGAGGAAGAAATATTTTGTTGATGTTTATCATGAATAGTACAACTAGATTTCTTTTATATATAATAATTAATTTTATTTAGATTTAATTAATTAAGTGATTATTCATCACTTTTTACCACATTCTAGAATTTTGAAGAATTATCATTTTTCTTTTTATTTTATTTTATTTTATTATATTATGATTATCCCATAATATGCCAACATTTCCTCTAAATCATGCTTAAGGATGCAATGCCTTATTAAATCTTTAATTAGCAATTAAGTACTAATTAAAATTTGAGGGTATTACAAGCTTTGATTTGTGTTAAACTGTTTTACATGTTAACAGATCACTACGTATAAAGTGAACTCTGATAGAGAACAAATTAGGAGATGACTTGGTATGTAAAGGAATTATTCCTATAGAAGTCATTTCTATAATAGTCCAGGATGAAGACCAAGATATTTTTTCAAAGAGAAGAAATCGATCCGCAATGACAGTCAGCGACCAGATCACCGACCAGATCGATGATCACAGCGAAGCACCAGATCAATAGAGTCATCAAACCACCAAATGACATCACTCTACACATCATATCCACTTGCCACGTCAATATTGAAGTCTGTCCACTAAGGTTTGGAAGGAGAATCCTTGATTGAAACGAAGAAGGAAAGTTTTCACTACCGATCTGCTTTCCATACTTAGAGGATTCAGTTAACGTTTCTACAAGGCAAGAGTAGCTATGATGAACATCATTGATTGACAATCTACAATCAATCTCACGCCAATCAACAAACGGCTAGAATTTCAAATTCAAATCCTATATATATATTTGGAGTTCAAAGTCTGAAGAAGAGAGACGCTACATCGATAAAAACCTCCTCAAGCAATCTATCACTACATCAGACAAAAGCTTCAAATTGTTTGTGATTCTTAATCACACCAACCCAACCTCGGTTCAAGTCTGTCTTATCGAGAGAAAGGAGATCACCCTGCTAGCTAGTAGTTTTCTAGTGGTAACGTAGAGGTAATTTGTTGTAAAGGGACACGACCCTTATTCGTGCATAAGTTTTCAACCAGATTGTGTCTGAAAAACTTGTGACTCGTTCTCCACGAGTATAAAGAAGAAGAGTATCATAGTAGTGGATAATCTGATCTAGTTTTGATCAGATCGTGGACGTAGGGATTTCCCGAACCATGTTAAACAACTGTGTCATTTATCTCTCTGCATATTTATATTCTGTTGTTTATTTATTCTATCCCTGCACTATCATTTAAACTGCATCTCAATCAACTTGTTTTAACGATCTGGTTAATAATTAAGGTTTTCCATATAAGAGTACCAACTAAATCCACCATTATTTCCACACACACAATACTTTGAAAGTAATAAGATCACTCTTATTATTGTCTAAGTATTTACACTAGAGAGCAATCTGTTTGGATTGATCTGCTATCGATCTGTTGATCGATCTCTCTGATAATTGACCAAGTAAACTGAAAAGTTTGTGTTTGGTGTATTGCCCCCCCATACACCAAACCTTGCTCTTTCGGGATCAACATATTCCGTATGTAATAATTAAGGTCTGAACCGGATCACTCACGAATAAATATATTAATTAATTATGAGTTGTCTATGAACTCAATTAATTAATGAATTTAATAAATCTTAAACGTGAGAAATAATTAATGACAAGAGGGATACATCCGTAATATGGATGGATTAAGATGAGTTTAATATTTATCCTATAGTGGAGTCGATAAATATTTATATTTGAATTACACTTTATTGCATTTGCATGGAGTAATTAATTTGAAGTTAAATTAACTTAAATTAATTAATTTAAGTCTAAGTTGGATAGAACAATTAATTAAATTTAATTGGACCCAAAATGACTTGAAAATTAATTTAATTAAGTTATGGATTTGACTAAGTCAAATTAATTTTGAATTATTCAAAATTCAAATTTGAATAATAGATGAAATTTTAGAGAGATAAAAGTGGGAATTAATTCTATTATTTGGGATATTATCCATTCACCTTAGAAGTCCTAACCTAGCCCAAAAAATCAAAGGGACCGAAAATCTCTTCTTCCGAACCTATAATTTTCGGCCATCATAGAGAGAGATACTCTCTCTTTTTTTCGAAAATTTCAGAGTATTCAAACGCTCTAATTATCGTTCTTGTTCTCCTAAAATACATGATATATTATTTTCCACACAATATTCAAGTAGTAGATCGAGAATAGATTAGAAGTTTCTAAGGTTGGATTCAAGGAGATCAAGAGGAGATTCCTACGATGTGGATTGCAGTTTGATAGCTAAAGATTCAATTCGTTTCTCCACAAGCGAAGGAGAATGTATAATTATTTAATTCCGCAATTATATTCTCCTATGTGGTATTATGTGATTAGGAATTAATTATTTATGTGATTAATTAAACCTATGGATCATGCGCATTTATGAGCCCCCTCATACACGTTCTATCCGAAACTCATAACAAAAATAAATGAAAAAGAGCGATCACTAAACAGAATTCAAACACAAAAGAACACAAACAGTCACGAAACACGATAAAAAAAAGACAAACAAACGCTAAAGACACAATAAAATAAGCACTAAATATCAATAAGCTTATAGCTTTCCCTGGCAACGGCGCCAAAATTTGTTCAACCTATAATTTATATCTAAATTCTCGCAAATAAACGAGGTCTATAGTATTCGATAAGCTGACCCTATTCAAATCTCGTAGGAAAGCTAAACAGAGCCTATCAATTGGAAGCACTTATCAAAAAAACCAAATCAATTCCAAAACACTCGAAGCACAATTCGATGTTCAATTGATTAAACAAGTAGATAAATGAAGTAAAAGACAATTGATCGAAGCCTAGGACTTGGACATTCATCAATCTTCAATTAACATCAAATTCAAATATTCATTCGTGCTTAAACGACATTTCCTAGGATTGCTCAGTTACTAACTTGCGTGTTTGTTGACTAAGTAGTGACTTTTACTCACGTATCCAAATCACTCTTTCGAAAATTATTCAATCTGCACACGAATTTCTATTCTCATGTTTCCGATTAGAAAATGAGCGTTGATTAACCTAATTTCAGATATTAGAACAATTCATCAATCAATTCTAATATCTAAGAGAATTCAAATGTTTATGAAGCATAAAATTCAATCAAGTACATGTTAACAACGAGAGCTTGAAAATATAACATTAATCGAAGATTTAAATATCCAGCCCTAGCAAGTATCTAGCCAACCATAAGAAAAGAGATCAAATCCAAGAAAGAATCCATAGAAGTCAAACTTCAATTTCAAGAGATCTAATTTCCTTTTTAAAAGATGCCAAAATTGCTCTTTTTCTACGCCCAGTAGTCGCTACATACCCAGCGGCCGCTGGCGCTAGCCCTCTGTTGCCTGCGCGCAATGCAGGCCCAGCTATCGCTAGGGCCAACCCTTTGTCTACTCTTTTTTGCTACATCCAAGAAGCACTGGGGGTCCAGCGACCGCTGGCCCCCAGGCTCATTTTCTCCACCTTTTTTCTTGCCTCGTGTATTCCTCATTCCATAAGCTCCATTGATATTGCTTCCTTGGCTTTCTCAACATCATTTCGACTCTCATCGATTCTTTTTCATCATCTTGCATCCATAACAAGAACAAACAAAATCCGGCATAAAATCGAACTAAAAAGAAACAAAAATCAATTAGAAACACAAGTAGACATGACTAAAGATAAAATATAAACACATAAAAACAAGCTAAACAATCATAACATATCTGATTGTACCTGTCCGCACGGGGTAATCCGAGTTTAGGTTGGATTGGACTTAAAAATTTACGGTCCAAAAATGATTACACCCAAAAAATCCAACCAAAAAGTTTGGGTCAATCAAATTCCGGGCTTAAAAAAGTCCGCCCATTATAAACAATATGTAATTTTATTTTTATTTTTAATTAAAATATTAACAACTAACATTATATTTATTAAATTGAAAAAAGTAAATTACATGTCGTCCGTCGGTAGCTCATAAAGTATCGGATTGAGTATTATATTTATAAGTTTGAAAATTTTCGGGTAAGTTTGGATGAACTTCAAAATTTTATAATTACGGCAATACAATTGCAATGCACTAATGAAAAATTCTTGAAGTTAAATGATAAATAATATAAGGAAAAGTAAAATAATTATCTCAAATATATAATATAAATTGTAATTATATATATTTTTTCCGTGCATCGCATGAGGTATAGTACTAGTTCTTATAAATCAACCACCACCAACCTCTTAAATTTACCCTCCAAGTGCAAGAGTCTATCCACAATACCAAGATTTCCTTTATTTCCCATCACCCATTGCAATGATGTCTTCTTCTCAACCACAAGATGAAATAAATGAGGTTAGTTTTTAATTTCATCCCGTAAATATTTTCAATACATGAGTCACTACAATAAAAAATTAATTTTCAGACACCGAAAATTTCCTTAATATATAGTCTTTTGGGGCACATGTGATCTTTGGGGAACTTATCATATGTGTCACACGTAATCGTGTATTGAAATAATTGGGGGCACTTTTTAAGTGTCTCGTCACAAATGACTTTCCATTCATTTAATGTGCTCCCATATTGATTTTCGAGGAACATATAATTACCTTGTAAAGGTCTAAATCTACTATCAATAAATATAATAAATATTTATTTGTATCTTGAAAAAGAATATGGAGACACTTATCTATGCATTCAAATGAAATATCGATATAAATTTTGTGTGCTGAAATGAAATATCAATATACTTATTTTGTGCCCTTAATTTAAATGTCAATATACATATTTATGCCCTTCATATAGTTATCGAGACACAAAATGTGTATGATTTTGGGGCACTTCATGATGTCTTTATATTTACTATTGAGACACATAATGTGAACTATCAAAACCTCATATATGTCCACAAATTCATATTACGAGGTGTTTTAATGTGAACGCATGAGGCACTTATTTGAAAATTAGAAAATCAGAACATTGGTGCCACGAATTACTATATCAAGGCACTTTCAAAAATATATTTTTATGTCTCTTAAATGAAGCATTCATAATAGACAAATATAATTTATATAGATTTAACACAAATTTACTTATAATTTATAGAATCATCAACATCTCAATGCGAAACTATTCAACAAAAACTACACTCAAATTTCTTGTCAAATATCTCAAAAACAAAATAGAGCCATATGTTTGTTTCTACATGATAACAAATGCAAAAGTGACACCATAAAAAATATCAAGACCCTTTGAACTGAGTGTTCTTGTTCCAGAAAATTCTTGCATCAATTTTTATCTTCATCCAAACTAATATGCGGTTTATATAGAGACATGTTACACTAGCATAAAAATAGTCGGCGATAATACTATCCAAAAGAGATGAGTTAAATTTACAGATATCAACAATTATATCTACTAATATACGAAGTAAGCAGCTCATTAAGCATGTTATAAATTTGCAGATATCAACAATTATATCCACTACTATATAGTACTTGCATGTCATGCATATAATAACATTTACGTAGCTGCTAATCACAAGTCCTTCAACTAAGAGCATTTAAAGACATAATATCAAAAGTCTAATAATAGTTCTTACAACTAAAGCTCAAATTGTGGTTTCTCCGCGTGATATTTAATGTTAAGTCACAAACTCCACATAATAAACCTTAGAGCAACTTTTTTTTTTCTTTGAAGAAATTCAAAAAAATAGAATATGACGAGCAAAAACCATTTCAAATAAGAAAAATCAGAGATGCTTCAATAAAAATGTAACTATGATAGACACAAAATAAACCAATGATGATCAGAATCAACACACTACTAAACTTTCTAACACCATTAATAATTAAGAGAAACGAATATATCAATGATAGAGGCCAAGCGGTTGGTGCTCCAGTGGAATCTTCAATTGTTTCATGAGGGTCTATTGGATAAATCAACATCTCTACGTCTTTCAAAATTGATTGAATCACAACCTTGCAAATCACGGGCCCCAGTACCTTACCATTTACTCCAACCGTCCCACCTTAAATGTCCCATAACTTTTCACACCGCATACCAATGTAGCTTTAATTAACACTTTAATTCCTATCTACCCACTTTATACTTATTATTATAATCATAATTATTTTTTCCTTATTCTTTAAACAACATCATAAACACATACATTGATCAACACTAACAAAACTAAGAATCCCAAACAACAACAAAAACAAAGCCTCTCACGAATAACACCGAGATGAAAAATTGAAAATAGTAATTCAAAACCTACTCTGATGACTTGGTGTCCACAATCTGGCAAACAGTGAGCTTACTCATGGAGGTTTTCCCGGTACCGGATTGCACCTGAGCTATGACGTCACAGCCGAAGCTAATAGGAAGAACCGCGCGCTATTGGATTGCGGAAGGCTTTTCGAAACCGTAGATGTAGATTCCTTTGAGCAGATCGTTCTTAATCGCTATAACATTGAATCTGAGTATCGGCTCCATGCCTTGCGAGGTCTGAAATACGAGCTTGGCATCATCTACCTCCATCCCTTGCCGATTATCGCCTCTCTAAGTTCCCGCCGCCGCCATATTTTTTGATTGAAGAAAAAAATATGGAATTTTTCTTGCCGCGCAGAAGAAAGTCGAAAAGCCCTAAAATTTTGGTTTTGTGATTGGGTGAAAACCTGATAACGTGAAGGTCTCTCTCTCTCTACCTCACTCACCTTATATAGCATACAAATTCTCCGTGCTCATAACATCGGTGGAAGGTAGAAATCACCTTCTAGGATTCAGAAGAGAAAATGAACAGAAGAAGAAGAGGCATCGATACAGATAATACGCGTAGAGATAGATATGAGCGAGTAGAGAGAATAAACTTATGAAGGTTAAGGTTTAATTGTTTAGTGTTAAGTGGATTGGGTTAACATTAAACATGGCCCAAAAAAGGAAATGTGACATATATGCTGGGACATCCCCATTGGGTAAGTGGAACATCTCACCTGGGACAGGGGGAGTAATATAAAATTTTCAATCGTACTCAAAATTCTCGTTGCAACAATCTCATTCACATTAGCAAGACCCTTTAATTTAACATATGCACCAACCTGAAATTTGAGACTTTTTAATATAATAACTAAAAACACATTTGAACGATATTTTAATGCAATAAGTAGCTTTATTCTTTTGCTTACCTTTATATGGTCTGAGTGACTTATTGATATAGATGAAAATTTTCTAATTTGGAGATGAAAGTGAAGCATTTTTCGATTGAAATTATCCATTTGAGACTATCATAGTATGCACCAAAGCTGTAACAATTGCTTCTCAAATTGCCTCACACATAGGTGAACCATGTGACGGATAACAACACTTTTTCAAGAACTCTGCTTTTGTGGGATATCTACATATATGCTTGTACTACAATTTTTTTATTTATAATTATATGATAATTTGATTCTATTAGTATTCAAAACTATCAAAATTCATAAGGAATGATGTACTGATTGCATATTATCATTATTTCACTCATTACTGCATGACTTCTTTTACCCATTCTATGAATAATCTCCAACTTACCACGAGCTTCCTTTTTTCCTTTCACTATGTTCCTAGTATACGGAAGGTGACAATGTTAAATAAGAAATATAGATAAATATGTTTAAAATAGATAGTATGTTGTTTTATACATGTGCTTTGTCAGTACACCAATAGTTAAACAACTGCTTATATTGACCTCCATTTACTCTATTAGGTACTTCAAACAGTTGTTCTTCAATGGACACACTTAATTGGGTTGAAGTTCAATCTTTTCAATTCCGACTTCTAGTTTCTCAACTTGTGATTTATTGATTTCAAAATATAAGTTTCACTCTCAGCAAGTATATTAAACCTTGCCCGCACAAGAAAAAATGAGAATGCTTATATAAGTTTAAAATACTCACTAATAAAAAAAGAAAAGAAATAGTATACTCAACGGCCTTCACTTCATTAAGCATGTCTTCCTTGTACGACTTTGGCATCAATCGCCAATATGTATAGTTTAATATATAAAATGATCCATTCCGTGCAAGGGTACCCAAATAGTGAGCCAATGTGCTTGTTCTCTTTTCATCATTGGGTTGACCAAGATTATTGAATGAAACATCAAAATGTTTATTTAAGCCCCAAATATTAGGCATGCAAGTAGGCTCCCTTCGCTTCCTTTTCTTATTATCATCTATGATAAGAAGATATATACACATAATTACTAACCAGGTTGAGTTGTAACATTGACAGAATTATCTTCGTTTGCTCTATCTATGACAACTTGGATACTTTCTCTTGTGTTTCTCAAATTATTTTGAACTAAACTTACACACCAAATATGAGTGGTCATTTTTAGAACACACAAACCAGAACACAAAATAAACTAATGTCAAAAAATAAAACTTCTTTCTGACTCAATTGAATGATTCAAGGAATCAAGGGTGTTGTTATTTTCTTCACGACTTGATGTCTTACACGTTTGCTACGAGGTTTTCTTACTTAAAATACATTTCTTTCATATAGCTTTATGACGACACTATATAATAAGATCAATTTTCATAATATTTATTCATAAGGGATGTCAATAGATAATGAAATAACGAAACCAATTTAACCTTCAGTTTCTTCATTTAATAAACCAGAGATTACCTCACTTGGATTAGACCTTTGATCCATAATATGTTGACCAAGAGTTCGAGCCATGACCTGCATATATCAGATAATGATTTAATAAGTTAGATTTATGCAAACACGATTTAAAAAGTAACTAAAATCAACTTACCATAATAGTAGGGTGATGATAAATATATATATATATATGTATATAACATATGAAGCAATATAACATTATTAATATAAGCAACACTATAACTCAAAAAATTATACTAAAAGTATGAATTCATAATGACTAACTATAATGAGAAAATAAATATCTAAGTCAAACTATAACTCCTTCCGCATCTTCTCTAATCAAACTTATATTTTCATCCTCATCATGAGCTTCTTGGTCAAGAACACGAGTTTCATGAAATGCATTAGCATCTAAGCTCAAAATAGAATCCATATCAAACATATCTCTAGCATTTGTCGTCACAACAATGTTCCACCTTTTCTCTATTGGATTTTTGACATAGAAAACTTGTTATGCTTGAGAAGCTAAGATAAAAGGTTCATTGTGCTGCCTCAATTGAGAAAAATTGACTAATGCGAAGCCAAGTATGTGATATCTCCATCAATGTAATTATTGACACTTCTACTAGCAAAACTATTAGTTTATGCATTAACAACAAGGCCACTATATTGAGTTCTCCTTCAAGTCTCATATTTTTTTCACATGGAATCTAAATCCACTAAATATAAATCGTCTATGATGTTTTCCCACAAGGTTTGAACCTTGAGCTAATGTCCTAATTTCTTCGAGTACTTGGTTCCCAAAAAGATACAAGCCTTCAACCTGTTAGTAAAATAAAAAAATAAATCAAAAGTAAAATGAAAAAAATAAATATTATTCAAAGTAAATAATATAAAAAAAGTCTAATTTACATGGTTATAAAACCAAATGGAATATATTTCACAATGTATTCGCTAAATGTCCTTTTTCAGCAAGACGAAGATTTTCATGTTCTACCAGCTCCTTATGTTGTCTATGTAGTTTAGCATTGAATAAGAATATCACAATATAGTGGTAGCTTAATAATAGCAAATGAAAAAAATGAAACTGAAAACAAGAAGAGAACAAAAAAGAAGATAACATAGATACATGGACTACACACTACCATCATTCTTAACAAGTTTTTTTAGAAACAAAGGATAAAA
This sequence comes from Leonotis leonurus, assembly GCA_026898415.1. Lineage (NCBI taxonomy): Eukaryota > Viridiplantae > Streptophyta > Magnoliopsida > Lamiales > Lamiaceae > Leonotis > Leonotis leonurus. The sequence goes on along the minus strand of JAPKLX010000179.1, from coordinate 576,808 downwards.
TTATGACACAAGTTGAGAATTAAAAAAAAAGTTCTAAACTTTTCACAGTAGCAAATGATCGAACAACTTTTGATCACAAACCCTTTTGCATCAAAATAAAGTTCAAGACTTTACGCCAAAAAAATTATCGGTGTTGTGAATCGCCTAAATTTGAAGAAAAATAATAAAAACCTGGATATGAAATGGAAATGGAGGGAATGATTACTTTGATTGGACGCTCTATAATACTTAATAGTAGTATATAGTTTGAGAGTAGGCTTAAGTGAAATTGAATCTTGTGCAATAAGTGGTGCTACTTTGTCTGATTTTAAAGGGCAAGAGGTGGCCCCTCCTCTTTCTCTCTTTATCTCTTTCATAATATTGGATTTTCTCTCCCTCACATCATTTTTTTTGTTTTGTTCCATTAGCATATAGTGATTCCCCCTCCTCTCTCAAGTCATTTTTATGTTTATGAACACCCAATCGCGGAGTGTGTGATTGAATTCAAGGGGCGTATTAGTCAGGTGGCGGTGGATACGATATGTCGTGTGTGAGGATTAAGTGGGGAATGTAATTCATAAGTAATTACGTGATGGGGAAGGTTAAGATTTTGGTTTAGGAGTGCTTAATCACTTTATACGTTTGTCTTTTTTGTCTTATCTACTCACTACTATAACGGAACACGTCGCTTTTTTATTTTATTCAATTTTTATTAAACAAATGTGAACTAAAACATAACTAAGGTTCGGAATTTGGCAAAAAGAGCACTAAAAGTAAACAAAGCAGGGTTCTGGGTTCTATAGACTTCAACAATAATATATCCAAATGCAGAAATTCACATCAAATGTGAACTAAAACACAATTAATATTGGAAGAATGGCAAAAAAGATCACCCATACATATAAACAGAGAATATGAACCAAATCAATTCTAAACAAGAATATAATGAAAAATTACGTCCTGCAGTTCATTGATGTTGTTGCTTTACTCCTCGGGAACTAAGAAGAATGCAACAAAAGGGGTGTGTGTAGGGATTAGTAGTCGAACAATGCACGGGTGGAGCGGCGGAGATTGAGAAAGCCTAGTTCGCAAGCGCAAGTAAACTGTGAAAAAATCACACCCAAAATGCTAGTCTTCATGAGAGGATTACGAATATGTGAAAAACACATGCCAAAACTCGCCAGAGAGATAGAGTATTAAGGTTGGAGAAAAATTTTAGCGAAAGAGAAAAGAAAAATGGCGGCTTATGTTTAGAACGAAAGAGACAAGATATATTATTTATGAAGTGTAAGACTTTATCTAATGTATCTAATGTGCGCTATTATTTTACACTCTCCGTCCATGATAAGTTTATCACGGAGGGGTGAACAAGAGTTATAAGAAAACTATGATGTTATATATGTGGTAATTTTGTAAATATTGAGATGTGATATGATGTATTATGTTGGAAAGTGTGTGATTCCATGTACTAAATGGGAAACAATACACTGTTTGTGGATGGACCGTTTAGATACTAATCATACACTTATCGTGGACGGATGGAGTAACTTATTTGACTAAATGCCTCAATAGTATATATTGGAGCATTTAATAAAAAATGAATCTAAATAAGTGCCTCTATATACATTTTTGTTGTAGTGAGTTGTTGGTCCCGAAAGAGTTAGATGGTGAGGGGGCCGGGGAGGGGGGGAATATACCAATTCAATCTTTTTTAGTTTTCTTGTTTTAAAGTTAAGTATAAGGTTTAAGCACACTTAATCGATAAGATAGCTTAAAGTAGTAAAACAAATGTCCTTGTCAGGAAGATTTTAATCTTACTCAAGT
>JAPKLX010000179.1:441745-532418 GCA_026898415.1 Leonotis leonurus | reverse complement strand
AAACATATAAATAATGATTTCCACAATCATCAAAAAGGTTCCCAACAGAAACAATTTTAGTTAAAACAATTAATTCTTGCATCAAATGATACCGTAACCTTTACCGAACTAAACTGTCCAAGTTTGTCTAGACTGTGAGCTTTATACTACAAAGAATCCGACTATGTTACCTTCTGTGATCATCGATCCACCACACAGTCTACAATTGTAATAAACAGACTTGTTTGCAATTTAATATATAAAAATAATAAATAACAAACAGATGATAGAAACATTTATTCTCATTAAAATGAAACTGAAAACAAGTCTGATACATCGTCTAAGCATAAAGCATGCTTTGAGGTATACAATCCCTAATAATTACCACCCACAAGTTGCATTTGACTCTTCTTTTGTGGTGGTAGGTTGTGCATGCACGGTTGCCAAAGTCTTATCGAAAATTGACACCCGTATTTGATAACGTGCATCGCTGGTGGGAGTTGCAATCGGTAAACCTGGACGTGAAAAATGGTGACGGCCACCTTCAGTTGGGATATCAGTTACATTACTTAGAAGAATCTGATGCTGACTATAGCGAGACCAGCTCGAGAACAGTCATGGCAGCTCGGCAGATGAGAGATCTAGCTAGGCTAGTAATTGGGGCCTCGGCATCATCGATAGTATTAGGGGAAGGAACTCGTAACTACAAGTTGAAAAGTATTCATTTCAGTCAGCTACCGTCCTTCTATGGCAGGCCGGCAGAGGAATGATAACTAATTTATAGATTGAGTCACAATAATCCATTATAGATTGAGTCAGCTATCGTCCTTCATTTCATTCGCAACCTGCTACATGCGAAAAAAAAGCATGATAGATTGAGTCACATTAACCCATTAGTAATGATAACTAATTTATATTTGTAATATGTAGTACTATATAATGCAATAGAAAACAACAAAATGTTACATTTACATCCCACAAATTGATTATAATGGAGGAAATGATTCATTCAATGACTAAAGTTTCAATGACATCCTTTAAAAAAATTCAAAATTCGTCAGAAACGTTTTTGATAAAAATGAAGAGACTAATTCAAAAGCTAAGTAAATATTATGCTGAAAATACTAATAAATCAATATCGAAAAATTTCACCGCATCAATTATATTAAATGATAGAAATCAAAAGTTACTTAAAAGTCATATTATTGTGGAAATGGAAGGGATAAAAATAATTTAAATTGATAGACTTAATAGTTATTAATGGAACGTAATTATTCTAATATTTTTTAGAATTTATCTATCAGAAATAATAGTAGAAATTAAAATTGATAAATAGAAAGGAAGGAATCAATAAACACACATGATTTTTCTCACTACTTCAACTCCTTCACAATTCTCATTTTTATCTATTAACGGATAAGTAGTAACGCAAAAGAAAGTAACTAAAATATCTTTCATGTATATATAGAATAAAAGTTGAAAACATAAAAGGAGAAAAAGAAATAATATAATAATGCATATCTTGGAAAAAAAATGATATTGGGAATCCAACAGACTCCATCACATGAATTATGGAAAAAATATATTCCCTCTGTTCCGCTGAATGTGGTCACGTTTCCCTTTTGTGATGTCCTACTAAAAGTGGTCAATTTTCCAAAAAGTAAAAAGTTTTACCTTTAAAATATTTATCTCCTACTTTTTTAAAACACAACACTTTACTTTCTCAATTTCCATGCTGGATCCCTTGTGGCCGCATTTAGCGGGACGAAAGAAATATATAATAATAGAATTATAGTTGGCATTTTAGGTGGGAAAAATTGTGGAAGAAGATTCATCTTTAGAACTCCATCTGTCCCACTAGTGGTTACTTTCTCAAAAGGAAAACAGTTTAACCTTTAAAATAGAACATTCCTATTTTTTTAAAACATAACACTTTACTTTTTTTAATTCTGTATCGAACTTCTTGTGACCACATTTAACGGGACGAAAGAAGTATATATATAAATAGAAGTATATATATAAATATAGATATAGATAATGAATGAGTTTGTAAAAATTTATGATAGTAAATAATACTTTTTTTTAATATTCTCTTTTTTAGAGACTCTCTCTAGTTTTTCAAATTTTACTTTTTCTTTTTTGTTTGTTTTTCGTGTTATTTATAAAACAATATGTCAACTTTATCTTTTTAATGAATAATTCACTATTTTTAAATATTTTTATACAAATGTAGAAGGATGAGTATTTCTTACGTGTTAGATATGTGAGTATGTTATAAATTTGTTTCTCTATAATAATAGGAAACTGAAAATAAAAATGGAAAATAAATTAAATTAGGTGGATAAAATCGAAGAATCCCCAATCAAGTTTAATAAAATGACAAAAGGCAAAAATACATACAGTAGTATAATAACAGTAGCAGATATTGGTTGGTTGAATGGATAGGATACGCACGTGAACGAATAGTGGCGAACAATATTATTCCTCTTACCAAGAAACAAATGAAGAGATAAAAAGGACCAACAACAAAACAAGAAACATGTGTTGGCCTAATGATAGTGAGTTTAATGTTTAAGATTTAAATTCGAATTCGAGTCTTCCATGACGTGACTATTAATTTAATTAATGAAATTCAATTTTTTTTAAAAAGCAACAAGAAAAATTAAAAAATATATAAAAAAGAAAGAAAGGAGGATATGGCTTAAAAACTGTAAACGGTTATGATTTTCAGAATCTCCAATCCGTATTTGCGTATGATTTAATTTCGATATAATTTCAGAACCTCCCATTCTAATTTTATTCTTATTCTACATAATAATAATAATAATAATAATAATAAAAAATTAGCATCAAATGTAGATATAAATTAGATAGTTATTAGAAGATAAAATTTTCAAAGATCAAACCCTTATTCGGTAACAAATTGAATAGTTTATTATGAGTATTTTGAATATAACAACAAAATATAATATATTAATTACAATTATCTCATCACTACATGCTGTGGCGAATAAGATTATAATATATTTTTGTATATTGTGGTATTTTCCGATTATAAATTTGTGGTACGTATGCTAGACAAACCTCCCTTCACTCTAGCTATAAATTTTATTTACTCGACTTTGGAAATCTTCATAAATATTGTTAATGTTAGTGTTAAGACATGAAATAATTTTAATCACAATTCAGCTGCTGAAAGGATTTTCCTCCACATTATATGTCGGAAATCTGAGTCACTATACAGAGAATTGGATATATAACTACCCCTCCATCCCCCCAATAAGTGTCCACTTAGCAAAAAGTTTTCTCTCAAAAAGTGTCCTATTTCAAAAATCAATGTAAAAATAATATTAAAATTTTAATTTTACCCTTCTCAATTAATTTTTACTTTTTATATTCCTCATAGGGGAAAAAGTGAAAATTGAGTTATTGTATTGGTACGAGTTTTGAAGAAGTGAGACACTTTTTTTTAGGGAGTATTTTCGTAGTAACGTAATAATGGAAGAGCAGCTGCAGCCTGCAGGCCCAATGATTTGCTGTGATGTTTGTCAATAAAAACAGAGAGAGAGAGGGAGGTTGCTATTCTTTCACGAAAAGAATCTTACTCTAATAATTACTCTATTCCTTCTTTTATTGCTAATCATGTCCAATCATTTTCTTCTTTTCTTTTGCTTTCTTTTTCATGTGCCAACGAAAATTCCTTATATCCAGAAGTATTAAGTTTCATCTCTTATATAAGCATCCTCGAATATTATATATTACAAAATGAAATTAAAAACGAATTAACCATCATTTAGAATTAAAAATCTTAATCTTAAAAAATTGTAAAAACCAAGATATTATAAGTTACAACTTACAACCCCCTAAGTAAGGGCAAACATTTTTAATTAACAATAGTTATTGCTACCAAACTAGAAACGAATAATTAAAACATATCATAAATTCTAATTATAGTTATAAAAATAATTAATCCAAACCACTCAAAGGAGTGCCCCTTAATAGGCATGAGTATAACAGGTAATTCATATAACGCTATACTTTTTCATAGTTAAATGAACGAATGCATAATAAGTCCTAATTACTTGAAAGTGATGTCGTTTAATATAATTTATTAAGCATAACTATGACAATAAATATAGAATTAAAACACTTATCCATATTATGAAGTTTTCATTTAGAATTTAGTTATTATGTTTAATTTATTTATTTTTTTAATTTCTACTCCCTCTTCATGAAAAATTTGAATATTTTTAAATATTACTATGTATATAAAAAAATGTACATTTATATTTTAATAATTATACTTTTATGGTTGGACCAACCACTAATTTTTTAATTACTTACATTACATATTTTATATATTTAATTATAAAATAATGTGAGATAATCATTCCACACATAATATATTTAATTCATTTACTAATAATCAATAACTTTTTTTCCACCCACATACCCATATAATTGATAAATAGCGTGACTTTTATTCTATTTACAATATATTTAAATCATTCGTTAAAATTAATGTTGAGATTCAATCTCTAAATTTTTGGTAGACTTTCTTAATGTTATGTAGCCATTTAACAACATTCATCATAATAAATAATTATCCATACTTAAAGGTATTAAGGTCATTTGCGTTGAAATTTAGAATTATTAGATAGGATTGGAAGTCTAACTATAATTATGTCATTGTATAGTTTAGCAGTGAGAGATTAAATTTTTGTGTTAAATATGAATTATACCCAATTCACTAAACCTACAAAATACCCACCGCAAAAATTACATAAAGAAAATAGCTACTTTTTGACTTTCATTCGATAATCATTAACTCATTATATATCATATAACTAATTTTACTTACTTCTTCGACGTTACACATATCTCTCTCTTATTTTCTCTCTCCTCACATATATCTTTCGTTGATCTGCTTGAACGGGTTCATTTGAAGTCGTTTTCAAAACATTTTCAGGTAATAATCTCATACTCTCTATTTTATTCGGTAAACTTTAAATACCGCCCGAATATTGAGAACTACCGTTTGATTTAGCACCAGCGGTATTTACTTTTATAACATTTTTTCGCGCGGTAGATATATATCTAGGGATAACAGATATTTAGCAACAATAAAACATAGATACCGCCCGTAAATACGCAAATACCGTTGGTACCCCCTCTCCAGCGGTATTTCACACGGTACTGATACCCCGAGCAGTATCAGTGCCTTAGTGTATATTTATCTTTTCCATGCAAGAATATATCATATTATTTCTGATTTCTTATTATATTCATTATTTTTATTTGTAGATGAATGATTATACACCCGTTTACGTGAAATATGGAGGTTATTGGGATGGATGTATTTATACGGGTGGCCAGGAGCAGACAACACCTCTCCCGAATAATTATATCACTATCACGAATTTAAAATTCTGCATCGAGTACATGTCTGTTGCAAGTGAAAATCAGTACGATATCTTCTGTTTGTCGAGATCGAAGAATGGTCGGCTTATCAAATCTCAATTGACCACTGATGATGAAGTTAGAAGACTGTGTTTGATCCAATCATCACCTATAGTATATGTGGATTTGAGGGGGGAATCGAGCAGCAGAACTGAATCCACAAGAATTTCGGACCTCAACTTTGCATGTGGTGACAATGTTGGTGAAGAAGATGGTGGTGGTGATGATGATGATGATGATGATGATTAGGTTGTGAGTTCAGATTGTTCTTCATCATCTGAATCCGAAGAAGAAGAAGGTCCTCAGATGAATAGTGGTACACTTGCCGAATTTGCAGCATGGATACGTGATGCAGGGGGTATGCGAAGAGTTCTGGAAATGATGTATCCGAGTGTGGATAGTGACGTCGAGTACAACCCTAATACAGAAGGGTTTTTAAGAAATTGGATAGTTTCAATGGTCCCCCTCAATGCTATGACCTCCGAAGTGCTGACTGAAGAAAATCCAATACTCGAAGAGTTAGGTGATGGGTCGATCTTTGATGATAAGGAAGACTTGAACATTGCGGCTGGATTGTGGAACATGGAGAACCGAGCTGAATACAGAGTCGTAAGATCAGACACGTATCGATTGCATTGGGTTTGTAAGTTGTATGAAAGATGTTCGTTCGTTCTGCGTGCTCATTGTCATGGAGGTAGTTGGACTGTATCTGAGTTTCGTGCTCAGCACACTTGTAGATATGATATCTCACATCTTGGTCCGAAAAAGGTACACTCAAAGGTGATTGGCGCATTCTTTGCGAAGAAAATGCGAAATGTGAAAGATATCATAAGACCGAAGGTTATTCAGGAGGAGTTGAGGAGGTGTTTCGGTATGGATGTCAAGTACGATGTCGCACTCAGAGGCAGAAATCATGCACTTGAGATGATCTACGGTAAGTATGATGCATCATTTCAGTTGTTGTCTGGATATCTGCATATGTTGGAAGTGATGAATCAAGGTACGATCACTGATCTTGATGTCGGTCCTGACAATAGATTTAGACATCTATTTGTCGCTCTCGGAGCTTGCAGAGCTGGGTTTGGCTTGTGTATGAGGCCCGTTATAGTTGTTGATGACACTCATCTAAAGGGAAAGAACAATGGCATTTTGTTCGTTGCAGTAACGAAAGATGCAAATGAACAAATTTACCCACTAGCTTTTGGGATTGGGCCGATCGAAAATCACGAGTCTTGGATTTGGTTCCTTACAAGAGTCAAAAGAACTTATGGTTGTACGCCAAACACATTGATCGTATCCGATCAACATGTGTTGATTGAGCATGCCGTGGGTATCGTATTTCCTGAAGCAACACACGGTTTATGCTACTATCATCTTAGCAGCAAGATCAAACGGTTTGGAAAGACCACTATTGGTTTATTTCAGAGAGCTGCTTACACATACAGACTGAATGAATATCATAAAAGAATGAGTGTCATACAGGCTTCAAAGCCTACTGCTTATGAGAAGTTGATGAGTGTTGGACCTCCCAAATGGGCTCGATCGATGTGCCCAGTGCGAAGGTATAGCTTTCTAACATCTAATGCAGCTGAAAGCTTCAATAAGACACTATTGTGGGCTCGACGTCTACCTATTTACTCTCTTGTGGAGGCAGTGAGACTTGTGTTGGAAAATTGGTTCGATGATAGACGTCAGAAAGCTGCCCGGGATCAACAAGAATATCCGGATGATAGACGTCAGAAAGCTGTCCTAGATTTGAGTATTTGGTGGTACAATATTTAAAGTTTAATGAGTTTATAAATTTAAAAAAATTATAACTATGTCAATATTAAAAAAAGTACACAATATTAATAAAATGTGTGATATACCTGTCGATTTTAATTGGGAGAGTGCAAAATTCCTTTTAACATTAGTTTATTATTTCAATTTTCATCTTCTCTCTTGTATTGAAAATATATTAGATAAGTGCATTAAACAATATAATCTTTACTAAGAGTTTGGTTCATGTCATGATCTTTATATCATTTTACCAATTTTCTTTTGAGAAGGTTTAAAATAAAAATATTCAAGAAGAGTTTCCGATAAGAAATCGAGACTACTAGCTTTTCCGTTTTGTGTATTGCCCAAACTACTTGTACCCAAACAGATAGTCATACTTAAATTCTAAATTCTATATATATATATGTGTGTGTATGTGTGTGTGGGGATCATTAAAATAAAAATAAATTTGTTTGTGTTAACTAAAAATAAATCTGAACCATTTTTATTTGATCTATTTTCTATATATATATATGATGGATTATAGCGTGTGTTAGTAGTAGTGGGGTTAATACTCAAGACAATAAATTTCGGGTTTGAGTCTTTCGTAACACGATTATGTAAATTTATAAAAAAAGATATATATATATATATATATGATTGATTATATAAGGTGTATTGTGAAAACTAGACAACTAAAACTAATATTGTAAATATTAAATATTAAATAATAGTCATTATCTTGATTTTTATATAAAATTTGATTTTTCTTTGTTATAATTAACCCTAGTTCAAACAGAACGAATCAGTCACATGTGCACTGTTAGTCTCATGTTGAAAAACATATAATTTGACTCCAATAAAATGAACGAGAGTCATTTATCTCATTCATACATCCTAACATGAACTATGTGACATATGTATTATTCATACACAATGTAGTTTATCCGTCCAATTACTACAATGTCGTCAATTTTTATATTTGATTTTGAACTTTCAATAAGATTATATTTGTATTTCCATCCACAGAGTGACAATAATTGTTAAAAATTAAGTTGATGACTCATTATTGATGTTTTGTTATTTTAAATGACTTGTATTATTAATTCATTATATAATGAGGTTATATAAGACTAGTCAATCCTTAAACAAGAATCTAAATTTTATCCATTTGAAACAAAATATCCAAATCATAGTTATTTTTATGTAAACAATTAATCTTAATAAAATTAAAGAACAAATTGTCTATTAGTATATTAACTGGTAGCATAGGTGGTTAATCAAATTAGTTAACAGAAGTTATTTGTTTGTTACTTATGTCCAACTTTTTTGATTTTATTGAAGATATCACATGTTTTAATGATGCTATCGAAACTATCTGTGCATGTGCTTATTTGATTATGTTGATACTTAGTTTTATTATGCTTTAAAGAGGATATATCAACACAATGTTAAGGAACATATCGAGTTAACGATTCCATCCATAGGGAGATCGATCTGTGTTTTGTTTAGTTGTATAGAGTTAGACTCGAACATGTTGATCTAATATGTAATGACATGCTAATAAGTATCCACCTGATCCATAGGAGATCGACCTAATTGTGTTTTAGAAGTAAATAATGTACAATGTAATAACATATCAAGTTAATGATTTGGTCAATAAAGATGATCTTCTTTCAGTCTAGGTATTAGAAGGAAGATCAACATGTAAGGTCAAATCAACTTAACAACCAATGTCATAGGATCAACTTTATAGTTTTGTAGCAGGCTGATCAAAGTGTAAGACATATCGATGTAACGATTTGGTCATATGAGCAATCTACTTTCTAGACTAAGTGTAACATCAACCTGAAGAGCACAAGTTAGATCATTTGTTGTGCGAGCAGGCTGTGCAAATAGAAATTGATGAGCATGTTGTGTGAACAGACCATGATTACAAATAAACAATATACAATACATATCAACAACATACAAGACAAATTAAGAAAATGGTAGATCGAGAGAATCGGATGACCTATTCTAGGAGAGAACATATTATTTACTTAGGAGCATATACATAGAGATCGACTTGGCTTGATATTCTTCAGGTCGAGGGAAGCTTAAAGCAGTTTAAGTGGAGAAAACTCAAGTTTTGGCTTAGAGTCAATATGCCCTCATGCAGATCGATATATCGATTTGACCTGATGAGGTCTAGTGAGCTGATCCCATACTCGGAAGAAGCTACATATCTAATGACATTGATCACAACCTATTTGTCCAACATGCCATGTCAGATGACACGTCGGTTGACATGTCATATGACATGTAGGACAAATTCCAAGGACTATATTTGCATGAAATGAAGGTGCAACGACTAGTTTACAAAATGAATAATATGTCTATGTCAGCCATTCTCCGAAAATTAATAAAGGGAAACCCATAAAATCATAGAGCCAATTGTTGCAAGAATTCCTCTAGATTATCAGAGCCGAACCAACATTCAATTAAATTAGATATATTCTTAATGTTGTATATTAGTGATGATTCATAATTCTTAGCGATAAAACTCAATTACAACTAGCTATTTGTTTATAGCATTCAAGTCAGATAGTTCTAGATATTCTTCCATAGACATTCAAGTTCTAAGCTTTGTAATAGAGATGTAAGGAGTAAGAATGATTCTATAAACCTTAAAAGGTAACTCGTTCTCGATGAGGATAAATAAGACAAGTGTAATCTCATTATCAACGATTATAAATAAGAGAAATTGTGCTCGTACTCAATGAGAATAAATAAGTGATGAATCAAAAGTTAAAAGATTCATCGATCTAGTGATGATCGACTGTGGATATAGGGGTTTTCCGAACCACGTTAAATAATTTTGTTCTTTATATCATGTATATATCTTTATTGCATTGACCTGCTTGTTTCACTCACCAACGAGTTGATCTGCTGAAGTTTAACGGATTGTCCACATGTGTCAATTAATGTATTAAAGAACACTTGTCTAAATTATAAATAACATTTTTTAAGTATAACAATAACAAAAAGATCATCGCTTCCACACATAATATGTCTTTCACAAACCAGCGGACCTGTATCGGCACTACAATTAAGTATTAAAAAGTTTAACTTGCTCAATTAATATTGTTTTACGTACAATTAAAATACAATTATTGCATAAAAATGTTATATAAATTACTCCATTTGTTTTAATGAAATTAATTGTATTTGACAGAAAATGTATGTTTTCATTAACTTTGGACGTTAATTTCAATAAGACATACTCCATCCGTTCCACTATTGGCTCCGTTTGATCAAATATATAAGTGTTTTATTGACTTTTGGGCCAACAATAGTGGGTAGTGGGACAGAGGGTACTAATATTCCTTATGTACTTATAATGAGACCCAAATAAGAGTTTAACTAATTAAAACACAAGATTGAGATTTTAGAGTACACAAAATATGGTACTACTACTATTAGGATAATATAATTGTATGTATTAAAGTTGATTATATAATTAAGTATTTGGTAGGTAGGGATGTAGTTGGTATCACTGGAATATGTTAATTAGTTATCCGAAATCAAAAAAGTGATAATTCATAATATCTATATCGGACATGTCAGTTCTACTGATTAACTGGTTCTCGACTGATTTGATACCGATTAATTAGTAGAATTGGTTAAAAATTCAATTTTAATAAAGAAATTATAATATTATTTTTTAATTTAAAATATTAATTTAAGTCAACAATAATTTCTCATAATGTTTTTTTAAAGATAATTAATATAAATATATTAAATTTCAACTTGATAATATTTTATAAAACATCTCCCTTCGTCCCATAAATGTGGTCCTCCTTCCTTTTTACGCGCAAACTAATATTTTATTTTATTAAATTTACTTTAATACCCCTTACTTTTTAATTCAAAAAATAAAATAAAACTACATTACAATTAAAAATAAAATAAAACTACATTAGAAAGGAAAATGTACATTCGTAGGAAAGAGATATTTTACTAAACATAAAATATTTTATTTTGAATTTATATATAATAAATCGATACTTGATTAGATATTGAAAATCAAGTAGCACTAATTTTAAAATTTAAAAAACAAATTACCGAATTATTGACAATCCCATTGGTAGGAGATGTTGTTGCTATAGTACAAAAGAGAAGGTAGGACCCACATGAAAAATTACAGTTGTATTCGGCATCTATTGACCCCAACCAACGGCTACATTACCTCTTTCTCTCTCTGTTTCTTGTCTTCACCAAGTGAGTCTCAGTCACCAGCAACCAACACAACACAAACACTCGATAATGGTGGCCTGTACTAACTAATCCCCACCCCATAATTATTTATTAAACCCTCTTTAATCATTCTCCCCTATTTAATTAATCCCTCTCCCAGTCTCCCTCATCACACCCACACCTTCAACAATGCCGGGATTAGTCTCCATCAAGACGCCGCCGGAGGCGCCGCCGCTGCGCATCAGCGTCCCCGAGGATCAGCCTCAAACTCCGATCCGATCGCAGCCGCTCAGATCCGACCCCAAGTCGAGTTCCCCCGCCACGCGCCGCCCTCCCTCCCCCTCCCCCTCCACCTCACGAGCTAAACCCTCGCCGGATCGGGGCTCCGCGAAGAAGAAATCCCCACCAGAGAAGAGCCTCCTCAATGAATCCTCCCTCGACAACCCGGATCTCGGCCCCTTCCTCCTCAAATTGGCCCGCGACACGATCGCCTCCGGCGAGGGCCCCAGCAAGGCGCTCGATTACGCGCTTCGCGCGTCTAGAAGCTTCGAGAAGTGCGCGGTGGAGGGGGAGCCGAGCTTGGATCTGGCGATGAGCCTGCACGTGGTGGCGGCGATCTACTGCAGCCTGGGGAAGTTCGAGGAGGCGGTGCCAGTGCTTGAGCGGGCGATTAAGGTGCCGGAGGTGGCGAGGGGTGCGGATCACGCGCTCGCGGCGTTCTCAGGGTATATGCAGTTGGGGGATACGCACTCCATGCTGGGGCAGCTAGATCGGTCGATTGACTGCTATAAGGAGGGCCTCAAGATTCAGATGGAGGCGTTGGGTGATAATGATCCCAGAGTTGCAGAGACCTGCAGGTAATTCTTCATTTATTTTCTTTTCCTTTTCATGTGGGTTAATTGCAGTTGGGAGAAATTACCTGGAGCTAATGTTGGGAAAGATGTGATATTGTTCTATATATTTTCGTCATATACGTTATTTTACTAAATTTGATGCTAATAATCTGAACTGTGATAGAGTAGCTCGATTGTTTACAGCAAGTGTGATATTATTTATTTATGCTTGAATATAATTTCAGTAATTTAAGTGTAACATTCTCCAATGTTCTTTTCCAGATTATCTGACATATCATACTAGCTCGCTCAACTACTGAATTGCCATTCAATTATTGCCTCCAGATATCTCGTTTACTTTTATATTTCCTTGTTCCTTTCTTTTGAGCTAATATTTTCACTTATTTCTTTTCCTTTATTTGGGTTGATTGCAACTCGGAATATTTATTTGGAGCTAATGTTGGAAGATGTATTCTCTACATATTATTGTCTCGCTTTATTTTTTTCCGAATTGGGTGCTATATTTTGGTTTTTCTTGTATGAGATAAATATTTAGATTACTTATCTGAATTGTGGTATACTAGCTCCATTGTGTTCTTGAATTTTGTCTGCAAATATGATATAATTTCTTCGTAATTTTACTCTATTGGTTTGTATGAATACTACTTCCTAGATTCACCACTCGTACATTTTCCTCAGATGTGTTGTTATCTTCTATGACATTCTTTTCCAATTCTTCTGGCATGCTATAACAAGTTCATCTTTTCTGATTTCATTTAGCTTAATTACCGAATTGACCTTCAGCTATCTTCTTTTTGAACTAAAATTTGAAGGCTTGAAAATGCATCACATCTTATATATGTATTTATGTGGAGTGTCTTATTAAATTTCTGTTTTGCGTTGGGTTTTAACATCCAAATATTCTTATGAATTTCAGAAGTACAATAGTATTTCGTATTACATAGTGATATGATTATTTTTCATGCTTCAGATATATCTGAAGTGATTCATTTTTCATGTTAGATACGGCCTTATTGAATTTTGGTAGTTTCTGTTATCAATAACCATTATTTACTCTTGCAGATACTTAGCTGAGGCCCATGTTCAAGCCATGCAATTTGATGAAGCTGAGAATCTGTGCAAAAAAACTCTTGAAATCCATCGAGTACACAGCCCACCAGCATCTCTTGAGGAAGCAGCTGACCGTCGATTGATGGCTCTCATATGTGAGGCTAAAGGAGATTATGAAGCAGCCTTGGAACACCTTGTACTTGCTAGCATGGCTATGATTGCCAATGGACAAGAAAATGAGGTTGCTGCTATTGATGTTAGCATTGGCAATATCTATTCATCTCTTACCCGCTTTGATGAGGCAGTTTTCTCCTACCAGAAGGCACTTACTGTTTTCAAATCTTCCAAAGGTGATAATCACCCCTCAGTGGCCTCAGTCTTTGTCCGGCTTTCAGACCTGTATTATAAGACAGGAAAATTAAGGGAGTCGCGATCTTATTGTGAAAATGCCCTGAGAATATACACAAAACCCGTACCTGGAACCACTTCAGAAGAGATTGCTAGTGGTATGACGGAAATTTCAGCTATATATGAATTGTTTAATGAACCCGAAGAAGCTTTAAAGCTCCTACAGAAGGCCATGAAACTATTGGAGGATAAACCAGGGCAGCACAGTACGGTAGCTGGAATAGAAGCACGGATGGGAGTGATGTATTACATGGTTGGAAGGTATGAAGAATCACGAAGCTCATTTGAAAGTGCTGTAGCAAAACTTAGAGCTAGTGGTGAGAGGAAATCCGCTTTTTTCGGTGTCGTGCTGAACCAAATGGGTTTGGCTTGTGTACAGTTGTTTAAGATAGATGAGGCAGCAGAATTGTTTGAGGAAGCTAGAGAAATACTCGAACAGGAATGCGGCCCGTGCCATCAGGATACTCTCGGTGTATATAGCAATCTCGCAGCAACTTATGATGCTATGGGAAGGTAAATAAATACACATCTCTCTCTCACTATGTATAAATATTTGGTTTAGATTCAAATACTTCTGAACTACTCAGATGCCTAGGTTTAGATATCCACTTCACATAATAAATAAATAATGGAGGTCCAAATTTTCAGTACTTACTGTTCTCCCATATCATCCTAAGTATATATATAGCAACACAAAAGGCTATTACATTAAATTCTGCAGGCTAATTTCATTTCTAACTCCAAAGTATAGATATGGCAACACAAAAAGATATTACATTAAATTATGCAGGCTAATTTCATTTCTAACTCCAAAGTATTGGTAGAAACTGGCACATGATCCGTGTTTGTGGTTCTGGTCATTGATTTTTAACTCATTGATTGTCTAGTTTAATTGCATGCGTGGTGCTAATGTTGGTAACCTGAAGATAGCTTTCAAAATCATGCACTTAGAGATGTTGTAAAATATTGGTCTGCTTATATAGTTTGATGACACCGCTTTTTTAACAAATATTCCTCTACATCTCTATAGAATCGAAGACGCAATAGAGATTCTTGAGTATGTTCTTAAACTGCGAGAAGAGAAGCTTGGAACAGCCAATCCCGATTTCGATGATGAGAAGAAAAGGCTAGCTGAGCTCTTGAAAGAATCTGGCAGGTCTAGAAACAAGAAGGCGAAGTCCCTCGAAAACCTTATTGATCCTAATTCGAAAAGGACTAAGAAAGAGCCATCCAGGAAATGGTCTGCATTCGGCTTTAGAAGTTGAATGTAGATTTGTCTTCTCACAGGTAACTATAATTTCTTATAAGGTAGCAGATTGAGAATGGTGTTAAATTGTAATTTGCTGAGGCTTCTTGCTCCCATGGCCTTTTATTTGCCTTTATGTTTTTCTTATCTTTGATCCTTTTTACTTTTTATTCTTTTTATTTTTTTCTTCTACTGTTACATTGTTGTCCATTTGTTGTTAAGTTGGAATTCTGGGGAAGAAATGTGACTTGTTATCCTAAAGGTGATCAAGAAAACTGAATTTGTCCACATGCACATGACATGAATACTTTTTTTACGATGTATAGTTAGGTACAGTGAATACAATTATATCTATATATTTTAAAGGAAGAATTCGGTTATATTTAATTTTGAAGAATTTGTTTTATAAATTCTACACGCAAAATATGATGAAAGCAAATAGTGTCCATTGAGAAAAATCCTACTCCATTTTGTAGTTACAATCACATCAAATAATAGTAATTCATCACTCTAACTAAACTCAAATTCAAAAGAATATTTTTTATGTAAAATTTGGTGAGAGCCATACTAGAAATTGACGCACGAAGGTCCATCGATCAATGGAAGAGAAGAATGTAGAACACGAATCAAGAGAGTTGTATTCTTGAGTATTATTTTGTAATTTAAATTTAATGTAATTCATTTTAAATAAAAATAACTAACTAACTATGCACTTCAATTTGTCGTACCATTTAACTATGCATATTATTTCTCGTACCATTTGTCGTACTTTTCAATAATTAAATAAGACAGAAAATGATTAATTTACACAAATTTTAACAAATGAATAGATAATAGCTATTTTCAATCCTTTGATTTCAAATTTTATGAGCACATGTATCCTTTTTATCTTCGCGAGGCCTAATTCAAGCTCAGAACTAGCTAGCTATTTGTGGACTATTCTTGAAATCTTGAAATATATTTCAGAAGTAAAACTTTTTGAAGATTAGTATTTTGCAATAAATATTTATTTTCTTAACAATTAAATGGTTTAATATTAATTTTCGTTACATATAGATAATTGTAATATATTTTCAAATTCAAATTAGTATATAATCGATTTTCTGACGAAAAATCATCTTACATTATAAATATAAATATAAATATAAATAATAATTAATAATTAATAATTATTTCAAATTATATATTTTGATAAAACACAATAAATTTTGTTACTGAAGTTAAAATAATTTTTGAATCATTACAAATAATAATTGTTGGTCCCGAGTACGAGTAATCTAGTTAGTGTATTGGGGGAATACATCAATTTCAAAACTTTTTGCGTTGATGCAGTATTATCTGTGGGTAGTGATCAACTCTAAAGGGATAATCATATTTGAATCTCAGTCTAGATATGAATCCTTCAGTTTACACTTAGTGTTGGACCTATTGACTGATATATCAACTTTAAGTGAAATGCAGAAGTTGATGGTCTAGCTTAACTCATAAAGTCAGAAAACTGTGAATTCAAACTAAGTGTTTTCACTTTTCACTTAATTAGTATTCAGTTCAAGATAAATTCTTGGGTTAGAACAGTTGATATCAAATCAAGGAATACTGAAAAACATTAAATAGAGTAAGACACAATATTTGATTTGCGTGTTTCGGAGATAAAAACTACTACGTCCACGATGCTTGGTGTGACTCGAGAGTTTCCAATTAAATTGAAGATGTATTATAGTGATCAACCACAAAGGGTTAGATGTACAAATAAACTTTTTGATAACTTCTAGCTTCAACACGAAGGCTAATGCAAGATCTATTCTTCGATTACAAGTTCTATTACTAAGAACACTTGAATAAAGATTATAAAAATTGCACATTGTTCTAAATAATTCAAGAGTTGAGAGGGAATAGAACTTCAAATATTTTGAGCGTAAGAAAGCTTTGAGTGTGAGGTAACACCAGTATCTTGAATCGTTGAAGTGTTGGGATATTTATAGTTATCTCTCAAATTGTTGTCGTTGGAGAGATCGAGCTTTGATATGTTGAAATTCTTCCCATTTCAGTTTTGTATTATTCATTACCAGAAATGATGTTTGCAATCAAGATTTTGTAGGGATGTCTCTCATATATATCTTTTCCAAGAATGGAAGACTCTAGTTGTAGTAGGTTTGACCTAGAGTAAGAGTGATTGAACTTCAGTCTAAGTTGACTTCATATCTTTGAAATGTACTTCAACATTAAATTAAGATTTCAATTTTGTGTCTTCTTTTATTTGCAAGAAAATAAACACCAGAATTTTACTTTCTTGTTTTTATTTAGTTTGTGTATATATTTTAATTTATTTAGTTCTTAGAATATATTTATATTGATCATGCATATGAAATAGACATGATATATAATCTAATATATGATACATAAAAAATATTTAAGAATTTTGATAATAAAGATATTTTAGAATACCACATTAAATTTAAATTATAATCGTATTAATAATATATATATAGAGAGAGATATAAGTTTAATTCGATGAGCTAGAAATAAATAATTAGAGTTAGTTATTTAAACAAAACTTTTGTCCTACATTAAATTAACATTCTAAATGCAAATATAAATAAAATGATAAAAGATATGAAATGAGTTAATGGAGTGGGCTTATGTCCTTAAGGATTAACGTTCGAGTATTTTATTCGATTTTGATTTTTCAAGTTCAGTTTTACATACCCCTCTCCACCTTTTTAATTTCACATTCTTACCATGACAAACCTTCCATTTAATATGACCATTTTCTCCCTACCATTCATTCTTTAATCTAACTACGTCACATATATATATACATTATCCATTGCTTATTACATTTTCAGATTAATTTATTTCCATTATATTTATATAATTTATATTAACCCCACATTCACTGGGCATCGCTTAAGTATATACAAACTAATTTATGATTTAACTATCACCAATACTCACTTTTTTTTAATGGTATGGAAACTCTAAACTCATTGATTAACTAACTAATTTTAATCTGTAAGCATATTTTTAGGTATAACACACTATATATACCAACATCCTATACTCACGAAAATTTAATTGTTCCATCTACACAAGGATCGTATGCAATAATTTTTTACTACTATACTTGTTTAAAATGATAAAGGTAAAGTTTGTTTATGAACATACAAGAAAAGCATCGATCCTAATACTCTTCTCATGTTCACACCGATCTCAATTTGCCCTAGGCCTAGACAAACTTTCTCGTTTTTGTTTCGATTTAGGAAAATAATATCTTCCTCATCTGCCAGGAAAGGCTAACAAATAAGGAACGAAGGTAAGCCCGATTTATGGCGAAGATTCGGCCGCCTTTGTGTATTTTTGTTTGCGTATTCTTGTATGTTTGCGCGTCAGGTTCCACGTAAGTTATTGTGTACATATTGTGACATACATGCATGACGAAACACGATAGTCGACGCGCAACTTGCTGCCCTTCCGTTGTTTCCTCATAATTTTGTTTCTTTATTCAGAAAAGCATTAAATTATACTCATAGTAAACTTGATGGTTTTCGCTTCCTCGTTTTTCCTTTTTTCATATTGTACCCTTTTTCACCTCATGAATTAATCCTCTTACCTCACGAGTTCCTTCTTAATATATTTTTTTTTCTGATAAAAAAGGAAAGCAGCTTCTTAGGCATGCTAGACATGTAATTTCTTGATCACTCGTTAATATACTTAAGTTTTACTAAAATTCTTTGATTAAATAATTATTATTTTTTTACATTTTGTTCTACGAAAGATACTCTAAACTGTGATATTAAATGCATCCAACCTCTACATTTGTTAGTTCTCAGAATAAATTTGCAGAGGTTCAGCTAGTCCATTTATTGATCTAAAATAAAATGCCAAAAGAGGTTAACCTAACCATTGAATTCAAGCCATGGCAACATATATTAATTTATCCATGTCAACCTTATGTGGATAAGGATAAGTTTGACTTGAATTCAGTGAATATATTATTATAAAAATACTCATTTAATATTTTGGTATAACGCCATGTAACAAATTCTCACTCCAAATTTACTAGTCACTTTTCTGGCCATGCCTAGCAATTTATTATTATTTCTCAACTTTTATTTAGGATTCTGAGAACCTTGACTGAAGTGCCGCAATTAATATGTTTTCTACTTTATTTTATTTTTCAAAATGAATAAAAAATATATAACTAAAATTCCATGTGTTGTGCTTAGTGCTACCACCCAATACATGTCATGCAGGTGACAGAACACATTTTTTGTTGTGTAAGAACTAAGAATACACTCAAACACCAAACTCACCTCTTACTTTTCTTGTCTATATATACTCTTTATCTCTATCCCAACTTAATCATGCATTTCTCTTAATTCTTTCGTCCCATCAAATATTCTTCATTTCTTTGTCTTTTTCCAGCCATGGCCCTCTCTAGAGATGATATTCGTACCATCGTTGGCATTATGGGTCAGTAGTTTCTTGATTTTCAATTCTGTACATGTGCAGTAATTAAAAAAACCAATAATTTAATTGGTTCTATAATATTATGAAAGTAGGAGTTTGACATGAGTTGTGATTTTTGTTTATTTTCAGGAAATGTCATTTCCATCGTACTGTTTTTGTCCCCTGTGTAAGTTTTGGATTATTTAGTTATTACTTAATTATTACATGTAATATATACTACATTAATGATTATTATTACAAGATTGTGTTAATTAATTAAATAAATAAATAGGCCAACGTTCTACCGGATACTGAAGAGGAAATCAGTGGAACAGTACTCAGCAATGCCATACGTGGCGACGTTCTTCAACTGCTGCCTTTGGGTACTATACGGACTGCCTATGGTACAACCCCACAGCATGCTCGTGGTGACCGTGAACGGGACCGGGTTCGCGATCGAGGTCGTGTACTTGGCGATATTTCTGATGTTCTCGACCCACAAGTACCGGCTGAGGCTGGTGGCGCTGGTGGTGGCGGTGTGTCTCTTCGTGGCGGCGCTTTCGCTCTCCGTCCTACTCGCCGTCCACACCGCCAACATCCGCTCCAAAATCGTCGGCAGCCTTTGCTTGGCCGGTAACATTTTTATGTATGCGTCGCCCTTGACCGTCATGGTACGTTCCTGCATGCTCCTTTCTATTAAATTTAATGAATTTTTTATTTTATTTTCCCGCCTAGAATTGTAAATTCATCTTTCAATAGATCGTGTTTCAATTTAATGGTATTAAAATAAATGGTTGAGATGATCTCATCTGATGCAGAAGCTAGTATTGAGGACGAAGAGTGTGGAGTTCATGCCTTTCTACATCTCCCTTTTCTGCTTCTTCAACGGCATTTGCTGGACTATCTATTCTCTGATGAAGTTGGATCTCTTCATTCTTGTAAGTCTCTCTCTCGATCGATCTCTTGATTCGTGTACGGAAATGAACAATTAATCGAAGACGTTGCATGCATGCAATTTAGATCCCAAATGCGTCTGGGGTGGCGCTAGGATTTTCGCAGCTGGTGATATACGCACTCTTTTATAAGAATACACAAAGAATTATAGCACAAAGGAAAGAGGAAGGGGAAGAAACAGTGGTCATGGGGAAAATTGAGGCGGAACGCAACCATAACGGCGTCGTTTAATGACGGATTGATTCATTGTGAGCATGCAGTACTGCTGCAATTCCGATGCTTTGTTATTGTTATAAACATTTCTATTACATATGTTGCTGTCGTGTCTATTCATCAAACTTGTTGAGTGTTTCTGTTTTGCATTTTCGAGTGCTGTGAAATAAATTAATGTATGTATATACATGGCACTGCTGCTATTTTACTATATTGAGTAAGAAAGAGAAAAGAAATAGGCATTCATTGTGGATGCTTTATTTGATATATATATATATATATATATTGTTTGTTCTATATATCTTGTGCACACAAATATTCATTTATTTTAGTTAGTACTGTTCCTGTTTACTTAGAATTGGAGATTTTCAATTTGGATTTAATTTTAATATTGATACAAATTTGATTCCGTACGCCAATAATCTATTCTAAGTTCTCGATTGAGATTAAAAAATCTAACTAGATGAAAGTCATATCAATCGCAATTCAAAATTGATTTATGCTTTGTGTTATATTTGAGTGATAAATTTATCCTTTAAAAATGTGGAATAAGAGTATAATTACTCTTTAAATCCCTTCTTTTTTTTTTCCATCCTTCTTATCTAAATTACAAATTCATCACTATTTTTCTCCTTAATCACACTCTAAAGAGGGATAATATTATCCATTCAAATTTGAAATGATAATATTATCCTTCTTAGAGTGAGATTAAAGAGAAAAATAGTGATGAATTTATAATTTAAATAAGGTGAGGAATAAAAGAGAATGAATTTAAAGGGTAATTATACTCTTATCCCACATTTTCAACGGATAAATTTATCCATCAAATAGAACACAACCTTAGTGTTTGTTTAGGATAAATTGATTCTCTCTCACGGTTTGGAAAATCTAGTACTTGTGAGAGTTCTTAGTTCAAAAGGATATTGCCGCCAGGAAGTTAAATTATGTTAATTCAAGTTCGAGGCTTCGAGTATAATTGAGTTTGATTTATCAAATCTTTGAAACTTTGAGACCCTATGATTCAAATGTACTCATGTGTTGTGCCTTAATTCGTTATTTTTAGTTTTATTTAATTTTTTTTTCTTGTTTGGGACGAACAATCATTAAGTTTGGGTTGTTTAATAATCAATTATTATATACTATTTTCTAAGCTTTCGTCATGTTTTATGGGGTTTTTCTCATGTTTAGATTCTTTTTATGTAAAATCAAGCTATATTATGTTTGTTATAAATTTGGTGTGTTTTTGTAAATTTTTGAAGGGTTTGATGACCAAGTCAACTAAGACTAGGGAAATGACGAGAGAGACGAGGAAAAGACGAGCCAGGGGACAATAAATGATCAAGGTTCACGGCCAGGCAAGCCTCTCAATTAGCCTCTTGATCGAGAGGGCCGCCGAGAAAGACAACGCGCAAGACAGTAGAAGGTTTTAGTCAGTTTCTCAACTGAGATCCAGACCGAGAACCATAGCGAGAATAGTCAGTAGTGCCTCTCGACCGAGAGGGAGACCGAGAAGGAATCATGATTCTGCGCCAATCTTTTCTTTTCACCGATGCTTGCCATTTTGGACCCGTCTCTATACCAAACTCGGCCTAGAGTTTGTAGATCTAAATTTTAGCTATATAAACTTTCAATTTTAGGTCTTGTAACCATCTTGAATTATAGAAATCTAAACATCTCTTTTCATACAATTATCTTTTCTTTAGTTTTTAACTTTCAATTATTATTGCAACCTTTGAATTTAAGTTCTACTCAAGTACTTTAATTATTCTTCAAGGGTTGTATATTTTCCTTTATATCACATGCCTTTATGGTATTTTATGTTTTGTAACTTCCATAATTTATATTTGATTCTAGCTAGGGATTGTATGTCTAGCTAGATTTATTGTAATTCATCTTTCGATACTTTCTTTCCTTCCAATTCATATTTATGTTTCTTGACTTTAATTCTCATGTATTAATATTTTTCCACTATTGATGCATGCTAAGTTGTGTACTTGTAGTCTAATCGGTATCTGACAGGGCTGGAGTCGTTATCACCACTGGTCAAGATAAATTTATAAGTTCCTATTCTTACTACTAGGTTTAGCTAGTGGTCACGAACAGTAGCAAGCATGTTCCCTGGAGATATCATCGATCTGATTTGAGAGATATTAGAAATGATAAGTATTAAATTAGAAAGAGTACCCACTAACAATAACTTAGCTGATCCTTTCACCAAGTCGTTGTGTATTACGAAACACAAATATTTTAAAAGCTTGAGTGTTAGACATCTAGTGGGCTTTGATTCAGTGGAGTTTTAGTTTATACTCCCTCCGTCCCACTAAATAGTCTTGTTTCTTTTGCACGTAAATTAAGGCAATATGGTTTAGTGCTTTAAGAGTGTGCATTTATACTTAATCATTATCTATATTCTTTTTGGATTTCTTTTATTGTTAATCTATTAATTAAAATTATCTTATTTTAATTAATTTTAGATATAATAATTAAAATAATTAATTGTTAATTAATGCAATTACGATTCTTTCATTGGATTAAAATAATTAATTGTTAATTAATGCAAAAAAAAAAAAATACCCGAATTGGGATTGATTATTTCACTGGATTAAACAAACAAACACTAAAATACTTTCAATTGCCACTGAATCAAACAAAAAAATTGGATTAATTAACAAGAAAAGTGACGTTGATTTGGTCGGGAAGAATGAGGGAGAGAAGGCCCGACTGGATACTTATGAAAAGAAGAGAGAGCGAATTCATGAAAGAATTGAAGCGGCGAAAGAGTTTCAATGCACCACTTCGGATGAGGGGTAGATTCGAGAGATCTAGAAGTGGGAGAAAGGTTTCACGATCAATTTGAATTTCAATGGCGCCTCTGTCAGTTCGTATAAGGGAGGGAGTGAGGGAGTGAGGGTGGGAGATAGATGAGATAATATTCAGAGTTCTGGTGCCGCTTCGTATGGGGAGGGAGGGAGAGAGATAGATCTAGAATATGAGAGATAATGGAGGTAGTGTTTTGTTCTCAGAGAGAAAAAAAGGGTGGAGTATTTTGGAAGAGTGAAGAAATGAGAGGGAATGAGATTTTTTTTAGGTTTAGGGTTTGGGTAGTATATTGAGCTTAATTAGAGAGTAATTAATTTAGATTAATTAATATTAATAACTTAATTAAAATCCCTTATTTTTTACCAAAATAGAAACCAAACATAAATAATGGGACGTTCCAAAAAGGAATACATGACATGTTTATTGGGACAGAGAGAGTATGTCTTAAGAAACATTCTATTGTAAAAGTATTTTCTTGATCACATTTTATGGAGTTTATTACTTTAAATGTTTGATATTATTCTCATATTTGTTCATTTGAATGTTTATTGTTATTAATGGTGTGAGACACAAATGATACAAATTCTAAAATAACTCCGAGGAATGATCATCAAGAATAAGATATTAATGATATGTTATAGGTTATCGTGTGGTCTGCATCACATTCTTGGAGAACATAGTGGTTCTCACGACTACAAGATATTTGATATTCGTGATTGACACATGGATACTTTTGAGAGCATTTGGTGTGTTTTAGGGTTTGTATACATCAAAACATGCTTTATGCATAGACGATGTATCAGACTTATTTTTGGTTTCACTTTAATGAGAATAAATGTTTCTATAATTGGTTTGTTATTTATTATCTTTATATATTGAATTGCAAACAAGTCCATTTAATGTAATTGTAAACTGTGTGGTGGATCGATGATCACAGAAGGTAACACAGTCATATCCTTTGTAGTATAAAGTTTGCAGTCTTGACAAACATGGACAGTCTAGTCGGTAAAGGCTGCGGTATCATTTGATGCGAGAGCTGACCTTAGCCCGCAAAATGATATCGGTATGTATAAGCTGATACACATGCTTTCCGTATACATATTGAGAGGTTTCACAGTGAGATAAGTTCTTGGAAATTAGTTTGCTTAATCTGTGACGATGACACTAGTATATGCGGCTGATTATACTCTGCTTTGACTCATCTACGCTTGAGGATTTTTCGTAACACAAAATGGTGATGTCTTGGCGGTAGTGATTGGCTTAGCTAGAAGTGTTTGATTGTTAGTAGAACATAATCACGTCTCCATTAACACGAATTGATTAAATCTGCATGAGGCGTTCAGAAAGGTTTATTTCTTAAGAAATCCGACCAGTTGAAATTTATTGCGTATGTAATAATTAAGGTCTGAACCGGATCACTCACGAATAAATATATTAATTAATTGGTATTTGTCAGCAAACTCAATTAATTAATGGATTTAGTATATCTTAAACGGCGGAAATAATTAATGACAAGAGGGTTACATCCATAATTTGGATGGATTAAGATGAGTTCAATATTTGTCCTATAGCGGAGTCGATAAATATTTATAATAGAATTGCACTTTATTGCATTTCCATTGAGTAATTAATTTGAAGTTAAATTAACTTACATTAATTAATTTAAGTCTAAGTTGGACCAAACAATTAATTAAATTTAATTGGACCCAAAAGTAACTTGAAAATTAATTTAATTAAGTTATGGATTTGACTAAGTCAAATTAATTTTAAATTATTCAAAATTTGAATTTGAATAATAGATGAAATTGTAGAGAGATAAAAATGGGAATTAGTAAATATTATTTGGTATCTTATCCATTCACCTTAGAAATTCTAACCTAGCCCAAAATATCTATAAATAGGATACAAGAGAGGGCCGATTTCTCTCTCCCTCATAGCTATAGAAATCGGCCATAATAGAGATTTAATTCTCTAATTTTTCGAAAATTAGGGAGTATTCAAACGCTCTAATTTTCGTTTCTTGTTCTCCTAAAATATTTGATAGAATTTGCCCACACGATATTCAAGTAGTAGATTGAGAATAGATTAGAAATTTTCAAGGTAAAATCGAAGGGGATCAAGTGAAGATTCCTACGGTGTGGATTGCTGTTCGTGGTTAACGATTCAGATCGTTTCTCCTCAATGCAATGACATATTCAATTAAAGTAATTGAATATGATCATATGAGTCGTATAATAAAGATGAGAAAAACTGATTAAGATATTTGGATAGACACATGGCAGATCCTAGACATAATCGAGTGTGTCGCGAATGAAAGTATATTACTCAAACTTCATATAAAAGTTTGTTTACATAATCCATGTAAACGTCCGCCATATATCAAGTTCGTTGCACAAGACTTTTCAACATAAAACAAGACATTTATCTTACTGAACGCACTGCCAAAGTCCGTTGAATATTTGAAAGATGTTATATTGTATGGAAGAGAAACCATCATCCCAATTGAAAAGGTTCAATAGGCACTAGTAATAGAACCCGTATGAGGGGCTTGTAAATCCGCAGGATCCACAGGTTTGATATTCTCCCTCCGTCCCGCTAGATTTGACACATTTTCCTTTTTGGGATGTCCCGCTAGATTAGACGCATTTTTATTTTTGGTAACTTTTACAACTTAAATTGATGTGAGCCATAATTACCAAAAGCAAATATTGGTTTTCGATCAAAAAACAAATGCATCTAATCTAGCGGGACGAAGGAGTATCATATAAATAATTAATTTTAGACAATTAATACATAGGAAAATATAAAAGCAAAATCTTTATACATTTTCCTACGCTAGTCCTTCACTTGTGGAGAGACGATTTGGAACGTCGGCAACAAACAACAATCCACTCTGATTGAAATGTCCAACCTAAAAAGCTTCTAGCCTATTCCCGATTTGATTATTGTGTGGGCAATAATCTATCAAACTTTGCAAGAGAGAGAAATTCGAAAATTAGGGGTTGGAATCCCTATAATTTTTGAAACTTGGAGAGTATAATCCTCCAAGTGGGGCGATTTCCCTAACTATGGAAGTAGAAGTAATCGCCCCCAGCCCTTATCTATCTATTTATAGATATTTTGGGCTAGGTTAGGGTTTC
Organism: Leonotis leonurus; assembly: GCA_026898415.1. Lineage (NCBI taxonomy): Eukaryota > Viridiplantae > Streptophyta > Magnoliopsida > Lamiales > Lamiaceae > Leonotis > Leonotis leonurus. The sequence goes on along the minus strand of JAPKLX010000179.1, from coordinate 505,848 downwards.
GAAGGTAAATGAATAAGACCTTCAAATATAAGACTAAGTCCAACTTTATCTCTAATATTTCCATCTTATCCAAATCATTTGAAATTTGAATAAGTTTTAAATTAATTTGACTAAGTTCAAATCATAACTTAATTTAATTAATTTCCAAAGTCAATTTGACCAATTAAATTTAATTAATTGTCTTGGTCAAACTTTAACTTAAATTAATTATTATATCAAGTTAACTTTGACTTTCAAATTAATTATTATAGGAAATGTAATAAAGTATAGATCTTATATAAATATTTATTGACTCTACTATAGGATAAATATTGAACTATCTTCAACCATTCAAATTACAGATGTAATCCTCCTTTAATCATTAAATATTTCCCGCATTTAAAATTTATTAAATCAATTAATTAATTAAGTTTGCTGACAACTCAAAATAATTAATATGCTTATTCGTGAGTGATCCGGTTCAGACTTTTAATCATTGTATATGGAATGACTTCAAACCGGCCGGGTTACTTATACAATATACCTTTCCGAACGCCTCACGCAGATTTAATCAACTCATGTCACTGAGATACGGTTCTATGTGATAGACAATCGAGCACTTCTCGCTAAATCAATCACTACCACCCAAGACATTACTTTATTGAGTTACGAAAAACCCGGAAGTGCAAATGAATCAAAGGAGCGTATACTAATGTCATCGTCACATATTAAGAATAGATAATTTCTGAGACCTCGTTCTAAACAACAACACGTAGAAATTATCTCACTATGAAACCTCACAATATATAGATACAATCATGTCTTTCAGCATATACATACTGACAAGCCTGATTTTCGTGCTCTTTTTGAGCTTGTCTAGGTGTAGATCGAGTTTTCTTTTTCTTTCTTTTTTTGTGTCTTTGTGTCTGGTTGGACACACTTTTGTGGGGCAGGTAGTTGAGACCATTCTTGGGCAAGTCAGACCACATTTCGCGAAAGAGGCAAATTCCAGGCGTTGTAACACCTTGAGCAAGGAACATCTGTGCTTAAGACAATGTACCGCACGGGATACATTTCAAAGATGGAAGGCGAGGTTTCTTGAGCAACACCTTGGGCAAGACGTTCGGAGACTCTCTGTGCCCAAAATGGAGTACCTAGAGAACAAGGAGATGAAAAAGAATGATTTGACGAGATCTTTGGAGGAGCGGATGCAAATTCTAACTGCGGAGCGCAAATAAGGAAAGATATATTTCCTTTATCCTGCCAGAGCTACATAAGGAAAGAATCAAGGCGGTCAATTACTGGAGATACAGGGGATCCATTCAACAAGGAAAGAAGATCTTCCATACAAACTCTAGCCGCCACCAAGACGAGTTAAATCCTGAGCAAGACGATGCACAATTCAAGCTCTTGAGCAAGACGGCGAGGAGAACGTTCGTCCAGAATACTTTATGTCGCCTGGAGAAGCTTGGAGTAGAAGAAGGAAAGTTTGGGCAAGTTGGAAGGCAATGTGCATACGACGCATGTCTTGACCATATCCTTGGGCAAGGTGCGGAAGATCCTGACAGCCGCGATAAAATAAGGAAAGAAATCTTTATTTCCTTCCACAATGAATATGCACGATTTGGACCTCATAGATGATAGGGATATATATATTTGGAGATATTTATGCAAGGAAAGAAATCCCTTGAAACCCTAGCTTGCTCATAATGTCATGGGCTTAGCCCATAGCCCACTCCAGCTTCTATATAAAGCCTTAGCAACAACAGTCAGCATAAAAACACATATACGACATAGCGTGAAGTACGTGGAGGAGAGCCGCTGCTGCACGAATCACTCACACTCTTCGTCCTTTCTCTTTATATTATAGATTGATATTTTGAGAGTCTAAGGGAGGAAGAAACGAAGCCTTCGGGCACCTTTTATTTTCCTTGTATTTATTTGCCTTGGTCAGGGTTGGTCCTGCCATGGATTGCTTTCTTTTGTCTATATAATTCTAGTACGTTTCTTTTTATCTTTTCTTTTTCATTTTGTTTTATTTATGTCTAGGTAACTTTACTACTTGGTTTGGGTTAAACAAGTTTAGCTAAGATCAACTTATCATTGTGAGGTCTAACTTGGCCAGCGTAGTTGGATGTGTGTGTTCCTAAAATGCTGGATTTGATTCTTATACAACTTGATCAAGTCCTCAGTGTTGTTCGGCCGGTAGCAGTCTTGGGTAAGGTCAGGTTACAACTGCGAGCTGAAAACTCCAAGTGTTAGCGACTTCATGCTTTCCAACCAGAGGGATCATCGTGGTGAAGTAGGTGGGGACGCCATGGGACTCGCGTCTGAGATGGTGTGCCCATGGTTGCTGTGTTCTCTGAGAATACCTATTTGGGTACACTGAACTAAGCTTGGTAGCAATCTTGGGCAAAGAGGATAGGGAATGAGTAACCCTTACCTTTTGGGTTGAAAAGGTGTGCTGGGCGGGGCAATCTTGACAACGCATGTCAAACTTCTTGTTCAAATATTATGTTAGTTGCAAACAAGTTATTAACAATCCATCCCTCAATCAATCTATTATAATGTCACATAGGTTAAATCAAATGTAACCATTCATATAGCCATTGTACTTGACAACGCATGTCAAACTTTATACATGTCATATCATGATTCAAATAGGCACACATGTCCTAAGTGAATAAACATATCATTTCCTTTCCCATGGTATTTCATGTATCATCATGATTCAATTAGGTACATATGTCCTAAATGAATAAACATATCATTTCCTTTCCCATTATTTTCATAGATCAAATATGTACATATGCCCTAGATGATTTAACATGATCCTTTTCATAACATTCCATTCCTTGAATCAAATAGGCATATAAATCCTAATTTGATGAAACATTCTTTCTTTTCATGAACGTCATATAAGAACACGTCTTAAATGACAACTTTTCCATAAAAACATTTATAGACAAGCCTTTTCCATAAACCTTTTCTTTTTCAAAATAGGAGTTTAAACAAAAACAAATGTACCTTTCTTTTCTTTGTTAAGAGACAGCGTGACGACGAGTTGAGGGTGTTATTAGGATACCTATCATTAGTTTTAGAAATGCAATGCAATTCCTAAACATGCCAGACTTAACATGAATGCACCAAAGCATCGACCGCTCTGATACCACTTTGTCACGCCCCAAATCTCGAAGAACGGTGCACGCACCAAGGGCATGACTGGGCGGGGATAAAAGAAGCGGGGAAGAAAGGGGGCGTTGTGTTCGTGAGCATTATATAAGAGAGTTGTCCTTGAAAATTGGGCAGCATCTCTTCTATAACTTTCACTATGCCATTTTTACAAACCAAACAGCTAACCAATGCAAAGACAATGTCTATCATAATGAAACCAAAATAAATCATATGCACTTTGGAGATAATACAGCTCAATACAGGGGAGCGGTAATCCAGAATCCCAAGTGGCTGAATCGTCCAAGATGAAATGAATTGGAGATAATACAGCTCGATATTTGGGAACGGTAATCCTGAATCCCAAGCGGCCGAATCATCCAATATGAAAGATGGGGTTGGAGATAATACAGCTCATCTCGTAGGAACGGTAATCCAGAATCCTCGAGAGGCCGAATCGTCCAATAAGAACCATCGATCAAAGGCGGAGGTTAGTGAGCCTAGCTCGCCAAAAGGAGTCACTCACCCAGCTCACCAAGTGTGGTCGGCATTCGCTCGAACACTACACAAGGGGCCGTGCTAGTCCCGAAAGAGCAAGATTGGTGTATGGGGGGGGGGGATACACCAATTCAAACTTTTAGGGTTTTCTTGTTTTAAGATTAAGTATAAGGTTTAAGCACACTTAATAAATAAGATAGCTTAGAGTAGTAAAATAAAACTTCTTGTTAGGAAGATTCAATCTTACTCAAATAACACCTTATGCATGGAAAAATAATAATCAAGAACAACAAATGCAAATTAAACTTGATTAAAGTTGTGTGCGGAATTTGGTGGTTAATGCTCTTTATAATGTGAAAAACGTTTTCTTGCTTGTAGATAGTATCAAACCAGTTTTGAATGCAAGAGTATGTAGAAGATGATAAAGAAGTAAATAAGAATTAAAGAACTCAAGTAGTTAACGTGGTTCGAGATAAAATTTCCCTACGTCCACAACTCGATCAAATCTAGATCGAAAATCCACTAACTTTGTCCTTTCTTTTTACTCGTTGAGTACGAGCCACAAGAATTATCAAACTTATATAATTTCTTGTGATTACAAATCTTCTTCCTAAGATTGAAAACTACAATCTATGATTACAAATGGATCAAATCTAGATCCTAACTTTGGGTTTTGTAAAAAATAGTTTTCCAGAAAAGTAAACCTTCAACAACAGTAAACACTACAGAGAATTCTTAGATGGATGGAAGTGTTTTTGAACGTTGAGAACTTGAAGATTTTTAGCAGAGTAATGGCAGTATAATAGCTTGAATTCTCGTACTCCTTTCTGGAGGTGAAAGTGGTATATATATGACCATTGCAGGAACTATCCGTTGGAGAGGGAGAAGTCCTTCCTCTTCGCATTAATGGCTGCATTAAATGCATGACAATGTTGTTGAGACACACGCTGCCAAATGAGAGTCTTGTTCCATCTTTCACTCGATTTCCCAATGTATTGCCATACTGGGAATGATTCACCGTACTGCAAATTGATATTCTCGTACTTCGTTCCTTAAAGTATGCTGTTGATGTGATAATATACCAAGTGGTTGACTTGTGACAAATTTATGTATGTCGGCAGTCCACCATAGTTACTGTGAGGAGTAGTTCGTTCTTGATAGAATAACAGCTCGCTGTACATCAAGTTGTTCCTCCATAAGTTAATTGGTTTGGTTCCCAATTAACACACGACTTTATGTTGAACACTTCATATTTGTAGGTAGAGGAATGAAATGATGAGCAGGTCATTTTTGATAAAAATGACCTGTTGCTTATCTCGTCAGCGAGCTGCTAGAAATTTTAATTCTAGCTGATCATCCTCTTGTAATGTCTTCCAAGTATAAAAGTATTCTATCCTAATTACAACTTGATAATAAGGACAAATAGTTAACTTATCTAGTTGTTCCTTTTAGATGGTAGTTGTTTCTAAAGTCTAGAAAATACAGATCGTTTATAAGTAAGTTTGAAACTTCAAACCACTTTTACATTTGTGATCTGTAAAAATAAATTCTAGATATCAAAAACCAGAACAAGTAATGAGGACAGCGAGCTGCAAGAATGAGATGCAGGTCGTTATTTTTTTTTTACTAAAACGATCTTGCTCAATAAAAGACTCGTTGTCTATACAATTTAGAAAATACTTGTTATCTTAGTAATCATTGTGTCCAGGAAGGCTTTTTAGAAGAATAATACAGATCGTTAAATGAAAAACGATCTGCTTCTTTTAAAGACTTTCCTTAAAAGATAACAATGACTACCTAGTTTTCTGAGATCATAAATACGACTAAGTGTAGTTTCGAGAAACATCATCAAAACATAAATAAATTCATGGGGTTCCCAACAATTTCCCCCTTTTTGATGATGTCGAAACCACACTTTAAATTTTCTTTAGTGTTGAAAACAATGAATTTTAATATAGCAGGCAGTTAGAATGCATAAGAGTAATTTAAACGATAAGCATAAAAATATTTCCTGGACAAAGAGATATTGTCATCATGTTGTTTTTCAAAACTAACTCTTAAACTTTATTGATATAACAACTTACAAATACAGAGATTGATTATATGACAACTAGTTGCTAAATCTAAAGTCAAAATAAAATGAAGACTTGTGTCTTCATGGTTGAGGAGGTGGTTGCCTTGGTTCTTTCTCCGCTGATTAAGATTGACGACGTTGTTGATCAGCTAGCTGGGCCCTTCTTTTCTCCACCATCTCCCTCTGCCTTAGCTCCGAAGGCACACTAAAACTTGCATATATCCCATTGAAAAACCTTCGGTTTTTTTTTGATGTTGAAGTCAATGGGATAGTTCATCATTTAGGCAGATCGATTGATTGTGTTGAGAACAGCAGTGTGATCTACATCTGTGGTTCCTGGTATCCTCGGATATAGAAGTGTAGTTTTCTTGGGAGCAGTGAGTGGTACATTCGATGAATGATTGATTTTTATGTTGGCAAAGAAATTCTCTGAACAGATCGTCAACTGATCCTTCATTGAATATCTTGATCCATTAAATAGTAGTGCTGCATGATGAATTCCTTGACCAGTGTTTTATATGTTTTTGGTCTCGTTTCTAATACGCTTTTGGTCTTCAAATGCTTAGTTTATTGTTCGAGTTGATGCTTTGGTTTTTCTTATGCTACATTGTAGGTGAGAATCAACAAAAATGACTTCCGAGAGTTCGATAAAGGAAATGAGACCAAAAGACGAAGAAAAAGGGCAAAAATGTGGACTTTGGCCGAAGATGGACCTAGCGAGCGCTAGGACTCCAGCGCCCGCTAGGGTGGAGGACATATGCGGGCAGAACTTGGGGCTAGCGGTCGCTAGCCCCTAGCGACCGCTAGCACCCAGAAGCTTACCAGGACAGAACAGTAAGGTAGCGCTCGCTACCCCCTAGCGAGCGCTAGCCCTCTTCAGCCATGTCTCACCCAGCGCTAGGGCCTAGCGAGCGCTAGCCCCCAACGCTTGCTGCCCTAGCGCGTTTTCCCTCTTCTATTTAAACCTCCGCCCGACGCACAACGGGATTTCTTCTACACTTCACGTTTTTTTTACTTTTGTAATTCTAGGGTTTAGACCACGAGAGAAAACACTGTTAGCTAGATTTTCATTCCGTTCAAGTTCTTTACTTTGGATATTGTGGATTCGTTCGTGATTCAAACTCGGTGATTTATTTCAGTTCGTTATTTCCCTTTCAATTCGTGAGTTCTTTACTGTTTTCTTTATTGCTTTCTTTACTGTGTTATGCATTCTTGTTCTTCGTGCTTTATTTTGATTAATTATCAAACCATTAATACAAACATTTCAATCATATTAATTAATCGGTTCAAGACATGTTTAGATTTCGTTTCTTTAATTATTCGTTCTTAGAAATAGGATTTAATTGTTTTCTTCATTCTTGCCTAGATAGTTCGCATTTATATTACTTTAATCCTTCTTGCCTAGTTAATTAATTAGAGTAGTTAAAAATCAAAACCCCCATTCTTTTACTGCTTTCCTATTCTTCAACGTGAATGAAGCCCTGTTTAGCTTTCCTTGAGAATACGACTTGGGTTATGCTTAATCACACTAATAACAATGATCTCGTCCAAATTGCGAGTAGTATAGTTCATTAAGCACAACACATTCCTTTAAGTATATCGGCTGGAAATATTCCTCATGCCCGTTACTGAATCCCTTTATCGGACAGTGGATCTGGACTAAACAACGCCACGTACTTAAGGGTATATTTGCACGAAACAAATTTTGGCGCCGTTGCCGGGGAAGGCTTTAGGCATTTATTTGCGTTGAATTTTCTTTATTTTTCTTTCCTTTTTGTTTTATTCTTTTGCTCCCGCAAGGTGCGTTTGATCTGATTTTGAGTTGTGTATGCTAGGTCGCCGAAGCTTGAGACAAGAGTTGGTACCCTACGTCGACAACATCAATAGAAGAGAAGCCGTACGTGAGGAGCGGTTTAGGGACGTTATTAACCTCGCTACACTATTCGAAGAGCAACTGGTAATAATGGCTGAGGAAAACAGAGCCCCTAAGAAGCTCGGAGACTTTGCCAGGCCATCTTATGGCATCACAACGTCTGCTATAGTATTATCTGCTGCAGCGAGGAATTACGAGTTGAAGCACAACCACATCAACTTGCTTCCTTCGTTCTACGGTTTGCCTAATGAAGACGCGCTCCTTTTTATTAGGGAGTACTGCACAGCTGTCCATTCTATTCCACTTCAGGGTATTACCGAAGACGAGCTGCTTAGGAAGTGTTTCCCCTATTCACTCAAGGATAGGGCGAAAACGTGGTATCTTTCTCTTCCAGCCGGATCTCTTGACACATGGAAAGCAGTTAGTACTACTTTTCTGCTCAAGTATTATCCGAATCATAAGACACAGCAAATCTGGCTACAGCTTATGCAGTTCACTCAAGAGCTTGACGAGCCTTTTCATGAGGCACTTGACAGATTTCGAGAGCTACAGCAGCAGTGTCCACACCATCAGATTGTGCCCGAACTGCTTTGGCAGATTTTCTACAATGGGTTGCAGCACACTTATCAGTTCATGGTGGATACAGTAGCTGGAGGAAATTTATCTGAGAAGACAGCTGAGGAGGCGATTGAGATATTTGAGACTTTGGCCACGAATTCGCAGCAAAAAACCTCTCGATCTAAGAGAGTAGAAGTCAGAGAGATCGGAGTTAGTCCAGATTTGAAGAAGCAGATGGCTGACATGATGCGAGAGCTACAAGAGTTGAAGATGAGCAAGGCCCCTGCAGTGGCCAAGCACGAGCTGGTGCCTGAATCGTGCCCGATTTGTGGTGATCTCAGTCATGATGAGAATCACTGCAATAGAATGGCGGAGATGACTTATGAAGGAGAGGCGGAAATCTATGTTGCTCAGGAATATCCGCAGCGACCGCCATTTAATCAACATCCAGTCCAGCAGACTTCAGGATGGAGAGCGCATAACAGCTCTACTTGGAGGGGTCCCAATCAGGGTCAAGGAGCGAATTTTCCTCCTCGACGACCGCCTCCGCAGCAGCAATATTACCCACCTCAACATGGGTATTATCCTCCACAGTAGCCTTACTACCCACCTCAGCAAGGGTACTATTCGCCACCACCTCAGTTTCAGCCTCAATTTCCACCTGCACCACGAGGGGCTGCACCACCTAAGACATCTCTAGAGGACAGTTTGGCGGCTTTCATGCAAGAAAGCAAATTGGCTAGAGAGGCTCAAGAGGCTACTATCAGACGCCTTGAGAGCCAAGTAGGACAAATTTTCGGAGCAGTGAATCAGATGCAGCAGCAGCAACAGACAGGAAAGATACCGGGGCAGGGGCACTCAGCGCAGCAGTTGCAGGCCATTACGGTTCTACGTAGTGGCAAGCAAGTAGATAATAAGGTGGCTATGCCGGAAGATGAGCCGACTAACGTGGTGGAGAATGCCGAGAAAGGGAAGGAACCGGAGCAGCCAGTAGTTCAATTGCATAAGACGGAGAACCCGCACAAGCCGCCTATTCCCTTTCCGAGCAGGCTGAAGAATGAAAAGCTTGAGAAGCAGTTTGCAGACTTTTACAAGATGTTGTCTCAAGTGCATGTGAACTTTCCACTTTTGGATGTTATTCGCAATGTACCTGCGTACCTGAAGTTCTTCTAGGAGCTCGCTTCCAAGAAGAGGAGATTTGCAGACGACGAGTCTGTTATGGTGTCTGAGGTAGCTAGTTCGATTATGCAGCAGCCTCTTCCTCAAAAGCTGCGAGATCCAGGGAGTTTCGTCATCACAATCGCCCTAGGCAATGGTAAGACTGTAACAGGTATGCTTGATCTTGGTGCTGGTATTAATCTTATGTCTTACTTGATTTGTAAGGAATTAGAGTTAGGTGAATTAAAACCGTCACGTATGAGTTTATAGTTAGCTGATCGTTCTATGAGATATCCTAGGGGAATTATAGAGAATATTCTTGTTAGTGTTGGTGGTTTGTTTGTGCCTATGGATTTCGTTGTCTTAGAGATAGGTGATGTGCATGAGAATGGGCGTGATCATACTTTATTGCTAGGTAAACCTTTTATGGCAACTACTAACACTCTGATTGATGTTAAGAATGGTAATATTCAAATGTTTGTGTTAGGAGAAAAAGTTTCGTTCTCGGTTCATTGACCAGCTTGTTCCATTGAGATGCTTTCCTTGACCAGCTTGTTCCATTGAGATGCTTTCTTGCTGTGAAGCCATGTCAAATTCTGAGGCTCATTAGCTGGAATTTTTCAAAGAATTTAAACATTGGATTTGACGGCTCATCGGCATCCTCATTTGGAGTTTCAACATTATCATCATACTTCGCCTCTATCTCCCCATGCCTTTGTTTCTCGGCTCTCCATAGTTTTCAAAATTTAGGGTCAGCGATCTGCTCTGCCTTATATCCGTCCAAAAACAGCTCTTCTTCTTCATCAGCCTTTGTTACAACTTTCTTTCCTTTTCTTTCTGCTGCAGTGCTTGCTTCCTCTTCTAATTTCTTTTTCTTTTCTTTATTCTCACGCTGCAGCAATCTGGCATCAGCGGCCTCTTTACTGTCATTTTCTTCTTCTTAGCAACATACTTCCTTTTTATTTGAGTAGTGGGCTGGACAATATCATTTTCTTCCCCCTTTTCGACATCATCAAGGAAACCCTTGGAAATTATGAGTCGAAGGGAGGAAAGCTTGTTATTAATTGCTTTGAATTTTATCTCGGTATCTTCTCTGAATTGCAAGAATGTAGAAATGTTGCTAGTGACTTCATTGAATTGCTTGGATGTGGCTTTGAGATGTGAATTGAAATTCACTGACAGCTCGCTGTGTGCTACTTTCATGTCTGTGATAGATTTGTTGACTTCAAAAATCTCATCCCCCGTAGCCACATCAGCTTCTTGTAATGTAGTCTTCAACTGTTCTTTAAGTAAAGCAGGCAGTTCGTTTTTGACCACAGTAGGAATAGTGGTTTTCTCCATATCTTCATACTGTTGCTCCACGTGCTTCTTAACCTCTGCCACCATCTTTTCTCCAGCAACATTCATCTTTTGATCGAATGAGTTGACCTCCTCTTGAAAAGCAGCAATCTTGCTGTTGATTTCCTCCTTAAATTTGTCAAACACATCCCGATCATTATCCAAATCCTTGTGCAGCTCGCTGGATAATTTTTCATGAGCGAACTGGAAGTTGCCTTCAACAGCGCGCAAGGCTTTTTCTGCTACAGAATAGATGAAGTTTTTGATTGCAGCAGATCGATTGTTGATTCGGAGATGAATGAGCTCTCTCCGCTGTTCTGGAGGCATTTGTGGCCCGAGAGAGATAGTGAGTAATTCCTCCACATTGTGCTGCCTGAAACCATCTGGTGCTGTGCCTTGTGTATAAATTTCATCAATTTGCTCAGCATCCACCAGTGGTCCAACATCAGCGGGTTCTGCTTGGGCAGATGGTTCACATATACTCATATCAACTGCTTCCTCCGTAATAGCAGTTAGTTCTTCCATTCTAGGCTCAGCAACAGGCTGTGTGGTAGATGTTGTGGCATGTGACTTCTCCTTCTCCACAGTCTTGTCTTCAAAATTGAAGATGTCGTCAAAATCACCCGACTGTAAGTCCACAGCAAAGTTATATAAGTCTTGTTCCTTTTCATAATAAGGAGCAAGATCAACCTTCAATGTAACATCCTCTTCCTTCATCTTTGTCAATACATAAGTACGAAAGTATTGACAAGCATCAGGGACATCAAGAACACCAAAGTATTGAAGCAGTTTGCTCTCCTCAGATTTCAGCTCGTTGATGGAGAAGAGAAGTAGAATTGCTTCCAAGATATATAATTTGTAGTCGCGAATTTCTAAGCAAGTTTGGAAGCGTTGAGCCATTTCAAAAGTGGCTGGAGTCAGATTGATGCCAGGCATGGATTTAACTACCACATCAGTGGCCTTTTCTTGTAGTTGGTGAAAAATTAACTGAGCTCCTTTCAGTCTTTCATCAATGTCAGCAGCGGGCTGCTCACGAGCATCGATCTCCACTTCAGCTTCATTTATGTCCTGAGTAGATGGCTCTCTAACATGGTCGATTTTGGCATCCAACTCTTCCTCGAGATTGCGAGCACTGGGCTTGCTCTTTTCCTTCTTGGTTACCTTCTTACTGGGCTTTTTCATCTTTTTATTAGCAGCAGTTGGTTTAGGATTACCAGCTGCTTTCTTTTGACAGGTCGATCAGCAACCACTCCCTCATGTGCTTGTGTTGCAGCGGCCTCACCAATAGTTTCGGGTTTCTTGGTTGGAATCACCCATTCCTTATTCGATTTTCCCATCCTGATCAGTGCTTGCTTGATTTTGTCGTCGGTGAATTTTAAGAAAATTTGAGATGCTATCCCCAAGGTCATCTCCATCTGGTGCCTTATCCTAGGGAAGATCCAGTCTTTGCTAAAATCCACGGATTTATGCCATTTGTTCTTTTGAAAGTAGCCAGCGATGATGGTGCTAAGTTTGGTGGATAGGCGAATAGGTTGCTTGATGTTCATCCAGGTGCAGTTTCCATCCTTGTCTTGGCGGATATCGATCTGCTGTTCTTCATCCACTATAAGTTTGAGTAGCGACCTGGCCCAATTCATCTTGAGATTAAATAATACTGCCGTCATTATTTTGAGCTTTCCCGATGTAACGGAGTCATACGTCTCTTGGTGTCCAAGAAACACCCTCTGGACGTAGTCGAGGAGGAGTCGGTAACTGGAAAGCATTATCCCCCTGTTAAATGCCTTGCCAGTCCAAGTGAATGGTTGTGCAACCATTATATCAATAGCTTGTTGAATTTGGTTATCCGTGACTTCTTCAACAAAAATGTCTCCTTCATCAGCTAGGTGATAGGTTTGAAGTATCATTTCTATCACTGCGGTGCGAATGTTATCTTCCTTTGTTTTTCCAACTGGTATCTTCACTGTGTATTCTTCTCGTTCATCCACCATCCATGAGCAATAGAATAAAGCAATTTGTCGGGGAATTTAATAATCTGGTTCCATAGTGATAATCTTGTGGAACCCTAAATAAGAACAAATTTTGGTTAAGTGTTTGTAGAAGCGTGGTGTTAAACACTGATATATAGAATGACCAGCGAGACTTTATGTAAAGATGTAATAAGCACATGAATAGTGATGAACACATAATTAAACATATTTAATCCAGTGAGTACGCCAATTATGATTTTCAAAAAAAAATTAGGAATACTATAATCACAATGCACAAGGTAAGCTATATAATCATTATTAATACTGTGATTAATATTAATGAAAGTATTATGCATATCTTTAGGAAATGAAAGACACAGATCATATATGTGAAGTGTTTACATAATCATGCTTTCATAGACATCAGAGATATATGCATTATAAGCAACATATGCACAAACATTAAATCCTAGTTCATGCTTTTGTGAGTTTTAACTTGTGCATGCCTCAATCTGACTAAATAACACATCTAAGGTACGAAACCCGTGATGTGTAAGTACGGCGTGTGGCTCCGGCGACAATTTTGCCTCTATCATGTGCAACATCTCCGTCAATAGAATCGGAGTTGCATGAGAAGATGAAGAACTAGCTTCAGATGTAGTCATTTTGAGAAAGTTTTGAGTGGTTTTGTAAAAGAGAAAGTTTTGCAAGAAAGCTTGTGTACAACAATGACGGTTTTAGGTTTTTGTGAGAGAGGGAATTTTGAAAGTGTGAGAGAAACAGTCAAACTACCACATATTTATATATATATGCAAATAATGAATGAACCAGATTAAATCATATAAAAGTAATAATAAGTAACAGTTGAGATTACTCCCTGATTTAATCATTTGCTGCCCAAAATTGATTGAAGTGCACACGCCATCAAATTGCATCTTCAAAAGAGTCACATCATTGCCTCGAAACGGGAACCGAGGACTGCAACATTAAATGATCTTCACTTTATCCTTCACTTTTTTTGACATTGAGGCTTTTGGTATTATCTAATATTAAATAGAATTTAATATTAATCATGAGACATATATACTAAAGGAGTTAGAGAAATAAATGAATTTTTTGATTCTAGTTCAAATTCCCCCTTGATTAATGCCCTGACAGATCGTTTTGTGGTTTGATCGATCTGCTATCCTAAATTTTGACAGCTAGCTGCTAATTTTCCACTTTGTGCAGCTCTCTGTTATTTCTTAATAAATATCCTAGAAGATTTTCCTGAGTCATCATTGTTTTGAATTTTAGATCGACCTGCTGTTGTTGATAGATAAGCAGATCCTTTTCTTCTTTGATTGATCTGCTATTTGTATTCTTCACTTATCAGCTAGCTGATAATTTTCCAAATTAAGCAGCTTGCTCTTATTTCTGAATTTTGCACTTGTAAATTATTTAGCAGCACTAATAGATATATAAATAATAAGGAAATAGGCAGCTAAAGTTAAAGATGTGTGATAACAGATGGCCTTTTACCATCAGCTAACTGTTATCGACACTTGTACCAATTTTGATAAAATTTATCAATCCCAATTTTCCACAAAGCATTTTAAATCTGTCTTCGAGTAATGCTTTTGTGAGAATATCAGCTCGCTGCACCTCCGTATGAATTTTCTCGATCTTGATATTCTTCTTTTCAACATGATCACGAATAAAGTGATGATGAACATCCACATGTTTGCAGCGAGTGTGAAGGATATGATTTTGTGTGATGGTAATCGCGCTGGAGCTATCACAAAATATGGGCACAACATCCATGTAGACTTCATTATCTTTTAGCTGTTGTTTGAGCCACAAAATTTGTGCTGTACAACTCCCTACTGCCATGTACTCTGCTTCTGTTGTTGAGGTTGCAACCAAAGTTTGCTTTTTAGAAAACCATGAAATGAGCTTGCTTCCAAGAAATTGACAAGTCCCAGATGTGGATTTTCTATCAAGCTTGCAACATGCATAGTCAGAATCAGAGTAACCTGTTAATTCAAAATTATCATCACATGGATACCATAAACCTATCTCCATAGTTCCTTTGAGATAACGAAAAATTCTTTTGGCTACTTCCAAGTGAGATTCTCTTGGGCTAGCTTGATACCTAGCACAAAGACCAACAACAAATGTAATATCAGGTCGACTTGCAGTTAGATATAAAAGTGATCCGATAATACCACGATACTGTTTTATATCAGCCGCCTTCCCAAGTATATCAGGACCAATTTGTCCATTTGTTTGCATAGGAATTTTTACTGGTTTGCATTCTTTAACTCCAAATTTTGTGATGAGATCGTTGATGTATTTAGATTGATTGATTAGAATCCCATCAGCAGATTGTTTGACTTGCAAGCCTAGGAAGAAATTCATTTCTCCCATCATTGACATCTTGTATTTGTCCTGCATCAGCTTGCTAAATTTGTTACAAAGGAATTCAGATTTGGATCCAAAAATAATGTCATCAACATAGATTTGAACTAAAAGGATATAGTCTTGGACTTTGATAATGAAAAGCTTCTTATCTACTGATCCTTGTTGAATCCCGATTGAAGTAAGAAAGTGGACAATGTCTCATACCAAGCTCGAGGAGCTTGTTTTAGTCCATACACTGCTTTAGCTAATCTATACACCTTGTTTTCATCTTCAACTTCAAACCCAGGTGGTTGTTCTAAGTAGACTTCTTCTTCTAGAATTCCATTTAGAAATGCACTCTTTACATCCATTTGGAATACTTTGAAAAGTTGGAAAGCTGCGTAAAAACTTCGATGTCGAAAGCACGACTAAGAGATTCCAGGTATGATAGAACTCCATCTCCTTCATCTTGCGATATTCCTACCTCGAATTCCTTCCAGGTCATGTTCTCCAGCTGCATTGGGGTCATAGTTTTTCTTATGGTCTCCCACCAGAAGTCAGTAGATCCAGTCAACTGAAAAGAAACGCACATTATGCGTTCTTGGTCTGTGCACCACAGAAAATTTAAGATGCACTCTAGAGCTCGCACCCAATTTTCTGCCTCAACAGGATCACCCAAACCATTAAATATGGGTGGGTTATGTCAGAGGAATAACTTCTCGATTCTTCTCTCAGGCTGTGGGAGGGGTGGGGTTACCTCTCGTTCTTCTTCACGTCTCTCTTCTACATTTCTAAAAATTTTAGCGTCCAACTCTTCTTGGCGGCATGCTATTAACATATGGTTAATTTCTTAGCTAACGTCTCCCTCAAAATTCTATTTATCATAAAGGTCTCAACTATTCTTTTAGGGTCATTATCTTAAGATTTGTAGAACAACAACTTGCTAACTCATAGATCTTAGATGGTGTAAGAATCTATAGGGTCATCACACGTGTACATGTACACTTAGAGGGAATTATCTCTACAAAAACTTTTGTACGATCATTATTCTAAAATTTTCTAGTTGAATAATAATACGGATGGATGCCATTAGCACAAAAATATTTTCGTCTCTACTAGAAAGACGAAACGAAATTACATGTTTTCAGTGGGGTTAAAGTTCGAGCTATAAAAAAATTTTGTTCCAACTCTAAGTGTACCTATATAGGTCTATGTACTTAAGTCGATGATTCTGCAGCGAAGTTACTTATCATCTTTTCATTAATATTGTTGTCCTCAGACACTTTCTCGAAATCTTCCTTAGGCTCTGTTATCCCCCTTCGGATTTGTTCTTCTAGCTATGTGTCCTTGAACTTCACGTATTAAGTCTTTCATTTGTTGATGCAATTTAGTCGTTAAATCATCCTTTCTAGAAGGGAATGATTTTCGAGAATATCCCCAAAGGTATGATCATGACTTTCTGTTGGTTCCGAAAGAGTAAGGTTTGGTGTATTGTGGGTGTGGGAGGGGGGGGGAGGAGTACACCAAATGCAAACTTTTTAGTTTACTTGACTAATTACTTAGAGAGTTTAAGCTTTCTGAACGAAAATTGCTTAACTTCGACAAATTGGATTAGATATCCACTACTAGGATACTCTCTTCTTTATACTCGCTGAGAACGAGCCACAAATTTCAAGCACCATTTGGTTGAAACTTATGCACGAATAAGGGTCGTGTCCCTTTACAACTTACAATATACAACTGCAATAAGATATCTTCACGTCAGTCCACTAGGAAGCTACTAGATAGTGAAGTTATCCTTCCTTCTTCTCGATAAGACAAACTTGAATCGAGTTGGAGTGATTTTGATCACGAACAACTTAGAACACGATTTGGTGAGTAGAAATCTTCTCAAGTAAATGCTTCATTGAGTGAGTTCATTTCTGAGCAGAGTAACAACTTGTTGATCGTAGATGATAGTATCCGTACTTTTCCAGTCTTGGTTCCAAGCTTTTATAGGTGTAGAATTTGAAATTCTAACCGTTAGCTTTGATTGGTTTGAAGTAAATGAGTTTTACCAATCAAGAGATATGAATCCCTGATTTATCTCTTATTGCCTTTGAAAAGATTGAACGAATCTTTAATAAATATGGAAAGCAGATCGTTGATAGATGCTTCTTTCCTTCTTCACGTGTTGATTGATTCTCCTTCCAAATTTGATCTCTAATAAATATACTTTGCATCTTCGTGAGATCTGCTGATGTGGCAAGTAGTCTTGGATTCATTTAAGTACATCTGGACATAATGTCAGATGACTAAAGTTGATCTGGTACCATCTGGCTCACTTTAGATAACGATCTGGTCAGAATGGATCGATGACGATCTGTTCAAAATATCGATTTGTTCCTAAAATAAATGCTCCAAAGCATGATAGAAATACTCTATGTGAAATCTTGACTTAATCAGATCGAGTGGTCATGTATCAGATCATCTGCTTGCTTTTAATCTGCTGTTGATCTGGTCTACGAACAAGTGAAAGAACATAATAACTTCTATATGATTTAATCCTTTACATTTTAAGTTATTCTCTAAGATCATGTTCTCTATGAGATTCACTTTACATATTAGTGATCTGGTACAGATTTAGAATAGATTAAGACCTAGCAAACAGAATAAAATCTAAGTGTGTTTCGAAAGAACATCATCAAAACTTAAATATTGTGGTGTTTCGAAACCACACTTTACAAAATAACGTTAAGTAAAAACATTTAAGCTTGATATGGTTTTTAAATAACCAGTTGGGTTTTAAGAGATTGTTATTAATGTTATAACAATCATAGGCAATAAGATGGTTCTGGGGAATGCGACTTTGTCTTCAGTAAACCCACATGTATATATATAATAGTTTGAGAACATGTGGATTACAAATATGTATGAAAGATAGAGAAATCTAAGAGAACCATCTGCCAGCACCTCCCTTCTTTCTCTTTGATTGAGTGGTGGATTGTGATGATTTCTGTTGTGAACGTTCTGACGACGGTTGAGAAGAGGGTGTCTGGAATGACTTTTCCTTGGGTAGAGTAGAGGCACACTGACTTGATTGGCCTGCATTAGTTCAACAAACTTATCCTTCTTGAAGGTAGCAAGTTTGGCATGTATATCAATGGCGGTGACCTCCTTCACGTCAGCAGTAATCATAGCAGTTTGGCTCTTCACAACTTCATGAATGCTCTCTTTCTCTTTGGCAAGCATATCTGTGACCAAAGCTTTAACATTCTGAGTTTGTTTCTCAACTGACTCTACCCTTAGATCAAGCTTCTCCCACGCTGCTTCAGCTTCCTCTCGATCGTCATCATTTTCTTGTTAAGATCCTTATTTTGATCTATCAGTTTGCGGCGTAGGTCGAGATCCATGTCATTGACGTAATCCTTCTGATGCTGGTTGAAATTAGCAAGGATTTGTGTGGCCTTTTTTTGCAGCAGGTTGCAGGTAGTAGTCAGATGATCTTGGACTCTTAAGGAAATCAAGTCATCAACTTGTAGGTTGTTGAATGACTTGTGCTCACGTTCTAGTATATCTTCCAGATCGACGAATGAAATGCACTTCTTCAATTTCTCTACAGCGCCTTGTGTGTATAACTCATTTGCTGGTGCGCCATCAATGGTCTGGCCTACTGGTTATTCGTCGACTAGATCCAGATCGATTATTGGAGTCTTCTTCTTTCGCTTCTTAGGCTACTGTGCTGCTTGAGTAGGTTGTTCAGTGACTTCCTTCTCTGGTTTGCTCTTTGCACCAGATGTTGTGGGCTTCTCCATCTGATTGTCTCCTTGACGTCCCATATCCACATTTGGATCAGCCTCATCATCTGATCCTTTGACACTCGAGTAAAAATCCATTCTATCAGCATAGAAGGATTGTAGGTCAACTTTCAGCAGTCTGGCCTCATGCTTCATAACAGCCAATATCAGTTGATGGTATTATGTTCTGACTTCATTAACAGAACTGACTTGGAGTAAGCTCAGCAGAGTGGCTTCTTCTTTCTTGAGCTCCTCCATCAATCTGGTTTGAAGTAGGGTGTAAAAAATGTAATACACAATGTCCTTGACCAGTAAGTAAAATTTGACTCTTTTCGCTGATCCATAGCTTTCTGGGAGCAGATGAATCCCTGGAAAATCCTGAAGAACAGAGTGAGCTGCTTCGTTTTCCAGTAAGTGGATGACTCCTTCTGCTTGTTTCCTTTTCTCTTCCTCCTCATCAACTTCTTCATCTTCTTCCTCATCCTCCTCACTAATCATCTGCATTCTGTCTGGAGATGGTGTTGCAGTTCTAGCTGGAGAGAAGTCTTTGCCCTGATTGGGGTCAAAGCTTGATTCTAGTTCCATGAATTGTGGTTCCTTTGGTTGTGGAGTAATGGAGCTTTCTGGTTGATGAGCTTCCTCTGTTTCTTGTTGTATATCTTGTTCCGGCTGGTGTGTAGAAGGTGACTCATGTACCTTCCTCAACCTTCTCCTCTTTTGCTTGGGTTGGTGAGTTATGGTAGATGTGTCAGTATCTATAGAGCTAGCCCTCTTGGCAGGTGGCCTGCGTTGGGCTTTTTCATTCCGCACTTTCTCCTTTGGTGCCTACTCTTTCTTCTCTATCCCTCTGGTAGGTCGTATCCAGACTGGATTGGAGCTACCCATCTCTAGCAGTGCAGCATGGTGCACTTCATCAGTAACTTTGTTGAATAGGGCTGGAGTAATTCCCAAGGACATCTCGATCTGATGTTGATCCTTAGGGATGGTGAACCTGGGGTTGAACTCCACAGCATGTTCCCATATCTGTTGTTTGAAAAACATTTCCACCATAAAGCTGATCTTGGTGGAATGCCTCAGATTCCTTCTCACCTCCACAAATACAGTATGACCTCTGTTGTCCTTAGTCCTTTTCACAAGCCTTACTTCCTTTGCCAACAGGTCAAAAAGGATTCTCCTCCAGTTGACCTTCAAGTTTAAGACTACGGCGGTCATGATCCTGAATTTGGATGAACTCAAAAACCAGCTTGTAGCCTGGTTGGAGTAGTGCCCTCTGAAACATTCTCCCTGTGTAGGCAATGAGAATCACCATCACTTTCTCCACTGCTTCTTGAAGTTGTTTTGTGGTTATCTCATCCAGTGTCATCCCTTCATCCTTGAGGCGGTATGCCTGGTTGATCATGGCAATGACATCGTAAGTAGTCTTAATGGTCCTATCACCAATGGGCATTAGCACATTTGCCTCCTGGCCATCTTTCTCATCATTCCACGTAAGATAGAAGGAAGCAACTTGTTTGGCCAAATACATATTTGGATGAGATGTGACTATGTTACGGAATCCTACAGAGTATAAAAACACAGTAGTGAATACCATATAATCACCAGTCATATTATCAACATATATCACATAACATGGATATACAAAAGGAATATGCCATACAAATATAAGAATAGTAAACCAGAAATCAGAATATATCAAGACAAAATCAAAACATAAGGGAAAACATGTTTCCAGAATTCAAATCTCGCAGTAAAATTTCCATTGGAACATGTGCAACAGTTAATAAACAGTGTAAAACCTTTGCATCGTTTAACAATGGCAAAGATTTGTTCCAGTTTACGGAAGCCATGAGTTTCATAGATATCGTACAGTTCAGGAGAAAGAAATTTCTGAACCTCGGCAACGTGTTGCAAAAACATGGATGATTGAGGTGGCATTTTCAGAGGAGTTTGAGTTTTGGAAAGCTTCAAAAACAGTTGAGAAAACTGAGAATGCTTAAGTGCTTAGAGAGGAATAGTGCGCAGTGAGTTGAAAGTGTAAGGTGAATAGTCAAAAGCACATACAACACAAATATATAGGAAATAATTCAACGGCTAAGATGAAAGCTATAACAAGTTTAAAGTTTGGATGAAAGTCTTTCTTTTTAGATTTTCCCGCTTCAGTCTTTTATTTTGCCGCCTCTCTTTGCATCAGATACACGCGCTGGATCCTAGGGTTATAGGATGGAGCGTGTAAATCTTTCTAACTACTGCAACTTTTCCATTCCTTGTATGGTAAGGATATTCCTCGATCACAGTTCCCAAAATTGTACTAATCATCACGATTATGGAAGATTTAGCAAATCTATGTCAGAAAATAAGCTTTATAGACTATAGTTAGGGCGGTAATTAGGTCAGAAAAACGATACAAATTTTTGAATTCCCCCTTGACTAAGTAATCTTTATTGGAAAATTAATTTCCACGTGGCATGGTGTAGATTCTTCAAATTATGACACGTGTATAATGTAAGCAATCTGGTCTTGCTTATAACTTTATCTTCTGGTTCTCACTTCCATCTGGTATTAATCTTCATTCACCATCTGGTATCGAAGTTGTGATCTGTCACTAGTAACCTCCACATTCTGGTGATTTTTCAATCTGGTTGACAGTCTGGTTTTTCATAATCTAATGAACTACCACCACTAGTGATCTGTGTGTCATCGATCTGCTACTCGATCTGGAATTTATCGATCTGATGTAGATCCGCTTCTTTCATCTAGGTTTAATAATCCTAGCTTGCAACATAACATCTTGAATCTTTCTTCTGGAAGTGCCTTTGTCAATATATCAGCACGTTGAACATCTGTATGTATCTTCTTGATCTGGATATGCTTTCTCTCAACATGATCTCTTATAACATGATGTCTCACATCAACATGTTTGCATCTCATGGGTAAAACTGGGTTTTACGTTATACAATAGCACTTGACATTGATCTCGTAGTCATTGAGCTGCTGTTTTAACCAAAGTATTTGTGCACAACAGCTACCGGCGGCCATATATACTTCTGTTGTCGATGTAGCAACAAAAGTTTGTTTCTTTGTGAACCAAGAAAACAACTTGTTTCCAAGAAACTGGCATGTTCCAGATGTTGACTTTCTGTCCAACTTACATCCAGCATAATCTGAATCTGAATAACCTGTTAACTCAAGGTTGTCCTCACATGGATACCACAATCCAATGTGTTGTTCCTTTAAGATATCTTAATATCTTCTTGGCCGCTTCCATATGGGACTCTTTGGGTTTAGCCTGGTATCTAACACATACTCCAACTGCAAAAGTTATGTTAGGTCGACTAGCAGTTAAGTATAGTAAAGAACCAATGATACCCCTATATTGAGTTATATTTGCTAGTTTTCCTTCTGGGTCTGGATCTATTTTCCCATTGGTCTTCATTGAAATCTTGATAGGTTTACTATCTTTGACTCTAAATTTGGTGATCAGATCATTGATGTATTTTTCTTGATTAACAAATATACCATCTGGAGATGAGGCAGCGAGGGTGTTTCCATGTTTGAATCTCTTGTATACACTTTGAATCTCTTGTATGCTCTCTTGATGTATACTTCTATACACTTTTTACACTTTTTAGGAATGAGTTATTTCAAGCATTGATGTATATTTCATCCCTATACACTTTGAAACATCAATGAAACATGGAAAAAGTGTATATTTCATCCACTTTTTACACTTTTTAATCCATTGATGTATATTTCAAGCATACGCAGCTATGATAAAATATGTAAAAAGTGTATAGAAGTCTCAAAAAAGGTGTCTAGGGTTGACAATGAACAACCCATATATAGTACTAGGGTAAAATATAATGAAACATGGAAAAAGAATATGAAAATAAGGTAAAAAATCCTCTCGCGCATGACTTTGGCGCCCCCAGCTCCAGATCGCTGAAATTAACTCTTGAGGTCAGCTATCCTAGCCTGGGTCACCGATCTTGCTGCTTTCTGCGTGCAGTGATTTTGTTTAGGCCCGTTCTCCCTCGTTTCAACTTCGATTTTGGATCCGTTTGCACCTACGGACTCCTATCGAGATGAAATTTAATATTATGCTATCCAAGCTTGATGATTGCACTTCCTTGATTATGCCTGTCGGCCTCCAATTGGACTATGCAACGCCAAATCCTATCGAAAAAATACAAAAATGCAACAAACGTAAAACTAATAAAAAACATCAAAACCAACGAAATCAAATATGAAAAAATCCAAAACAAGAAACTAAATGTGGACAATTGTATCTTAAAAAACATGAAAATGAGTGTTTATCAACTTTCCCAAACTTAAGCTATTGTTCATTCTCGAACAATGAGAAAAATAAAAGATAATGAAAAAACACGAATGAGAGCACATGAAGATCATCAATGTCTTAGATAAAATGAAAGTAGTAATTGATTCGAGGTACCTATTCAACTTATCCTCTAACGGTTAATAACATAAGTAATTTCAACAATTAAAACCTTTCAAGTTCTCACATACTCGGCCAAAGAGTAATATATTTAGTGAAACGCTCAGCGAAACCAATACAATACAATAAAACTTACCATAAGCTTGCAGATCGTCTAATTTCTCGACTGCTTTTAAGTGTGCAACAATCACAATCAAATAGGTCTTTTTACTCAGCTTGTAATGTGGGGACATTGGTTAGGGTTAGAAATTATTTGGCTTAGTGACTGAAAACTTCCTAACTCATTCTACACAGGTTCTCCATCAATTACGTTAATTCAAGCTCCACTTAGTTCTATCCATCTTTTTTTTTCTCAACCCGAACCTCTTTTGACTATACTCTATTTGGTACTCAATCCTTTCACACTTGTAGATGCCCGACTCCTTATACTCCTTTGATCACACTTTTTTTTAAAGAGTTTATGAGATATCGGACGCCTATTCACATAGAGAGTATGATGAACAGGTTCGCTACTGGTATGATATAGAATTTAATCAACCAAACAAAACAACTACCAAAAGGTGCATTTTGCTCTTCCTCATCTCCCAAATCTAATAATAGAACGACTATAAAGGCTCAAATTGGGGTGCAAAGGATATTATACAAACATGGTAGTGTATAGGGAAATACATGGTTTATCATAGATGGCCTAAGATCACACACATGCAGCTTTGACGAGCCCATTTTTTGTGCTCTTTTGTGCCTTGTCTTAGGTCTAGATTGAGTCATTTTCTTTTATTTTGTGTTGTGTTTTGTGTCTGGGAGGACATGAGTCTGGGTTGGCAGGATATAGGTTAAGGTTGCAGGGCATCTCAAGAAAGAGGCAAGATTGTACATGAAGCATCTTGGGCAATCTGAAGCCCAAGACAAGGTACCGGTCGAGATGACACTGCAATCGCTAGGGGCAAGAGGAGCACATTGGTGAAGACGAGGAGGAAGACTGAAGCAGCCGGGAGCGCATAAGACGATGGGCAAGGAGTGGGGATTTGCAATAGATTTCTTTTCTTACACGAAAAAGGAAAAAGATATCCCTTTCCTTCTACCGAATATTTGGAGGATTGAGAGTATATCCTTTAAGCGGAAAATCTCACCGGGGAATGTAAGTCTCGCCGTAAACTCTAGCCACCTCTACCACAAAGCCCAAGCCCATAGAGAACTATTTATACCCCACACTATGAATAAGAGACATACGCAATCGAGTGGAGGGACGACGTCCAACTGCTCTTTCTCTTAGTTTAGGCCTTATTGGATCGGGAGCGCCCATCAGAATTGACGTACTGGCCCCACACACCAACACTTTCTTTCCCAGCCTGTTTTGTCCTCACTGACAGGCTGACCCAGGACACTTCCCAGTAGGTCACCCATCATAGTATTGCTCCAAGCCAAGCACGCTTAACCTTGGAATTTCTACTAAGGGGTCACCTGAAAAGATGATGCACCATGTTGGTATGAGTAGTACTAATCAATTCATTTAACCTCTCGTCAACAATGGTAGTGCAGGCCCTTTTCAACTGAGGCAGGCCGCACTCCCATAAGTTCTCTCGGGTACGATACACGGAGGACCCCCCTCCGGGAGGTGCTGGAGTCCACTTCCCAACAGGCCTTATTTCAATGAGTGATTGAGAGGAAGAAACAAGTCCTATGGTCAAACAATTTATTTAATTTATGTTCATATTTTCGGCCTTGCCAAGGGTTGCTCCTGGCAAGAGGATCTTTTGGTAACACTTTATTTCCGTATTTTAATACAAGTATGCTTATGTTTATTTCGTTTGTCTTCTTTACTTTTAGTATGAGTAGCTAGGTTTATTAACTTGGCTTGAGAAAGATGAATTGAGTTAAAACCTATAACGTCTTGAGAAGTCTAAATGCACTTATAGTTGCATTAGCATGTTTCTAAAGCGCTGGATCTGAACCTTATACAACTTGATCAAGTCCTCAGTGTTGTTTGGCCTGTAACAGTCTTGGGCAAGATCAGGTAACAACTGCGAACTGGAAACTCCAAGTGTTAGCAACTCCCTGCATGCCAGTCAGAGGGATCAGGGTGGTGATGTAGGTGGGAACGCCATGGGACGGACGTCTGAGATGGTGTGCCCATGGTTGCGAAATCCCGCTAATGCTTATTTGGGTATGGTGGAGTAGGCTTGGTCCTTGAGCAATCTTGGGTAAGGGGATAAGGGAGTGAGTAACCCTTACTTTCTAGGCTGAAAAGGTATGCTGGGTGAGGCTTAGATGGCTACGTGAAGATTATAAAGGGGGTTGCCTGAGTGATGCGTTTGGGTGGTAGGAGTAAAATCTCATTCTTACGCTCGCCTTTAACCAATGACATGCTAGTACAAAGAACAACTTTGCACCGAAAATCAAAACATAAGTCAAGACTCAAGGATTCTAACCGAAGTCAAGTTGCTTTCTTATTTGATTTATCGTTGTTGTTTCTTTTCAGTTATTTATATTTCAGCACTTTACTTTCTGCTTGATTACAACTTCTTGCCCAAGGCAAGACCCGACGCAAAATTCAAATTGTGACATCGAGAGAGAAATTCACAAACTCCCTGTAGGATCGACCCTGTGCTTGCCACTAGCGGAACCTAGTGAAGGGTGTATGTATTACAAATTTATCTTGCCTGGAGTGATAACGACTAAGCTCCGTCAAACTTCAAAACAGATAACAAAACAAGTTATAGAAGAAAAGATCACATGCAAGATCAAAATCACACCCAAAGAAAGATTTATATGCATGATGTGGCATTTTTAAAAGACTCAAGATCCTCACACGGGTCAATACTCACATAATTTTTAAATGTCAAGATCACTTTGAAATCTCACGATAAAGATAAGTCTACTAGGTGCTCAAATCAATTTTTTTAGATAATACGAGTCACACATTATCATCGGCATTTCACTTCAAGCACATACAATCAATAAACATCATAATGCACTCGAATGATACACGTCCAATGACAAACAACAATCAAACACACTAAAAACGGACAGGAAATATAAATAACAAAGCACTAACGAATCTAAATAACATGACAAATATGAATCAAAGTACAAAGCAGTAAATAACAAGTGAAAAAATAAATGAAATAATAATGCAAGAAATACAAAACAACAATATGAACTAGTAAGATACTATCTATATATCGGGTGAATCATATATCGTATCACTCTCCCCCTTCCCCAAACTTATTTTCACACGTAGTGAAAAATAAGTTTGGAGGAAAGACAAAGTTATACGATATATGATTCATTCTTACGTTGTCGCCTCACTGGGGTGGTGGTGGCCAGTGGTAGCTCTGGTTGATCTGATGTGCTCGGAAGCTCTCCCTCATATCGTATAAGTTCTGCTACTGCTGTCGGGCTAACTCCTGCTGTTAGGATGTGGGAAAGGAAAAGAAGATGTTGAGAAAAAGTAAGAATAAGGAGAGAGAAACACGTCCAAAATGAATACTGGATGACTTCAGCAATCTCAGCCTTGATCGCCGATCTTAAGAACAAAACTTCGGCGATCGCCCTCTCGGGTCGCCGAAGTTGCTGACCTTTCATTTTTTTGCGGGTTTATCGAAATAGAAATAAACAATCTATCTACGAACAATGAAAAATAAAGAAATCAATAAACGTTGGGTTACCTCCCAACAAGTGCTACGTTTAATATCCAAGCTAGATGATACCTCGAATTATCAAGAGACGTGAGAATTAGTCGCCTCATGAAGTCGATGTGACTCTACGAATTTCCATGCTTCATTCTCCCCCGACTCTGAATCGTCTGGCCTCCACATGGTATCATAGATGGAAAATTTAAGCTGCTCGTTATTCACTCAGAACATCAGATTGCCATCCTGCACATCTATTAAAGCACGGCCTGTAGCCAGGAATGGTCGGCCCAGGATCAATGGAGTCAACTTGTCTTCTGGCATGTCAAGTACCATAAAATCAGCAGGAAACATGAACTTCCTCACTTTTACTAGCACATCCTCCATGATCCCCGGACTGTATGAGAAGCTCCCCGGACTGAATGTCTAGCCTCCAATATCGCAAGCAATAGTGAAGCTCCCTGAATCTTTCTACTTCAATGGGAGCTTCCTCTACAGAACTGCACTGCACTCCCTGGAAAAATTGATTGTCTCATAATTCCCTAGCTTCCTCTTGCGTGAGACTGCCTCTTTTAGGAACTTAGCATAGCCATGCATATCTTGCAGTGCATCCAGAAGTGGAATATTAATATTAACTTTCTGAAATAACTTCATAAATTTATTAACCTTGTCGTTGAACTGTTCCTTAGTTGGACGTTGTGGGAATGGAGTTGTAGGTGATGTCGATCTAATAATTTCCTCGGTCACTTTAGGAGACTCGGACTGTGCATCAGTAGAGGCATCGATCACTGCAGAATATGAATCTGGTGCTTTGGGAGATACTATCAGGTGCTCGTCTTGCATAGGGAAGTCGTCTTCTTCTTGGCGTATGCATCATAGGATTTTCCACCTTGGAGCTAAATGGCATGACATTGTTCCTTCGGGTTGATCTCCGTGTTACTTGGAAACTGACCCGACTTGTGTTGAGCTGCCTCGTTGTTCGCTATATGCACAACTTCTATCTGTAGCATCTTTAGCTGCTACCGTGTTCTCCAATGTGGAAATCCAGCTTCCTATCTGATTGATGAAGTTATTCTGCTGGACCATCATCTGCTGCATCACGTCCTTGAAAGACGGCTTCTTTGGCTCATGAATAACTCCATTGTGAACTGTAAATCAAAGGGGAGGCTGCATAACATTATCCGAGTTGCTGTAGGTGAAGTTTGGATGATTCATGTTGTTCGGATGATAGGCATGGTTGCCTCCGTGAAATTCTTTTGGCCTGTGGGCTTGATAGATTTGAGACTGGAATTCTGCTGATGAACATAACTGAGATCCTCGACCTTGCCCGGCTCCTCAACTGAATGAACCTGCATCCTTCCCTTCCTCTTGTTCTCGAATTCCCTTTTTAGAAGAGTGAACTGCTCCATAAAATTATCGCTCTTGAACTCTACTTCGGCCGATGAAACTTTTCTCATCGGTTGTTAGAAGCCATTTCATCAATGATCCTTGCTGCCTCATGCACACTTCTGTTCAAAAGACATCCTCCGGCTACAGCATCGACGATGCTCTTAGTATTTTGAGATAATCCGCAATAGAACTGAGTGATCTGCTGCTCCTGTGTGAATCCGTGTTGCGGGCACTTGCGTAGGAGACCTCTGAATCTCTCCCATGCCTCAAACAATGAATCATCTCCCTATGAGAAGTGGGAGATGTCGGTGATGATTTTCTGAGCTTTCGTCGGACGAAAATACTTCCTAGAATCTTTCACACAAGGCTCCCTACATAGTGATTGTCGTTCGATCTAGACTCTTGAACCGTTCTCTCGCCTGATTGTGTAGAGAGAATCCAAGCATGCACATCCTAATTGTATCCGGAGGCAAACCATTCTGATTAATGGTATCACTGATGTTGAGAAAAATCTCCAAATGGGCATACGGGTCCTCCATGACTCTTCCACCAAACTGATCGACCTGCACCATACTGATAAGGGTCGGCTTGACTCCAAATTTTTTCTCATTGATGCTCGGTCCCCAACCTCCCTCTTGGAACTGCTCCGTCGGAGGGCGATACATATTGTTGAGTGGCCTCTGCGGTGGTGGATTCGCTTGGGCCATAGTCTCCTCCAATTGATGCTGAAGGAACTCCATTTGAGCTCGCATTTGTGCAATCTCGTCATTCCATGCCAAATTATTGCTTTAATCCCCCATCGCTTGATTTCTCCTTTCTCGTCTATCCCTCTTGTGCGTTCTCTCAGTCTCCAAGTCGAGCGGGATAATTTCTTCCTGCTTGGATCTCGTGATCATGTACTCACTGTGAAAAGAGAGAAAAAGAAACCAGTAACACATAAATAAAGTAAAATAAAATAAAAGCCTAAAGTAATAATAAAATATCAAAAAAATTAACAGTGTAGTAATCTACATAGTCCCCGACAACGGTGCCAAAATTTGATCGCACTATTTTAAACACAAAAATATGTATAATATAGAGCAAACAAAGTATCGTATCCACAAGGACTGATAAACGAAAACACACTGATTAATTCACACAAATATCCAATTATTATTGTCACAACCCCATTTTCCAAAGGGTGGATCCATGAGACGTGACTTGGTGGCAAAATAAAAAAAATATTAAGAAGGATAAATTCGCCAACAACACTGGAATTAGAATTATAATCGATTATATTAGTCCAAAAATAGTAACGAATAAGAGTGAATAGCCTAAAGGCTCAAATAGAACATCATACAGATAGAAGTATGGAATACAGAATTCAAGTACTGAAATACGTCAGAAAGGTTCTAGATTTACAATCCAGACCATTTAGGGAAAACAATAAAAGTTTGCAGCAGAATAACAAAAGCCATTAATACACATATGAAGATATTTATTAACCCCTTACTACTTAACAAAAAACATCGTCTACTCAACACTTCAACCATTGCCCGTGCTCAACCTACAAGTTTTTGAAAATACAAGTAGGGCTGAGTACTTGATGTACTATGTGGGTTATGTTGAAAACAAACAGTTATTGATCATGCATTATCACAGTATAACACAAGTATCTTGAAATAGCCTGCGAATACTAAATATTCATTTGATTTTACCCAAAAGTTGGAGTGATCACTCTCTTTTCCATGTGTCTCATCCATATCTGTAACTAATGCTGATGAGCAATGTTTCCGCTCCCCCAGACATAATCAATAATAACAACGCTGGGAGCGAAGTTACTGCTTTCCCAGACGTTAAAAATGGTAACAACGCTGATGAACAATGATTCCAGTCCCCCTAACGTTGACCAATGGGTGCCACCGGATCGATCAATACTGACACACAGTCCTATGTGGACCGGTACGTAATGACTCACGATCACACTCCTCATGTGTACACTAACCTTGAGCAACATCTGGCTCAAGATCCGATCGTTATTCACAAGTTGACCAGTTTGCAAACATAGTTCAACACAGACAGGAGTCACACATAAAACACAAATAATTTTATGCATGACAATCATTTCACATTTTTTTGAACATGTTTTATTACAGTAAAAGTATAGTTTGTAGTAAACCCACCTTCTGACAATCATGTTTTATGCATGACAATCATTTCACAGTAATTTTATGCATGACAATCAGATTTTGTGAGGCGGTCTACGATAACCCAGATGGCAGTGTTCCTTCTTTACGATTTTGGTAAAACTGTCACAAAATCCATTGCTATGTGTTCCCATTTTCATTTTGGAATTTCTAATGGTTGTAACTTTTCGTATGGTCTCTGGTGTAAAGCTTTTACTTGTTGGCATGACAGACATCGCTCAACAAATGAAGCTACATCTCTTTTCAATCTGTCCCACCAAAATTTTCGTTACAGATCCTGATACATCTTTATGCTACCTGGATGGGTTGTATAGGGAGTATCATGAGCTTCACTCAAGATTTCATTCCTCAATTTTTCATCATTGGGAACACACAATCTACCTTCAAACAAAACAGCGATGTCTGAAGCTTCGTGATAACACCTTGGGTTATCTGATCTAATCTTGAGACGAAGTTTGTCCAAGGTCTCGTCTCCTCTTTGAGAATTCACTATCCTCTCTCTTAGATCTGATATTGCTACAAGTGTAGCAATTGTCTGGGGTGGATGAATTATCTCTAAATTCATCCTACCAAACTCTTGAATGAGTTTCTCCTCTTGTGTGAGAAGATAACCCAAACTCGGTTAATCCTTACGACTAAGGGCATAGGCTACTACATTAGCCTTTCATGGATGGTAATTTATAACAAAGCCATAATCTTTTACTAATTCAAGCCACCTTCTTTGTCTCATATTGAGATCTTTTAGATCGAAAAAGTATTTGAAACTTTTGTGATCTGTGAAGATCTCACACCTAACTCCATAGAGGTGGTGTCTCCAAATCTTCAAAGTATGTACAACTGCTGCTAATTCCAAGTCGTGTGTAGGGTATTTGAGTTCGTGGGGTCTAAGTTGATGAGATGCATAGACTATCACCTTTCCTTCTTGCATCAGTACACAACCTAGTCCAATCTTTGAAGCATTAGTGTACACTACATGCCCCTTGTTCGGTTTCGGTACTGCCAAGACTGGTGCCGTGGTAAGCTTCTGTTTAAGTTCCTGAAAACTCGTTTCACACTCCTTAGTCCATATATATTTGATTCCCTTTCTAAGTAGTTGCGTCATTGGTCTAACAATCTTGGAAAATCCTTCAATGAACCTTCTGTAATAACCGACCAATCTTAAGAAACTTCTTATTTCATTAGGATTTCGTGGTGACTTCCAATCATGCACTGCTTCCACTTTTGCTGGATCCACTTTGATCCCTTCTGCTGACACAATGTGTCCTAGGAACATTACTTCCTTGAGCCAAAATTTGCATTTACTGAATTTGGCAAACAATTTCTCTGCACATAGAGTCTCCAAAACAATCCTCAGGTGCTCTTCATGCTCTTGTTCATTCTTCGAATAAATGAGAATATTATCTATGAATTCTAGAACAAATTTATCTAAGTATGGATGGAACACTCGATTCATGAGATCCATGAATACTGCTGGAGCATTTGTTAATCCGAATGACATTACTATGAATTCATAATGACCAAATCTGGTTCGGAAAGCTGTCTTGGGAACATCTTCTTGTCTGATTTTAAGTTGATGATACCCAGACCTCAAATCAATATTTGAGAAAACTTTTGCTCCCTTGAGTTGATCAAACAAGTCATCTATCCTAGGAAGACGATATCTATTTATCAATGTAAGTTAGTTCAACTCCCGATAATTAATACACATTCTCAATGTGCCATCCTTCTTCTTCTTCACGAAGAGGACTGGTGCTCCCCAATGTGATACACTAGGTTTGACTAAAGCTATGTCTAACAACTCTCGAAGTTGAATCTTCAGTTCTTGTAATTCCTTGGGTGTCATCCTGTATGGTACTTTCGACACTGGTGCAAATCCCGGTTCCAAGTCGATGGTAAAATCCACTTGTCTTTCTGGAGGTAGGCCTGGTAGTTCCTTTGGAAATACATCTTGGAAATCTCGTACAATCGACACAACTCCGATCTTTCTTTCGATTCTAGATTCGTCATTTAGATAAATGAGAAAAGCCTGGTTATCATCCATCTTCATCAACCTTTTAGCTTCTAAGGTGGAGATGATGGGAGTCAATCTCCCCATCTTAATTCTGTGAAGACACGTTGGTTCATTTCCAAGAGGTTGGAAAGAAATTTTTCTCCCATTACAGAGAATTGTGGCATAGTTTTCGGCTAGCCAATCCATTCTTAGAATTATGTCTGTATCCCACATTGGCATAAGAATTAGGTTGTTCGCTGTGATTTTAAAAGTCCCTAAATCTATTTCTATATTAGAGTAAACATAGGTTGTAGTCATAAATCTTCCAGTGGGCATTCCTACTTTCATTTCATGCCTAGTTCGTTCAGGTATTAATCATATCGTGTCCGAACATGCATTAGAAATAAAAGAGTGAGATGCTCCCATATCAAAAGCAATAGTAGCAGGTATGTTAAGTAATTTTTCCATACCTGCCAAATTCCCCTTGATCTTGTCTTGAGGTTTCGGGTTTAGTGCAAACGCCCGACCATTCTAATTCTATCTTGGTGAGAGTTGTTGTTGAGGTCGTCCTTGTAATGCTCTCAAAGGTTGAGGGTTCTATTTGAATTGACCCTGGGACTGATTTGACCTTCTCTGTACGCCTTGTGGCTTTCCCGTGCAGTTATTAGCATAATGGCCCTTCTAGCTACAGTTAAAGCAGATTGTGTTGGGAAAGCATACACACACGTGGTTCCGATTACACTTATGGCATGAAGGAAAGCTTGATTTTCCTTTCAAATTTACTCCTTGCCCAAGGACATTCTATCGTCCCTGCCCGTGCCATGGGGTAATTTGTTAACCTTGAGGCGTGGCTCTCTGCCATGGCCTTCGATCTCCCTGAAAATTTGGATGATTATTTCCTTGATTGAAATCCCATTTGCGTTTACCCTTGTAGTTTTGAGAATAAGTTTAGGATTGCGTTGGTGTTGTTAAGGTAATCGGCATCTTGCACTCTTCTGGCATTGCTGCCTCAATATCTAGTGCTCGGTTCAGTGAGTCCGTATAACATAGTCTTCCATGACATTCCAAAGACATTTCAATCTCATACCTCAGTCCAGCTCATAACTTGGCCGACATTTTCTCATCAGTGTCCACCTGATGTGGAGCAAACCTCGACAACTCACTAAATAGTCGATCGTAGTTAGTGACCGAGATCTTTCCTTGCTTCAGATCATGAAATGCAGACTCCTTCTTGATCTTGTATGCCCTCGGAATGTACTTCTCATACAGTCCAACCTTAAACTCCTCCCAAGTATAGTTTTCAAGTCTCTCTTTTGTCAAAGCCCTCCTTCTAGCTTCCCACCAGAAATCTGCAGCTCCTAAAAGTTGGAATATGACACAGGAGAGACGTTCTTGGTCGATACAGTGCAGAAAATTGAAAATCCGTTCCATCGCTCAAACTCAGAGTTCACTTTCCTCGGGTTTTCCATTCTCATTGAAGGTTGAAGGGTGTTGTTTCAAGAATAACTCCTCAATTCTTCTTCTCGGGGGCGGAGGTGGAGGTGGTGTTGGAGTTCTTTCCTCTTTATAATCAAACATCTCCACCGGTACCTCCTCTCTTTGAATTCCCCTTCCCCTTCCTCTCCCTCTTCCTCTCCCCCTTCCCATTCCTCTTCCTTGAGGCGGCATTCTGATAAGATAACTAAAATTAATGAAGGATAAAAGAAATTGGTAATATGATTAGTCGATTACTATGCCTCAAATAAAGTTACATAATCAAAATATCTCAAGAAACATAGAAAAAGTGAAGATCAAGAGAATTTATAAATAACTAATAGATTGAAAAATGTCCAACACAGTCTTGATATAGACCAATATGCATCATAATAAAAGATTCCCTCCACGAGGACTTTTGTACCAATATATACAACATGTAGTAACTAAAGTTAATCTTGCATATGTGCAAAAACTTGTACTAAGCATATGCTTGACTAACATCGACTACATCAAAAGGTTAACTAACTATCAACACTAGGTTGAGATGTTTCCCATATGGAACACATTCACATTAACGCTAGTCAAAAGAACGGAATGACCAAATATATATTATGGTCTAAACTCCGTACTATAGGCTACAAAAACTACCCAATTTGTGCATCAAGCACTACTACTACTACTACTACTACTACTACTACTACTACTACTACTATTGTCACGAATATATCTAACACGTACTATCGCTGGTAGTCTCTCCATCCATCACATCCTCCTCCCGGAGGTCCTCATCGGGATCCTCCTCATCATCTACCCCATCCTCTCCCTGCACATGCATCACTCCCGGAGCGGGGATAAAGTCATGTACCTCCTAACTAGCCCCTCCACCAGTTGACGAAAGTCGCTCATAACCACAGGTTCTAGTGGCCTAATCATCCCCACTGGTGACATCGGAAGACATGGAACCTCCTCATACCCAGACTATGCAGTGCGAGAGCTCTCTCCAATAATCATGGTACTAGCACCCCGGCATCGCTAGTCACTGGTAGGTGCGGGTATCTCAAACATTGGCCTCTTCCGCTTTCCACGTGGAGAATCAAGGTCGAGAAACGGAGGAAGTGGGTACGCTTTCTATGTGGGTCCGTGAGGGCGAGTCTAGTACCGCTGGATAGCGAAACGTGGTTCTGGAGGCGGCATGCAGTGGAAGGTGATCTAACGGCTAATCAGAAATATAAACTCAAGTACATCTTCCACCAGCTCATGGGAATCACTCAGGTGATACAAGTACAGATAGTGGGACTCCCTAGCCTAGTCCTGCCACTGCTCCGGCAGCACCTCTAATAGTGTGAGGATACCCTCACGATGAGTCGCTCCTGGGCATGCCTCATGCCAAAGACTCGTGTATCGAGCTAAGAACTCCCAGAGATCCTCCCCCTCTGCCATCCTACATGCCCGAAAAACCTCCAGTCATTGAGTCTGCAGGCTAATAGTACTCTTCCGCAGTGTATGCATGAATATCGCCATCTACAATAGTAAAATAAAACCGTAAAAATTCGTATCGAGAAGCGAAATACATAAGGGTAGAATAACTGAAGTTCCACTATAGAAATAAAACTCTGAAAGCTCTATAGACATAGGCTTCTAAAATTCTACTATACGTTGTACTGAATTTATCATAATGATCATTTAAATGTGAGGTTCGATGAAATGGTATTTTTACTTATTTGATTAAAATATGACTCATCATGAATCTCAGTTGGAAGAGTTCAAAAGGTATTTTGTGTTAGCATAACACGTTTTGAAATTGGGAAACTTATTCAAGATTCTTTGGTAAGAAAGATATGTTATTACTCTTTCTAAAGTTCAGCATCGACAACCAGTCTCTACACTGTATTAGGGGTTGACCCTTAATTTGATACGAATGTATCACGCAAAATGTGTGACAAGGCACCACAATATTCATCGTGCCTTGGAAACGATGCAAATTTCTATACATATGAAATTATTGGTATTTGATTCGCAATTCCTTCATTCTACACCCGATCATTCTCTAGCTTGTTCCATCATGCTTGAAATTCTCTTCGTCTCTTGTTCCTTTGATCTTCAACATATCATTCTTGAGTCGACTTGTCATTAATCATGACATATGAACCAATTCGCTTCTTGATCGCAACTTCTTCCGAGATAAGTGAGAATCTAAAGAAATTCTAAGTTCTTGTTATCTTCTTAGTTCTCAACAATAGGGCAAATGAAGTCCCTAAAAGTTTTCTAAGTTCTCTTTATGCACATGAAAATCATTATAATCATGTCATAATAAACATCATTTCACATGCTTTTGCAAATCACGAATTTGAATACATCAAACAGATTAAACTTTTCTAAAAATCTCAAACCTCATTCAAATGTTGAGAGCGGTATGGTGCCGTGCTGAGAGTTGTTGTCTAACTTTAACTTAGTCTAGTGACTCAAACTAGACTATACACGAAGAAACAACAACTTGAAATAAATAAGTTGTTAGAATATCACCCTGTGATATTCCTAGAATAAATCTGTAGTAGTAAGAGCGAAGAAAACCAAATGGTCTGATACCACTCTGTCACGACCCTATTTCCCAAAGGGCAGATCCATGAGACGTGACTTGGTGGCGAAATAAAGAAACGATTAAGAAGAATAAATTCACAAACAACACTGGAATTAGAAATATAAATCGATTATAATAGTCCGAAAATAGCTACGAATAAGAGTCAATAGCCTAAAGGCTCAAATAGAACATCATATAGAAAGAAGTTCCCAAAGGTTTCAAGTATGGAATATAGAATTCAAGTACCGAAATACGTCAGAAAGGTTCAAGATTTACAATCTAGACCATTAAGGGAAAACAATAAAAGTTTGCAGCGGAATAACAAAAGTCATTAATACACATATGAAGATATGTATTAACCCCTTACTACTTAACAAAAAATAACGTCTACTCAGCACTTCAACCATTGCCCTTGCTGAACCTGCAAGTTTTTGGAAATACAAGCAGGGCTAAGTACTTGATGTACTCTATGGGTTATGCCGAAAACAAACAGTTATTGATTATGCATTATCACAGTATAACACAACTATCTTGAAATAATCTGCAAATACTAAATATTCATTTGGTTTTACCCAAAAGTTGGAGTGATCACTATGTTTTCCATGTGTCTCATCCATATCTGTAACCGATGCGATGAGCAATGTTTTCGCTCCCCCAGACATAATCAATGATAATAACGTTGTGAGCAAAGTTACTGCTTCCCCAGACGTTAAAAATGGTAACAACGCTGGTGAACAATCATTCCACTCCCCCTAACGTTGACTAATGGGTGCCACTAGATCGGTCAATACTAACATATAGTCCTATGTGGACCGGTCTGTAATGACTCACGATCACACTCCCCATATGTACACTAACCTTGACCAACACCTGGCTCAAGATCAGATCGTTATTCACAAGTTGACCAATTCGCGAACATAGCTCAACACAGATATGAGTCACACATAAAACACAAATAATTTTATGCATGACAATTATTTCACATTTTCTTTGAACAAGCTTTATTACAGCAAAAAATATAGTTTGTAGTAACCCCACCTGAGATACCAGTATTTGTTGACAAGTCTTGTTCTCGTTCTCGTTCCTTAACTGTCACCCCCTCGATGGACCTTCTGTTAACGAGTTACATTTAGAATCATTTGAGTTCTTAGAATATCTCTATTGACTTGAGACATAATGATTTTATAGGTTTTAGGGTTTCATATCCGTTCTACTAAATCACAACGAAGCTTTAATGTTTTCTCTGAAACCTTAACTTCGTTCAAAAGAAATAATTGTTTACTTATTCAATAAATAATTAATTGCTTGCTTGCAATTAATATAATTGACACAATTAAATCCGACATAAGAATCGAAAATATGCTTTAAAATCTTATTGGTTTATTTTATTTTATTTTTATATCCACTTGAGATTTCATTAATCCAATTGGGCCTTTAATAATTAATTAAAGAATGTTTTACAATGCTATATATATATTTTTATCATTTAAATGTTTCAACATTCTACAATAATAATTTAATTAGAGATTTAACAATAATTAGATATAAATTCAAGCACGTCATAAATAAACGTTAAATTCGTTGGTTAATTAACGTATTTGAAACTTAACAACCATATTTTAATTTCCTACGGATATGATACCTTATTTAAGAATAAAACTAAAAATTATTGCGAATTAAAATACGAGGTATTACAATTATCTAGGCAAATAATACTAGGGATGATGATGAATTAAAATAAAATAACTGATAATAAGAAAAAGAAAATACGAATCACAAATTAGTAAAAGAGGATTTCAGGAGTAATGTATAGACACTGAATCAATTAATGGATTCACCTATTAAGTCTAATTACCAAATTTTAATCTTAATTCTTGTGAAGGACCGCTAAAGTAACCATATACTCTTGATAGGACAGTCTATGATAGTAGACTAATTTAATCCCTATCTCCGCTAGGTCTCAAGAGAATTAAACCAAGTACAAACAACATATACAGGTTAGCTTCATAAAGTTTACCTATCTCCGCTAGGTTTTAAGGTACAATGTGGGAACCCCACAATATTTAAGTTTCGATGATGTTCTCTCGAAACACACTTAGATTTAATTATGTTTGCTAGGCTGTAATTTGTTCTACCTGTACTAGATCACTAACATATAAAGTGAATCTGATAGAGAACATGACTTTAGATCAAATTTTGAGAATGACTTGAAATGTAAAGGAGTACATCTTATAGAAGTCATTCTGTCTTTTTCTTGTTCGAGGACCAGATCAACTACAGACTACATGCAGCAGATGATCTGTCCGAGGGCCACTCGATCTAGTTGCCATGAAATTATACACAAAATATACAACCATGCTCTGGAGAACTTTTGAAACAGATTGATATATGACCAGATCGACATCAATCTACTTTAACCAGATCGTTAGCCAACCTGGACCAGATCACTCCAAGTCATCTGACATTCAATTATATGTCTAGATGTACTTCACTGAATCCAAGTCAACTTACGACATCAGCAGATCACTCGAAGATGGAATGTATATCTAATTGGAGATCAAGTTTGGAAGGAGAATCAATCGACACATGTAGAAGGAAAGAAACATCTATCAACGATCTGCTCTCCATATTTTTAAAGATTCGGTCAAACCCTCCAAGGCAAGATGAGATATTCTGTGATTCAATTTCCTAATTGGCAATCAACATTTACTTCAAGACAATCAAGACTAACGTTAGAATTTCAAATTCTACACCTATAAAAGCTTGGAACCAAGACTGGAAGTGTACATATACTATTATAAACGATCAAGAAAGATGTTACTCTGCCCAGAAATCAACTCATTCTTCAAAGTTTGATTTGAGAAGATTTCTACACACCAGATCGTGTTCTAAGTCGTTCGTGATCGAAATCACACCACTCGATTCAAGTCTATCTTATCGAGAAGGAGAAGGAAGATAGCTTCGCTAGCTAGTAGTTTTCTAGTGGATTGACGTGAAGATATCTTATTGTAGTCGTATATTGTAAGTTGTAAAGGGACACGACCCTTATTCGTGCATAAGTTTCAACCAGATTGTGTTTGAAACTTGTGGCTCGTTCTCAGCGAGCATAAAGAAAATAGTATCTTAGTAGTGGATATCTAATCCAGTTTGTATTTAGTGTAAACAGGAAGCAGCATACCAGAGAAGACGTATATTCTCAACTATATCAATCAAGTGGCCAAGATCAAGGGCTACAAGATTCATAACCACGACCCAAATTATGCCAGATTAAGGGATGAAATTTATGAGAGTATACAGCTCACCTCCGACGCTCAACGCGAGAAAATGAATAAAGGAGGTGCTGGCAAATGGTTCTCTTAGATTTCACTATTCTATATCCATCTGATGTCTTGTTTTACTTGGTTTTGATAATCATTTTGTTAACCCTCTGATTTAATTGATATATATACATGTGGGTTTTCTGATGACAAAATCTCATTGTCCAGAACCAAATTAATGCCTATGATTGTTATAATTTAATAACAATTTCATAACCCCTCTGGTTATCTTTAAACCAGATCATGCTTAAAAGCTTTACTTAGGATTATTTTGTAAAGTGTGGTTTCGACATCATCAAAAAGGGAGAAATTGTTGGGAACCCCACAATATTTAAGTTTTGATGATGTTCTCTCGAAACACACTTAGATTTAATTCTGTTTGCTAGGCTGTAATTTTTTTTACCTGTACCAGATCACTAACATATAAAGTGAATCTGATAGAGAACATGACTTTAGATCAGATTTTGAGAATGACTCGAAATGTAAAGGAGTACATCCTATAGAAGTCATTATGTCTCTTTCTTGTTCGAAAACCAGATCAACAGCAAACTACAAGCAGCAGATGATCTGTCCGAGGGCCACTCGATCTGGTTGCCATGAAATTATACACAGAAAATACAACCATGCTTTGGAGCACTTTAAAAACAGATTGATATATGACCAGATCGACATCAATCTGCTTTAACCAGATCGTTAGCCAACCTGGACCAGATCACTCCAAGTCATCTGACATTCAATTATATGTCTAGATGTACTTCAATGAATCCAAGTCAACTTACGACATCAGCAGATCACTCGAAGATGGAATGTATATCTAATTGGAGATCAAGTTTGGAAGAAGAATCAATCAACACATGTAGAAGGAAATAAGCATCTATCAACGATCTGCTCTCCATATTTTTGAAGATTCGGTCAAACCCTCCAAGGCAAGATGAGATATTCTGTGATTCAATTTCCTGATTGGCAATCAACATTTACTTCAATCCAATCAAGACTAACGGTTAGAATTTCAAATTCTACACCTATAAAAGCTTGGAACCAAGACTGGAAGAGTACGGATACTATTATCAACGATCAAGAAAGATGTTACTCTGCCCACAAATCAACTCATTCTTCAAAGTTCGATTTGAGAAGATTTCTACACACCAGATCATGTTCTAAGCCGTTCGTGATCGAAATCACACCACTCGATACAAGTCTGTCTTATCGAGAAGGAGAAGGAAGATAGCTTCGCTAGCTAGTAGTTTTCTAGTGGATTGACGTGAGATATCTTATTGCAGTTGTATATTGTAAGTTGTAAAGGGACACGACCCTTATTCGTGCATAAGTTTCACCTTGATTGTGTTTGAAACTTGTGGCTCGTTCTCAGCGAGTATAAAGAAAAGAGTATCCTAGTAGTGGATATCTAATCCAGTTTGGATTGGACCGTGGACGTAGGGGGTTTTCCGAACCATGTAAAACAACTGTGTTATTTATATTCTGCATTTTTACTTTCAATTGTTTATTCACTAACCTGCATGTCCATACAATCTGCATTCTTAATCAATATGCTATATTATTCAGTTAAGTTTTGCAAAGGTTTTCTAATAAAGAGCACTGACTAAGTCCACCGTATTCTGCACACAACGCTCAGTTAGAGAACAAGATCACTCTTGATCTTTGCTAAGTGTTTTTCACAAGAGAGTATCAATCTGGACAGATTGTGATCGATCTGATTATGGATTTGGTTTGTCAAGTTTGAGCAATATTCTTACAAAAAGCTTAAACTCTCTAAGTAACTAGTCATGTAAACTGAAAAGTTTGTATTTGGTGTAAATAGGAAGATCACTCTTAATCTCTGCTAAGTGTTTTTCACAACCCCCCCCCCCCCCCCATACACTAAACCTTACTCTTTCGAGATCAATATAAAATATGTATTATACATTCGTGTGGTCGACTATGAATTCAATTCAAATAAGACATCAAAAACATAGCTAGCATGCAATAATAATGTTCAATTATTAAAACATGAAAATTAAGAACGCGAATCATAAACAAGAACATGATGGGAAATTATGAATTAATATTACAAATCAATCAAAAGAAATAGGTCATTACAAAACCCCTAAAATCACAAATAGTTTAGCCGCTCATAATAAAATTAAACATTGAATATAAATAAAATAACATAAACCCCTCTAGTAGAATTTGCGATGTTTGGTTGTCAAATCTCGATCACGAACTCTTCTCCAAAATGTATGAACAAGGCTCCAAAAATTGCTAGAAAAAATAAAGGCTATGATAAAATATGTAAAAAGTGTATAGAAGTCTCAAAAAAGGTGTCTAGGGTTGACAATAAACAACCCTTATATAGTACTCGGGTAAAATATAATGAAACATGGAAAGAAAGTATGAAAATAAGGTAAGAAAATCCTCTCGCGCATGACTTCGGTGACCCCAGCCCCGGGTCGCCAAAATTAACTCTTGAGGTCGGCTATCTTAGCCCGGGTCGCCGATCTTGCTGCTTTCTGCGCGCAGTGATTTTGTTTCGGTCTGTTCTACCTCGTTTCAATTCTGATTTTGGATCTGTTTGTGCCTACAGACTCCTATTGAGATGAGCTTTAATACTATGTTATCCAAGCTTGATGATCTCTCTTCCTTGGTTACGCCTGTCGGCTTCCAATTGGACTATGCAACGCCAAATCTTATAGAAAAACATAAAAATACAACAAATATAAAACTAATAAAAAAACATGACACTAAATTTGAATAATTGTATCATTAAAAACATGCAAAATGAGTGTTTATCAACTGCCTAATTTATACCAGAATTGTATTTGCCATTTCTATAATAACAAAAAAAAAGCTTAACGGGGTAACTTGCTGATATTGCAAGCATTTATGGAAATTATGTTATCTAATTTGTCTAATAATTATTTTACTAGTTTTAATATTTATAAATATGCTGTCTCTATCTAATTATACAAGATACAGTCTTTAAAGATTTTGGGATTGTTTATCATATTTTACTTTTATGTTTCTGAAACTTCGATGGATAATTCAAGAATAGAGATTTACAATTAAAGTTCGAAAATTTTGTAATAAAGTGGATTTATGTTTTTAAAATTTTATTTAATTATTTTTATTATTACGAGTATGTAAAATTCTTGTGATTCTAAAGGTTTGTAAATACCTATTTCAGTTTATAAATTTCTTATATTAAATCTTAATTTCCCTTGTAATTTATTGTTTATGTTTATTGACTTTCTTTTTCATGTGTTAATTTTTTACTATTATTAATGTATGCTAGTTGTATAGTTGATATCCTGACGGAATTAATTATATAATCAATCTCTTAAGACATAATATACACCTTAAGAGCAGAGATAAGTGAACTTTAAAAAAAGATCATAGTAGTTTATTTTTCTTGAGACCTAGAGTTTATACTAGTCTACTATCATAGATTGTACTTGTGAAATTGTAAGGTTATATTTATGATCCTTCACATGAATGAATAATTAAGTATATGTAAGGAGTCCAGCAAGAGACCAAGAAACTAATTAACATGAAATAAGAGCAAAGTAGATCAGCAACAACAATGATGAATAATTAAGTATGGCTGCAAGGGATAAACTTCATAGATAAAAGTCATCTTACTAAGACTGAAAATGAGATATTTCGAAACAATGAATAAAGACATGATAGGTAATTGCTACAAAATCAGATTTTGCAGCAATCAAACACGGATTAACAATGAGAGTGCATACCAAAAAAACATGCAAAGAAGTCAATGAAAGTACATTTACATAATAATGTCCGATAATTAACTCAAGACCTTTTTTGGAGAAAGGTCCGAACAAGTCTGGAAATGTTCGATAGTCTTTTCTTTGTGCCTACAAAAAATACAATTTCTGTTTGCAAAAGACTCTTTGAGTTTATTCAAAAGTTTCAATTTTCCTTTAAGAGCAAACCACAATGTAGCGGAATATTTTGGAGATATGAAACTTTTCCAAATAAATTTTTGCCGGTACATCTTTTTTCCTTTGTTTAAAAAAAGTTTAGACATCAGTAGTGTCATTTCCTTGAAACCACTTCGTAATAAGTACAATGACAACTTCAACATTTCGTGCAAAAGAAGATAAAATGATATCTCCGATCCGAATAATATTCTTTAGTAAGGGAGACACGTTGAATCGAGGTTGAATTTCCCAAGTAATTTTTTCAAGGAGGTAAGTGTTGTAAATCAATTTAATCCAAAAAGAATCAAATTTGTAATGTATATTATAGAGGAGTTACAAATGTAATGTCTTATTTCATGTGGATAAGTCCTATACTACTAACCCTCCTTTATCTTTAGATATAGACAGCCCTCCTAGCTATGAGGGTCACTTTTGTGCCCCATAGGTAGGGATGTCAATTTGGCCCGAAAGTGCAAATTGACCCGAAGACCAACCTGAAACCCAAGAGGGTATTGAAAATTTATAACCCGAAATATTTTTTAGCCCGAATGGGTTGGACCGAAAACAACCCGAACCCAATAGGGTTAGCTCGAAAACCGAGTGGGTTAGCCCGATTAATCGAATGAAAAAATAAATTAATAATTATTTGCATAATATATTTGATTTTTTATGCAAAAAAAAGTATTTGTCATACTCATCAATTAATTAATCACTTAAAAGACACAATTTGAGTATAATATCATTACATTTTCTCTTTAAATTTATTCATATTTAATCTTAATATTTAACTATGTTAAAAAATTTATGTTATTTATTATATTTTTCAAAAAAAATATTTTTTTAAAATAAAATCATAAAAAAATATGCAGACATGTTAAACATTTTCATAAATATTCTAGCCCGATTGGTCCGGTGGGCTAGCCCAAAAACCGAAAATTTAGGGTTAGAGTTGTACATTTTCAATCTGAAAAAATTTCAACCCGATTTAGCCCAAACCAAATAGCCCGACCCGAGTGGAGTCTGAAATCAAATGGGTTAACTCGATGGACATCCCTACCCATAGGAAACATCGTAGTGTCATAATTATGTCAATAACAGTAGTATGCAAGGGA
Organism: Leonotis leonurus; assembly: GCA_026898415.1. NCBI lineage: Eukaryota > Viridiplantae > Streptophyta > Magnoliopsida > Lamiales > Lamiaceae > Leonotis > Leonotis leonurus. The sequence goes on along the minus strand of JAPKLX010000179.1, from coordinate 461,003 downwards.
AAGATGTGCAACGAATAACATTCGAAACCTTGAAGAAAAAAGTTGATTAATTGAAGTCAACCAACAAGAGATAGATTCCCTTTTGATCAATAAGGCATAAGTCTCAGATTTGTTAATATTGTTGATATACGATCAATAAGGGGAGTATAATGGGAAATAATAAATATTTTTAAAAATTGGATTACATTAATATTAAATTATATAGACGCGTCATGAATGACTCAAATCTGAGACTTATGCCTTGGACATTAACCACACTACTATAGCAGCATAAGAAATACCCAGATATTTTGTGCGTAGAGCTCCAAGTGGAAAACCAAAAAGTTCAAGAATTTGTTGTTTTTCATAGTTATTCTCACATATAAAAATATTGAATTTTATATTATGAATTTGTAATCCAACATATTTTCAAAATCTCTAACACATTTTGTCAGAATAGTCATAGAGGAAAAATCACCTCGCCCAAACAAAAGTAAGTCACCGACAAAAGCAAGATGAGTTTTTTTAGTCACACTTAATGATGAGGGGGGGTTGTATTTCATGAAAAGAAAAATGGAACAAAAACTGATACTAAAAAAATGCAACGTCAGGTTGGGATAATGATAAAATTGAGTTGTTGATTCTCAACTTTGATAAATTATTAATACCATCTTCCAGCCACTTAAACTCACCATTACAATTGACTTTTATAGCAAAAGAGCATAATGACTAGTAAAAGAAAAACTTCTAATTTTCACTTCTAATGCTCATAACTCCCTAAATACGTTGAGTCTAATGACTCAAAATATATGGATGGAAAGATAATGAAGGTGGCTTTCCAACGCTTCCAATGTTTTATGAATCCGACCTTTGAAGAGACAGTTGTGACTTAAATACTATGAGGTGGAAGGATCAGCGAATTGCACTACATCATCCTCTTCGGGTGGGAAAAAACTCGCCTCGGAGTTCAGCTCATTTTCTACATGATACGGGGTCAAATCACGGACATTAAAAGTTGAGTGGGTGCGCTGCGTTGGCAACTCAATTTTGTAAGCATTGTCATCTATCTTCTTCAACACTTTGCAAGGACCAATTTTCTTTTCGTTGCGCTTGCGGTACGTTCCAGAGGTAAACCTCTCTTTCTTCAAGTAAACCCAAACAAGATCACCCTCATTAAAGATTTGAGCTCGTCGATGAGTATTTACAACATCTTTGTAGGATTCATATTCTGGTCAAGCTTAATTTTCACTTCTTCTTGAATCCTCTCCGTTGACAAAGCAAATTCTTCAACCTTCTTGCAAGAGCTAGGAACTCCAGAAAGGTCAAGATAATGGTTTGTGTCACGACCACCCTTCGCCCTTGGTGGCAAAGTCGGGATACGCGACTAATAAAATAATTAAATAAAGGATAAAAAGAAACTGTGGACTTTAATTGATATAAAAGGATATTTCCATAACTGAGTTTCAGTACATAACAAAGAGTTTAACTCTGAATTGACACCTACGTCAAACAAAAACTGATAAAACCTCTTGCAGCGGAAAAATGATCTACATAAATCTACGTGTATGAAGACACGTAAACCCCCAAGAGTTTGACTACACAAAAGACTGACAAGCCCGTCATAGCACCTCCATTCATCACGTCTCAACCTGCACATTTAAAAATACATGCAGGGCTGAGTACAAATGTACTCAGTAGGCACATGCCGAAATCTCATACGTACATATATAATTGTCATTGCTGTAAGAGTGAAATATAGGGATTTTATCTTTAAAAGCACCTACGTTCACTAAATCCTTTTTGTGAAACCTATAGTTCGACAACTGTCTAAGTTCTTTAGTATTCTACCATATCTGTTTTCCCCGTGTACCGTGAAGTTGGCCACCTTCTACGGACACCCGACCGGTCAACACCTTCGTCGACTCACAGTCCTTTGTGTACACTAGTTCGAGTGGGGTTGCTTACCCACTGGAACCCGAATTCAATTAAATGATAACAAGATAGACATCCTACAAAACATAAATCATTTCGGCAATACAATACTTTAAAACATAAGTTCTCAATTGAAAACCTTTGTGAAATACCAACATAATAGCATACGAGCACACATAATTTCTTTGTAATAGAAAGCCTACTTGGATAACTTCGATTTGCACTTGCTTTGGTCTTGAAATGCGTAATAGATATCTCGTACGAACCTTTAGAAAATCTCGTATAAGTTAAAATGCTCTGATTGATTAGGGAACATCAAAATCGTAAGAATATCTTATTCTTGAGTTCTCGTTCAATTCGTTAATTGAAATATTGATCCCTCGAATCAGTATATTTTCTAAGGTTCAAAACTTGTTCAGATTACTCAAGTAATTGACTTTGAGTAATATAAGTGAATTAACATAACCAAGTTTTAATAATTTAAACCTTTTGATATCCTTACAAATTATTAATTTCATTAATAATTCCTTAAGAGTTAAAATTTGAGTAATATAACTAGAGACATTTCTATTTTAGTATCTTGATACTTGAATCAAGATAAATAATTTCTAATGGCTAAGTAAATCTCAATTATCATACTCTAAGTATGATTTAGAATTTAAATCATTTCTTATGATTAAATTCTAATTAGTCAATTATATCTAAGTCTTGATATACTAAGATGCTAATTAGCCTATTTAAATTAATTAAGTGAGCCTACTAGTTAATTTAATTAGCCCAAGTATCAATTATCTAAGATTAATAAACTGAGCCCAATTGAATACTTATTATGGCCCATTAGCTTGAAAAATTTCAGCCCATTCGAATTAATTCTCGGCCCAAATACTCGACCCATGAACCCCGCCCATCACATAATAAATTTCGGCCCAGTAACCTAGTTCTCGGCCCATATGTCTTAACTCACTTAAGCCCAACCAATTTTATTATTTGGCCCGTTTACCCGGCCCATACCCGGCCCATTTTCTAGATGTTTCTATCATAATCCTACCCTAATTTTTCACTCACAGACGCTTCTCTCCATCTTCATTCTTCTGCCTCCTTCTCTCTCTCTCTCTCTCTCGCCAATTTCTCTCGACGATCTCTCAGCGCGGCGCCACTCCTTCTGTCGCCTCATCTTTTATGGCGTCTGTTTCTCTTCTCAGGTAAGGATTTCCTCCTTCCTTTATTTCTCTCTATTTCCCTAACTCTCTTTCCCTGGAACCCTCAATTTCTCATCTTTCTCACTAGCCCTCTAACTCTCTCTCAGTTTCTACGCTCTCTACTCCTTCTCTCCCTCGATTTCTATTTCCGAATCTCTCTCTCTATCTCGGTTGTTTACTGTAGGAAGGCGAAGCCTCCCTAGCTCAAGACTTCTCTCAGTGGAAGCTAATCGGTAACTCAAGGTAAAAGATCTCATCTTTCTTTATTTCCTGTTCTTACCTTAGTTTCGATTATGCTTTTTTTGTAATACCCCATCTTTTTAAGTTCCGAAATAACGATATTCGAACGCGTTTGTAATATAATCGGATAATAAAATTTTGAACATTTAGTTAATTAATGAAATAAATTAATTGAAGAGGAGTTTTGAATTTAGATAAATAAGTAATCATATAAATTTTGATTAAGATCTTAAAGAATATTAATATTAAGGTGTATGATTTATACATTGGACTTATATAAATTATAAGTGTAAAATATGTGATGAAATTGGAGAATTTATAAATGATACATGGAATACTTACAACAATAAGTTGTATGGTTAAGATGTTATATATATCTAAGAAACATACTACACTTATGTATATATATTTATATGTTGTTAAAATCTGGAAAAGACATAAGGGAAACATACGGTTACATAAATATATATATATATATAGGATATAGATAATATAGAAAGTGTTCTTAAAGTAGGAAATAGGAAAGAATCACAACCATCCATCAATTCAATCGGACGGTTACAATTTTAGAAACATTTTTAATTTTTTAAACACTATAACCGTGTATTTGTTTAATTTTAAGGACAATTATGTAATTTATTCTTGAGAGAGAAGAAACGTGTGATATGTTTGTTGAATATTATGCTAAATTTAAGCCATAACCGACGTTAACTTAATAACATTGATTATCTAGTTTCCATAATTATGGGATTTGATGAGTAAAGTGACGTTTGAAACTGCTATGGGTTTCTTGTGCTCAAGTCTAAACAGAAAACAAGTTCTTGTTCGTTCTGATTAATCGCGTTCAACTCGATGAATATGTTAGAAGAACAGTTTGAGGGTAAGCGTGTATGGTGATTACCGATTATATATGTTAGAAGAACAATTCGGTTTATGCATCGTTAGTAGAAGGTTATGCATTGATTATTTGTTATAGTTTTATTCATTATGATTTTTTAATAGGAAGTCAAAACAGTTAATTGGCGTATAACATGTGTCTTTGGCGTTTTTGTGTGAGTATTAATTGGTACAATTTATTATTTGATCTTTGCATGAATTTGCTCATAAATATCATTCTGCGTTTTTTCCAGGTTTGACGTTTTAATGGTATGGCATTATATGTAGTAAACTTACGTGAATTAATTACATTATTTATGTTTGTTAAATATGCATAGTCCAATTGCATAATATGCATACATTTACACATTAATATGCATTGTTTAAACAACGATTCAATTGCAACAATTATGTATCAATTGAGTTACAATTATAAATGCAAATGCAATTTATTTAACTATTAAATGCATTGTTATTATGTTATGACGGGACATGTATTGTTTAGAAGATTTCAATATTTTTGTAATTTTGTTTTTTCATTATTATTTTTAAGGTCCGGAAGATTGCTATAATTCAGTGGAAGGAGATATTTACATACCTAAATGTGAGGGTAACTTGAAACCTGAAGTAGGCCAAGTTTTCTCTAACTTAGAGGAAGGTATCCAGTTTTATAAACACTATGCTGCAATTTGTGGGTTTGACATAAGGCATGGCACTATGACAAGATCTAAAGATGGTACAATATTGTCCAGATATGTGTTGTGCAATCGTGAAGGTTTAAAAGATGTTGACCGTTTAGACGAAAATGATAGAAAAAGACGTAGGTTGTCTAGTCGTACTAACTGCAGGGCGAGAGTTATACTAGTTCTGAACGGTGCAGATGGATATCGCGTTAAAGTTTTTGTGGAGGCGCATAATCATGATCTTATTTGTACCGACTACAAAAGGTTTATGAAGATGCACAGAAAGTTTGATATTGGGCATTAGAATTTTATATTAAATTGTGCAATGGTGAATATAGGACCCATGCGTTCTTTCCGTCTTTTTAGAGAGTTGGTTGGTAATTATGACGATGTTGGGTGCAACTTGTCGGATTTTAAAATTTTCAAGCGTGATCCTCGTGCTTTTGTTATTGGTGTTGATGCTCAGATCATTTTGGATAAAATGCATAAGCAAAAGGAGGTGTGCCCCGGTTTCACATTCGAATATTCTGTTGACAGAAGTGAGAAGCTTACACGTTTGTTTTGGGCTGACAAGCATGCTAAAAGCAATTTCAATGCGTTTGGCGATGTTGTATCTTTCGATGCAACATATTGTACTAATAAGTATGGTTACAACAATTTTATATTGTTTCGGAATTAATATAATGCATTATATATATTAGAATAGTGCATCGTATATATCATTAATATGCATCATTTTATGTCATTTTTCACGTCCATCTTCGACAATCAATCTACCTCCAAATGGTATACCAAACACTCTGAATACATCTTCATCATGAACTGCAATTCGTCGTTTGTTCATAACAACAATCTCGCAACTTTTGTGATCAAATGAATTAACGACAAAGTGTCCGAGCCTTGTGGGTAAATCTCTTATCTTCAAATCCAGAAGATGACCAAAGCCCAAATTTCGTACTGCATCCTTCTGTCTGTCGTTGAGTTTGTTAACAGCTGCAAACAATGATGTTGGACTTGTTCTACATGAGATTTGTTGGTAGTTTGATTTTTTGCTTACAGGACGAACCTCATCTGAACTTCTTTCTGTCGTCACTGGAATGGTGTGTTCTTGATGTGCAGAAGTATTACCCATCCTCTTTCTTTTTTTCATATTAGGTGGTCTTCTTTCATCATGATCACGTGCATGCTCCAAGGATTGTCGTGAAATGACGTCATGGCGTGCTTTCGTTCTCTCTGGGTAAAAAATCAAACAAAAATAATAAGTCTGGGAATATATAATAAATTGTGCATATGAATCATACAACATGAAATATGCATTAATTTATTCATTATAATGCAGTAAACAACACAAAACAAATGCATTGTTTTAAAATGCCATATCTAAATATAAATGATGAATAAGAATTAACATAATTGTGCATCATACATTATACATAAATGCATTGAAATTATTAGTAACACAATATACACAACATTATAATATGATGCATAACAATATATTATACAATGCATTTTGGAAGAAAAAATAATGCAATAAAAAGATAATAACTTCTTGCAATAAATATAACGCAACTCAAACAACTCTAAACCTGCGACAACATGTAAAATATAACATATACTTCTACATAAACGCAATTACAGATGCTTTAAATTCTTCAGTTTGATGCATTATATATTTGTACGCAAATGCATTATAAAAGCAAGTACAATTTATTTCAACATACAAACTGATATAATGCAAAGTCCTACATCAGTTCATACAGAAATACGAATCAGTAGAAACCATAGTTCGTTTTCCCCAATATCAATTTTTTTCAACTGAATTTGAACACAAGAACATTCAAGATGCAGAATCAACTAAATTTTATAATAAAACTTCCAATCGTGGATTTTTCATAATATACAGCATGATAGAACCATCTTTATTTCAATATAACACTATATATGGGATTTTTATCAAAAAATTTAGAGATTAAAGTCGAATAACCTTCATTCGTGGTTATTAATCTCCTCTTCGACCACTGTTGTCGCGTCGTTTCTTGCGTGCGTGTGGGTGGAGTTTGGAAGTCTTCATCGTCGTAGTTCATATCCATTCGTCGCCCTTTCTTCTTACTTGCGCCGCGTTGCATTGTTGTGGGTTGTAGGGTTCAGTATTTTTTCGCCCAAGGAAAGATTGTGCTGCTTGCGTGTGGAAGGAAATCTTCCCTTTTTGCAGTTGGTAGATTGTAGGGGAGATGGAATATTGCATTAATTAGAGTTGCAACGTTATAAGGAAAGGGAAACCGCCAATTTTTTTGTATGCCAATTTAACCCTTCTGCAGTGTAAATCTAATATTCATCCCAGAATAGGCGCGAATTGTAGATTTAATCAAGGCCGTCCGATTTCAATGATCCAATGGCCCGGATGATTTCCTATTTCCTACTTTAATATCAATTTATACCTGAACCACATATATATATATATAGTTACTAAGTAAATTTTACACTTAGTGAAATCTAGAAACACACGCATGTGCATAAAATTTTACACCTAGTGAAATCTGCAAATTATGATGGAGAAGGCAATATGCAAACAAGCAAGTGGATGAACATGCATGCATAAGTATATAATAAAGTAAAGTAAGGAAAGCTAATTAATATAAACACTTGAGTACATTATATATTATGTGTATCTATGTATAGCATACTGAAATGTTACAAGACATAGGAAACTCACGTATTATATATATATATATGTACAAGGAAACTGCAACCATTATATTGGAAACAAGTAAAATTTACACTCAAGTGTAGCACATGTATATATACAGTAAAGTAAGAAGGAAAACTAAAATGTAAAAACACTTGAGTGGACATCATTTAATATGGATATATATGTATAGGAAATTAGTACATACATTGCATAAAGCAAACTTATATCTAAGCTTATTCAGTAAAGCTGCACAGCAGCAAGTAAAATAAGGAAAGAATAGAACATTTCTATACGTATGAGAGATAAACATAACATCAAATGAGAGGAGGGAACAAAACAGCATAGCTGCTGTAGTAAGAACTAGCAGGCAAGCTGCTGCAGAAAATGGTGCAGAGGGCTGTTTCCTTCGTTGGAGTGTAGGAGAAGCTCTGCTCCATGTCTTCATACAATGTCCCTACAAATAATAGCATTTAGTCTATTAAAACTAGCTTCTAACACTTAAGCCTTAAGCTAACCTTATACACTTCAAAACCACCTATAAAAAGGGATGCAAGGCTGCCCTTAGAACGTTTAAAAACCACATTCACAACACCTAAACACTATCATTGCAGCAGTTCTAATTCACACAGGAAGAAGTAGTTCAAGCTAAGGTAATGAGGTTAAGCTATAGCTCTACTTCCATTTATATCTCTTATAGTTTTAAAACACAAGCATGTAAACTACAACTAAAATCTGTCTCTTAGTAATTCAGGAAAACAGAAAGTATACATGTATCAACTGTCCAACTATCATTAATAAGTTGAAATGATGCTAAGCCAAGATATAACCATTCTCAATCCATGAAAACAAGAGTAATAACTATACAGATTGCAGAAAATAAAACTTAGTCCTTTAGTCTTCCAAAAGATCAGTTTATATATATATATATACCTATGTTTTCAAAGCCCAGTTAAAGGCCAGAATATGCACTATATATATATATATTCATAGTGTTGAAAGGTAAATCATAAGCAATTATAAAACAGAATATATGCAATATATTGTTAAGGCCAGTTTAAGGGCCAGTTTATGAACTTAAAACATATGTTCCTAGCTTTGAACAATAAATCCTAAAGCAATTAATTTCCAGAACATAGAAACAGAATAGGAAATTATGTTCTGTCAAGTAAGCATTTATTGGAAACAGAGAATGAATTCTAGATCACAGATTAAATACAGACCTTAAATCAGAATATAGGCATGTCCAGAACATAAACATCAAATTGAAATAAGTCAGAACCAAAAATATGTTGTTATATACATTTCAGAATTTTAAAACAATCTGTAAGCATATTGCAGACCTAAGAACAATTACTTCCAACTAAAGATTTAAACTTGGGAAATTCAGGACTCGAGGAGATACAATCCAGAAAATTTAAAAACCCAACTCAAACTGTTAACTAAAACCACTCAGTTAAAAGTTACACACAAATAGGACACCAGTTGTGGTAGACAATAATAAGAAACAGAAATTAAATAGCCAAAGCAAGGGAAAGTAAAATCTTAGCTTATGCAGCTTGTTCATTCGGTGATCTTGAGGAAAATCACCTCCATCCAAACTGACCCCTGTAAAAGAAGATTAGAAAGTCAAAACATTTAATAAGAAAGATTTAAAAGAACCTATCATACAGAAATCTACCTAGCAGCAGCAGAATTTATCAATTCCAACCACTGAACCATAGCAAATACTAATCCACTGAACAGATTACCCTATTACAGTAAGGAAACAAATTCAGAAAATACAAACTCTACCAAAAACACATTCAAATGTAATTATATTCCCAAATCTCCAAACATGCAGACACCGATGAGATTTAGAAAATAAAAACAGAAAATTTAAAAGAACTATTTTTACCTTCGTGGAAAGAAATCAGAAATCGAACCCCACTGTTACATATAGAGTCGAGAGCAGAGTGAGATAATAAATAAATTGAAATCTGAAACGGGAAAACAGATAGAGTTAGCTTCCAACCCAAATTAAAAACTTATTTGAAGCTAAGAGAGGGTGAGAGAAAGAGGAAATTTACCTGGAGGTCGCATGAAAGGGTGCTTCGGTGAGTTTCTCTACGAATGCAGCGAAAGGAGAACAGAGAGTAGAGACTGAGATAGAAGGAGGGAAGAGGAAGAGAACAGAAAGAGAAACAGAGAGAGTAGAGTAGAGGAGAGATCGAGAGAGGGAGAAAAGAGAAACGAGAAAGGGAGAAGCGGCGAGAGAGCGAGGGAGAAGAAGATTAGTGTGTTTGTGTCTGGGAGAGAAAGAGTGAGTTAGGGTTGTTAGAACTGGGCCGGGTTCTGGGCTGGTAATTATTAGGTAATTGGGCTGAAGTTAAATTAGTGATGGGCCGGGTCATATTAAGTATTGGGTTGGAAATATAATTGTTTCTGGGCTAAATAAATGGAAAGGTTGGGCCTAATTATTTAAATCTACTGGGCGGAATTAATTAGTCTAATGGGCCAGTATAGTAATCTTAAGTTAATTAATACTTAAAATTAATTAAAGTAATTAATAATCTCACTTAATTAATTCAAATGGACTAGTTTAAACATTTTAATAAGATGAGATTTAATTAGGATGGAGTTACATCAATTAGAAATATTAAATGTTAAAGAAGGGATAGTAAGATATATACCCCTTAAGTATTAATAAATTAGAGTTTATAATAATTAAAGTCTAAGTATGAAATTAAGAAAATCCAATTTATTTAATAATTGGGTTCTAAAATTAAGAGAATTAATATCTCTTATTTTATTTAAGATTTATTTAAAGAATTAATATTATAAGGTCATGTAATGAGTTAAGTAAATAGAACTCATAATATTAATTGAATAATTAATTTTTGAGAATTAATTATCTCATTAAGTGTTAATACACTTATTGCACTTAAAGGAAATTACCGGAATGAATTGAATCGAGGATTAAACATCTTAAATAATATTGATCTGAAGTATCAATATCTCGATTACAAGTCGAAATAAGAACTAAGAATAATATATTCTTACAATTAAATATTTCAAATGCACTAAGGGCATTTTAACTTATGCGAGCTCTTCTAAAAGGTTTTTACGAGAGACCTATTTCGTGTTTCGTGACCAAAGCAAATACCAATCGAAGTTATCCAGGTAGGCTTTCTATTACAAATAAAATTATGTGTGCCCGTATGCTATTTATATTGTTTTCGAAATGAATTCAAATTGAGGAAATATGTTTCAAAGTATTGTCTTGCCGAAAAATGATTTATGTTTTGTATAAATGTCTATCTGGAAGAGGAAAATCGAATTCGGGTTCCAGTGGGTAAATATCCCCACTCGAACTTGTGCACAAAGAGGGGACCGTGAGTCATCGATATGGGTTGGCCGGTTCGGTATCCGTAGAAGGTGGCCACCTTCTCGGTGCCATTAAGAGGGCAGATATGGCATTATACTAAAGAAAATTAGACTGCAGTCGAACATAAGATCTTTCACAAAAAGGATTTAGTGAACGTAGATGCTTTTAAAGACAAAATCCCTACGTGTCACTCTTACGGCATTGACGATTATATATGTACGTATGTGGTTTTGGCATGTGTCTACTGAGTACTTTTGTACTCAGCCCTGCATGTATTTATAAATGTGCAGGTTGAGACGTGATGATGGGAGATGCTATGGCGGGCTTGTCGGTCTTTATTTAAAGTCTTGGGTGTCTACGTGTCTTCATACACGTAGACTTCAGTCGATCCTTATTCCGCTGCGTGAGTTTCCATCAGTTTTTGTTTGGCGAGGTTGCCAATTATGTAAATTAACTCCTTGTCTAAACTGAATTCAGTTATCGAAGTATCTTTCATTTCAGTCAAAGCTTTCAGGGTTCCACTTTATCCTACCTTTATTCACTGTATCCTTCATTCATTTATCTTTTAGTCGCGCGCCCGGACTCTGCCGGGAAGGGCGGAGGTCAGGGTGTGACATCTTTCTTGACTAGGTTTGCATTTTGTGGATCTTAATGTTTACTTACTAAAATTTTTGTTCTTTCCCGTTTCTGGTTTGGGAAGGGTTTGATTGGCTGCTGGGTAGTTTGGTTGGAGTTGGTGTTCTGCTGGTCCTTTCCTCACCGAGATAATCCTCAGATTAAGCTAAGTTTTATGTTTAATTAATTAGGTGCTTTCTATTTGGAAGTAGATTTGCAAGTTCTTACTCCTGAACCCCTTTAACCTGCATGTTCCAAATATTTTCAAAATTTTCTACGAATCTGACCTCGACATGTTTCTGTGCAGTCTATGTTCTGAAATTCTGAATTTGCTTTCTAATTTCAAGTGTTTGTGGTTGTAGTTTTCTTTTAGAATTTTACAGTCTCGTTTGCTATTTGCATCATTAGGAAATGTTATGAAGCATACTGAATTTTCTGAAAACTTTTTAGAATTTTATGTTATTGAATGTTTAAATCACAGTTCCAAGTTTCTGGTTTGGTTCGCGTGGTGTTTTAGAAGCATACTGAATTTTCTGAAAATTTCTTATGACATGATTGAAGTGTGCTTAGATTTCAGAGTTTCAATAAAGGAGTTGCTAGGTCCAAGCATATGCCTAAGATTGATTTTAAGCTTTAAATCTTTCAATCTGTAATTATCTATCCTCTGTTCAAGTTTAAGAGTCCATGGTTTGGTTTATAATAACTCTGAACTTACTCTTAAACTTCGATTTAACCTTCTGCTAAAATGAGGTTTCTTGAAATGTTGACTAAGTCTTATTCTTAAACTGGGCTTGGAATTTAGTGAGTTTACTCTTATAAAAATGGAGATATGTCTCTGTGTTCTGGAAATTTGTGCTCTTTTTATAAGTGATTTAATTTACAGAAACATGTACTCATACTCAGTTCCTTATTTTCTGATGAAGAATTACTATATTCTGATTTCTATGTTCTATTTAATAGCCTATGGTTTGTGTTTCAAAACAATGAACTTATATTCTAAGTTCATTACTCTGGCCATTAAACTGATATTTTCAAACATATATATATAAACTGGACTTTGGAAAGACTACATGATTGAGTCTTATGTTCTGAAATATGAAAATATGTCTATGTTCTAAAATCTGAAAACCTACATAGTTTGATACTCTGTTTTATGTATAGAGAACATTTCTAAGTGTAAAGCTTTGGTATCACTTATGTCTGATAAGTTAGAGCTTTGTTAAATCTGAAACTTAGAATCAATTCAAACTTCTCAATGAAATCCTGGTAAATTATATATATGTGTTCTGTATTCATGGATTCAATTGGAGGGCAGCATGCAGATTAGAGTTTAAAACATAATAATAAGTTAAAATCAAGAAGGTATGAACTAAATGCATAGCTAGAGCTTAAATTCCTTACCTTAGGCTTGAACTACTTCTTCTTGTGCTAGTGTTTCCCTTGTGATTTCAGTCGAGCAATTGGTGGTTGTGTGTAGTACTTGTTTAGGTGAGTAACCTCTTTATAGAATGAAATGCTTTGTCTATCCTATTCTGTCCAATCTTCTCTGCAGGTAAAGCAAAGCATGGGAGGAAATCTCTTATTCACTCCAGTAGTAGGTTTGAGGTGTTGGAACTTGTTATTCAATCATTCCCTACTAACAAACCATGCTGCAACCTGCCTCTTGCTATGTTCCTGCCTTTATCTTAACTTAGTGTAGTTGTAGGCTTTTTAGAAAAGTCTTTCCTATGTTCACCACCTTACTTAAAATTCTGACTTCTTGTTTTATTTCTTTTAAATTTCTGCCGAAGTGCAGTGTATTGCTAGTCTAGATTTTTAGTTTGTCTCTGCCATGCAATGTAATAATATATATATATATATATATAGTTTTCCTTGTTTCAATGTAAGTGTTTTACATTCTTATCTTACCTTTCTTACTTGGTACATGCACTTACATAAACCTACTTGAGTGCACTCCCTTTTCCTTCTTACAACATAACTTTGCAGGTCCTAAATATATAAGTACAGACCTATGCGTGTGGTTCTCTTATTGCATATGACAATTCACACAACATATATATATATATATCTATACGTATAGTATGCTAATGTACATACATAAATAATATCTTTAACTACACACTTATTATTGTATGCATCCCATGCATACCATTTATAAGTTCTCTAAACATAACACCCATACTTACACTTAAATATTTATCCTAAGTATAAAACATAACCTTAATATCCATATCTATCAAGATATTAATCAAGTATTCTCTAATTATTTTGAATTTTTGTAAACCAAAATTCCTCTTTACTAGATTAAATTCTCATTATTTAAATACAATGCTCAATGTATAATTAACAATCGAGTTCGAATATCGATCACTTCTATAATTAAAAGACGGGGCATTACAGTTTGAGTTCCTCCCGTAGACAACTTCAAACAAACTTCTTCCAGTAGAACGATTCGCTATGAAATTGTAAGCAAATTGAGCCCTCGGTAGGATAACATCCCACTACTTCGGCCTTTTAGAAGTAAGACTTCAGAGCAAATTTCTGAAAGTGCGATTGACAACTTCGTTTTGGCCGTCTGTTTTCGGATGATATGCACTGCTAAAGAGCAAGCTGGTCCCCAACTTCTTCCATAAGCTCCTCCTAAAGTGACTAAGAAACTTAGTATCACGATCAGATACAATACTCTTCGGAGACCCATGAAGTTTGACAACTTGTCAAAAATAAAGTTCAGCAGTGTAAGAAGCATCCATGGTATGAAGTTAGCCATCATAAGCAAACGGTCAACTACAAGAAATATTGAATCAAAACCCCCATTTGTGTTATCGGTAGCCCCACATTGAAATCCATGCTAACGGCTTCCCAAGGAATATTGGAATTTGGTAACGAAATATATAAAATGGTGTTTTGACTTCGACCTTTGCATGTTTGGCAAACATGACACCTCCTAACAAACCTAGCAACATCTCAATAAAGAGTAGGCAAAAAATATTATTCCTTGATTAATAACAAAGTTTTGTCTCGTCCAAAATTCCCACCAAGGCAATCACCATGGAACTCCTTGATAATAAATTCCCTAAGAGAACATTTAGGGATGCACAAGTTTGATCCCTTGAAAAGAAAATCATCAAGCAACTGAAATTCAATACAATTACCTTGCTTGCAATTTTTATGAACTCCCATGAAGTCAGGATCATCTGCATATAAGTCCCTTATATTGTCAAATCCTTCCAATTGACAGCTCACTGAATTTAGCAAGGTGATCCTCCAGCTAAGTGTGTCATCAACTTTGTTAAGCTTCTCACTCTTTTGTCTCAAAACAAAAGTATATTCCTATAGGAATGTTACACAACCTGCATGTCTCCGACTCAAATTTGATTGACTGTTAGTATGCTCGAGAGCTTCGTGATCAGAATTAAGGAAGAAATCCCTCTGGACCAGGTATGGACGCCAATGTCGAAGAGCTTGAACTATAGTGTATAGTTCTACGTCATACGTTGAATACTTCCTCTTTGTCTCATTCAATTTTTCACTAAATAAAGCTACCGGATGACCTTCTTGACCAAGCAAACCACCGATACCAACATGAGATGAATCACAACCGACTTCAAAGATCTTGTCAAAAGTAGGACGCACAAGAACGGGTGCACTGGATAACCTTTCTTTGACAACCTTGAAACTCATCAGCTTCTTGAGTCCGATTGAACTCCCCCCTTTTCAAGCAAACTGTTAGAGGGGCATCGTGGTAAAATTTCTTATAAACCTCCGATAAAATGAACCTAACCCGTGAAAGCTTCGAACTTCATGTAGGCTTTGTGGAGTAGGCCACTCTCGTATGGCTCTAACCTTATCCTCATCCACCATGATGCCAGCAGGAGTAAGGTTTAAGCCAAGGAGAATTAGACAATCAGTCATGAAAGAACATTTATTGAGGTTCACATAAAACTCTTCTTTCTTCAAATTCAGTAGAACTTCCCTCAAGTGATCGATGTGATCCGATGAATTCCTGCTATAAATAAGGATATCGTCAAAGTATACCACAACAAATTTACCAATGAAGTTTCGAAGTGCTTGATTCATTATTCGCATGAAGGTTCTTGGGACATTGGATAAGCCAAATGGCATGACGAGCCATTCATATAGGTCTTCACGGATTTTGAAGCCCGTCTTCCACTCATCTCCTGGCTTGATTCGAATTTTATGGTAGCCACTGCGTAAATCAATTTTAGAAAATATTTGTGCACCAACTAACATATCAAACAGGTTATCAATCCTAGATATAGGAAACCTGTACTTAATGCTGATCCGGTTGAGTGCTCAACTATCGACACACATTCTCCACGAGCCATCTTTTTTTTTGAGTTAGGAGTGGAGGGATAGCGGAAGGACTCAAGCTCTCTCGTATGAAGTCTTTGTTCAATAAGTTCGACATTTGCCGGCTCAATTCCTCATGCTCTCATGTGCTCATTCGATAATGTGATTTGTTAGGAAGAACAATTCCTGATGTTAAATCAATTTGGTGTTGAATTTCTCGAAGCAACGGAAGCCCATGAGGTAAGTCATCTGGAGTAAGATCCTAAAATTATTTCAAAAGTTTCTTGATGTCACTTGGTATTGACAAACTTTTGTCCATCTCTTTAGCCACCAATAGATACACGAAACCACCATTTTGTGTCTCTTTTTCAAACTAAGATAAGGTAAGAAAATTATTTCCATCTTCTTCGATGGAAGACATGTGGTGAGGCATAGGTTTGCAAGGCAAGAGAACGATTTCAATCTTTCCCATAAGGAATGTATAAGTATTTTTCCTCCCATCATGTATAACACTCCTATCATATTGCCATGGCCTTCCCAAAAGTATATGGCTAATGTCCATGGGCACCACATCATACCAAACTTTATCATGATAATCTTTTCCAATCGAAAAAGAAACAAGACATTTCTCAAAGATGCCTCCATCAATCACTAATGAGTGTATCTTCCCATATGATTTACACTTTGTGCGAAAGATGTTATGCCTTAACCAAGATTCATTATCGACATGTTTTGGGGATGCAAGAACTCTTTGTATCACTAGACATTCTCTATGTTTAGGTTCGATCTCTTCACGTTCTTGCTCACCATCTTCATCATAAATTGGACCGTCGTCTCCATGTTGAGGCTCTCCTTCTTCAACTACCATTCATATAATGTCCAAATTGACCACATTTGAAACATGATTATGTTTTGTTTTGAGAAACTTAGATAGCACCTTCTTTAGTTGTACCCTTCTTCGAAACAGTCATACTTTTAATGCAAGCTGATACGCATCATTAAGTCTCCATAATTATTGAATTTCCACTTCGTCCTTGATCGAGCTTTAAGCCTGTTGACAAATCTCGCTATGAGTTTATCTTCGGACTCTTGGGTGTTGACTCTTGCCATTAATTTGTAAAAGTCTTCATTATAATCCGTAATACTTTTTCCAGCTTATATTTGAACCACGTAATTCTTCGTCTCTTGTGGTTTATTTCGTTATTATATGCGATAGTATATGTGATCTTGTATTGATTGTAACTCTTGGTATTTCTTGTAGGTTGCTTTTTTGTAGTGGACTGCAATTTCTTAGTGATTTATGGTTTGACACTTGTGTCATGTTCTTGCTCGAGTAAGTCATCTGCCTGAACTTCAAAGATTTTTTGAGAACTTTGCTTCCATCATTGGATAGTTCTCCATGTTCCAAATATCTAAGAAGCACTAGAACGAGGGCGAATACGAATATGATCACGAACATGATATAGGGATGAAAATATGTAAATTTTCAAAAATATAGGATACGAATACGTCAAAAATACGTATACATATTAATAATATTTTAATACTGTTTATACAAAACATAAAGAAAATATAAATATATATTTAAAATAAGTCCAAAAATGGGTCATTAATTCATTAGTTAAAATTGAATTTTGAGGAATATATTTTCAAAAAATATGTGCAATTAAAACTGATGGGCCAATCCAAATTCTAAACATATGAAATATCATTAATTCATAAAGACCATATTATATATACCTAATACTGTGCACTCCAACCTTAAGACATAAATCTTAAGACAAAAGTGGCTCATCCTTTGTCTCTTTCTTCTCCACCGAATTTTCATAACTAATTTTAAATTTTCAAATCCCTAATTCATCTCAGTCGACCACCTTCTCCTAGTGGAAATTATAGTCGTCTCCACCGTCAATCTCCACTTCTTGACAAGTTTTCCTCTTCATACCATTTTAATTATTCTTATATTTTGGCAGAAGACATCCATGACTTTTCTACTTGCTTAGGTTCTCTTATCCAAAATATATTTTATAAATTAAAATATAAGTTTTACATTATTTATTTCTTTTTTAAATAGAAAAATGTATTACATACGTATTTTGAAGTATTTTTCATACTTGTATTAAGTAAGTCCTATGATGGGGACGACATGTAAACTAGTGTACCCATGCTTCTTCACAAAATATGCATTGGATTTGAGTCCATATCCAGAACCTTCATTCCAAGACCCACTGGATTTCATCTCAGAGTTTGATTTACTTGCATTCTTATAGGAATTAAATTTGAGTGATGCATTCCCTTTTCTTGATGATTTTTTATTCTGCATAGTTAGTACAAGAACAACACTGTACAAAGATAATGCAATGGACCATAATGAGAAATAGAATTATGGTTAATAATTCCTGCCAAAACAGTGTTAAACAACAAGAAACTGGAGATGATACTAATCTTCACATAATAATATATTAGTGGCCTATCATTGTTCATTAAAAAGAGTAGAAAATAATGCAACAATAATGATCTAATAGTGATATGGAACAATATCAGCATAGCTTATATTATAAGCTATTTGTATCAAAAAAACTTATAAAGTAAAAGGATGTTATCAGACTTGCTATCTTTTAAGCAAATTTGCGACATGCTTAACGGGTCTGAACCCACAGACCTATCTCAAAAAGCAGTTTTACTTGATTCACGCAGAGTTGTGTGGCTTTGCCCAATAGAGACCGTTCAGGACAACGTGGACTTCTGAACTCGTTGAGCTTCGGCACAATAGAGTCATTTTGTCTTATTCAGGGTCTCCTAACTTAACTGTGTGCTTTATGTGAATAAAGCACTCACATATGTCAGAGCGTGACTGCCATATTACATAATAACTGAATACCTTGTGCAAAGACTCTGACAACTTAGGAGGACCACTACTGATGTGGCTCTACCTCATAGGAGAGGATTGGGTAAATTGTACTATGGCAAAAAATATTGTTATCTTAGTGGTATGACTCTTTTACCCTCTAAATACTAGGGTTAGCTACACTTAACTCGTACATTTGCATTCTACACACACTAATTGAATTCTAAACACTCTCAAGTCTACTACGAGCTGACTTGAGCGTCAGAGACTCTTCATTGAGAACTTCAACTATTCTCCGGTGTTGTTTTGCAGGCTCCGCCGGCAAATACGAGGCCTAACTATTTTACGCAACTGGTTTGACCTGTTTAACTTAAGGTATGAACTTCAAATCTCTTAGATCTTTTATACTCTTTTGTATTTATTTGTTGTGGATTGATTCATAATCCAATAGCTGGCACCGTCTGTGGGAAACTGTAATACCCCGCATTTTGAATTCCGACATAAGTAGTGAATTCCTCG
>JAPKLX010000179.1:379216-426221 GCA_026898415.1 Leonotis leonurus | reverse complement strand
ACTTACGGGATAAGTCCTTGCTTTATGTTATGAAAGGAATATTTATTTTCTTTCTCTCGTCATTTATTCCTTTCATTGGTCATGTTCCCGACTTTACTAGAATTAGTAGAAAGTGGGCGTGACAGAGTGGTATCAGAGCATTCGTGCTCTATACCCAAGAGTTTTTCTTCAAATCTCGAGTCTAGTATCGTTTCACTAGACTAACCGAACGATCGACAAAAGCCTAGCACCCCGGCGTATCCTACCCCTCTAGACGTGGCACACGCCTTACGATAAAAGCTTCCAAGTATAGAGAGATTTGAATCAAATCTCTCGCTCTAAGTTCGAATATCTAGAACTTAAGAATCTTTCCTTATGACTAAGGAATTAACGGCAACCACAAACCCTTAAACGAGAGAATGGATTGCAAACTAAAGCGAACTCTCTCGAACACCTCAACGAATAGAACGAACAAGGAGAATCGTAACGATATCTTCTTCAACTTAGCAAATGGCGGCAAAATTCGATAACTATCGATCCACCGCCAAATCAAAAACTTACGAACAAACCGCAAGTCGGTTAAATAGAACCTAAGTATCTAAGAACGATAAGTCTCAAAGGAAGCAAATCCTAACTCCAAAACGGGATTTTACCCTAAGGGCATTTCCCTCAACTAGCAACCAAAACACCAATAGAACAATTGACTTAAGCAAACCATGATGGCTTATGAAGTTCATTTAGAATTTGATATTCCGAGTACTGACTACATATTTTTCTTTATTTTATAGTGGCGAGGTTTCTTCAGACTGCTAGGAAACAGATGACGTTTAGACCCGATCCTTTACGTGCGTACCAATTCTACGGACCTGACCCGCAGGATACTTTAGGGGAGTTTCTGGGCCATTATCTGATGAGATGGGAGGCCGCTAGGCTTCATGGAGCGACCGGGATAGATGGGGTTCTGCGATTGATTCCATGGTTGCCTGCTAGGTGGCAGGGATGGGCCCGGATGATAGCAGGCGACTTCGTCCGACCGATCGGACATAGCCACGATCGTGGAGTCGACATATGGGGATTTATAGCCACAATCCTTCACTACTGGGAGACGTACCGTAGCCCACCAGAGGGTCCATATGTTCGACCCGGTGACTTGATTATAGCAGGGGGCGTACCACCATTCTGGGCACCCCTGATTCAGACCTATCTTCCAGTAGGGGTGATCCCTGTAGCTCCGACCTACAGCCTGCTATATGGCGAGCCAGTGCCGGAGTTCCTACCATTCCACGACGCTGAGATGGAGCCCTTCCGCCCAGTAGGGGAGCATCTTACGCCTTCCGTTCTACCCCCGACACTGGTGCCAGAGTACCGATGGCATCATGATGCTGAGTCAGGTCCATCATGCCCCATTGTGGGACTACGACGACTATTGTCGCCCCGTCGACCCCCAGCTAGTGACGACAACGCGGGTTCCACACAGTTTCGACTCGTCAGGACCCGACCAGCGGGTGGTGATGATAGGGGCAAGGCCCCAGCACTGGAGACGGCAGGAGAGGGCCGCCCTCAGTTTCCCTATTCTAGGAGCTTCGAGAGATCGAGCCTCACCCTCACCCCGGCTGATGAGGGCCCCTCTCGGAAGAGGGAGGCACCCCTCGATTGGGACGAGATCGACGCCAAGATCCAGAGACTAATGGAAAGGGCGAGCGAGCCTCTGAGGATATACGGTGAGCCGATAGCAGAGGCACTGGAGGAGGATTCAGAGGAGAATCCTGTGGAGGAGGATCCCGAGGAGGATCCTGAGGAAGAGGATCCTGAGGAGGATCCGGAGGAGGAGGATCCGGACGAGGACCCAGAGGAGGAGGCAGCTCTCGAGATCGACCCCGAGGATGAGGCTTGGGAGCCCGACTGGGATGAGGAGGCCCCGGACGAGGAGGAGTACCTTAGCTGCGTCACCCAGGAGTAGCTAGATCGATATTTTATACTCATCGATAACGGATCATATGTATAGACCGTACCTATGATAGATTTTGTAGTCGGAAACGATAGTTTATTATAGACCGTTCCGTACTAGTATAGCATACCCTGATATTTTGACAGCACAGAAACACAGTTGTTCGTGTTTCGTGGCTGAGTACCTTTTGTGATGCCATCCTAGAGAGATGAGCATCATGCCATGTACTTAGATAGTACGACATAGTTTGTATTGAACTGGACCTCGCTGAGGTAATTTATGATATGAATTATGATGACCCTAGAGGTCCATTTTGTTATGTGCAATGTCTATTTCTAGTTCCGTAAATTTCATTGCTTCATAATAATCAGATGCTAAGTGAGATTCCATACTACTAAGTATAATACTCAACAAAATTCCCCACTAAGATAAGAAACACTTATGTTAACAGAATGCCGCCAAGGGGACGCCCGAGAGGCCGAGGAAGGGGACTTCATCCAAATAATGAGGAAAGAGGACCGGCCGCGGAGCGAGAGGTATCCCCACCCCTCCCACCGCCTGCTAGGAGGATTGAGGAACTCTTCCTCCGACAAAATCCACCCACCTTCAACGGGTTAGGTGACCCAGCTGAAGCGGAGGTATGGGTGCGCGCATTAGAACGCATCTTCAACTTTCTCCGCTGCACGGACCAGGAGCGCATGACGTGCGTTTCCTTCCAATTGACGGGTTCAGCTGACTTCTGGTGGGAGGCCAGGAGGAAGACTATGACCCCTGAACAGCGGGAGAATATGACCTGGGAGGAATTCAAGACGGGAATATACGATAAGTATATTCCTAAAAGTTATAGGAAAAAGAAGGAGATGGAATTCTACAACCTGAAGCAGGGAAGGATGTCGGTCACGGAATACGACCGGACCTTCTGTGACATGTCTCGGTATGCACCAGAACAGGTGGATACCGATGAAAAGATGGCGGAGAAATTTTGTGCCGGCTGAGGCACGAGATCAGGATGGCGCTGGCCAGCCACGGGGGCTTATCCTACCCGGATTCACTTAGTCGCGCCTTAGATATTGAGGCGGCTATGCCGGGAGAGAGAGCGGTGGCTGCGGCACCACCCGCGTTCTCCACAGCACCTTCCCAGAACCATAAAGGGAAGCGCAAATGGGAGGACAATCAGGGCGGCGCAGCCCAGAAGAAGCCATGGGAAGGACAAAACCGGTTCCACCACTCTGAGAAGTCAAACTTCGGAGCACAGACCCATGCTTACCCTTAGAAGTATCCTACCTGCTCGAAGTTTAAGAAAATGCACTTGGGGGAGTGCCGTGCTGGTAGCGACAGCTGCTTCGCCTGTGGACAGAAGGGACATCTAGCTATGAACTGCCCCACAAGGCAGCAAGGACGAGGCTCTAGGCCTAATCAGCCAAACCAAAGGCAATATGTCCGAGCCATGCAGGCTCAGCCTCGGGCTCAGCAACAGCAACACCAGCTACTGCCACCTCCACCCCAGTACCCTCAATACCCATCGTAGAAGAAGCCACAGCGAGCTCGGGCTTATGCGATAAACCAGAAGCAGCCGGAAGGGAGTCAGGGAAACCTGACAGGTATGGGAATACTCCTAAACACTCCAGTAATAATTTTGTTCGATACAGGAGCTTCTCATTCCTTCATTGCTAAAGCATGCGTAGAGAACTTAGAGTTGAAGTCAGAACTTGTAGAGACATCTATGAACGTTTCTTCACCTCTAGGAGGAGTCACGACTATCACTCATGCATGCTCAAATCTGAGCTTGAACTTAGGATCTATTAAGGTGCTAGCAAACAACCTTAGCATACTTCAGATGAATGACGTGGACATAATCCTAGGAATGGATTGGCTAGCTGAAAACTACACCACGATCCTTTTCAATGAGAGGCAAATCTCATTCCAACCCCCTGGAAAAGAACCTACGAGTTTCCATGGGATCACCACGACTCGAAAGAAGTCGATTATCTCTGCCTTACAAGCCGAAAAATTAGTAAAGAAGGGTTGCTCGGTGTACTTAGTCTCCTTGAGTGGAGAAGCCAAAGAAGAACGGAGAATCGAAGACGTCGCCATTGTCCGAGAATACCCAGACGTGTTCCCTGAAGAACTGCCAGGCCTACCACCAAACAGACAGTTAGAGTTCACGATCGATCTAGAACCCGGAACAGCCCCAATATCCAAGGCACCTTATAGGATGGCGCCGAAGGAATTGGAGGAACTCAAGATTCAAATTCAGGAACTTTTAGATCTCAACTTTATCAGGCCAAGCGTGTCACCTTGGGGAGCTCCAGTACTTTTCGTAAAGAAGAAGGACGGCACCCTAAGGATGTGTATAGATTATCGAAGCCTGAATAAGATGACCTTGAAGAACCGATACCCATTACCTAGAATAGACGACTTGTTCGACCAGTTGAAGGGAGCAAGCGTCTTTTTGAAGATTGATCTGAGATCAGGTTATCACCAGCTGAAGATTAGGACTGAAGATGTTCCTAAAACAGCGTTTCAAACCCGATACGGCCACTACGAGTTTGTAGTAATGCCATTCGGACTCACCAATGCACCTGCGGTATTCATGGACCTGATGAACCGTATCTTTCATCCTTACCTCGACAAATTTACCTTGGTATTTATAGATGATATTCTAATCTACTCGAAAAGTAGAGAGGAACACGAGAATCATCTAAGAATCACCTTGGAAACTCTTAGAAATGAGAAACTTTACGCCAAATTCAGTAAGTGCGAATTTTGGCTGAACGAAGTGGCTTTTCTCGGACACATAGTGTCATCTGAAGGGATCAAAGTAGACCCCGCTAAGGTGGAAGCAGTACAAGGTAGGGATGTCAACGGGTGGGTAATACCCGGACCAATCCAGAACCGTTCAAAGAACCATTAGTTTTAAAGTTCCGGTTCTGGTTCTGGTTCTGGTTCCAAATCCGCTTAGGACCAGAACCAGTTGTAGTAGAACCGGTCCGGACCGTTTATTCCGGTTCCACCAGATCCAAAACCATTTTTTGAAGTTGTATTTATTTACGAATTTTTAACTTAACTCAACTCAATTTTGGTCCAAACACGAGAACTGTTTTTTAAAGTCGAATTTATTATATGAATTCTCAACTCAACTCGATTCGGGCCCGAACACGAAAATTGATTTTTAAAGTTGTATTTATTATATGAATTTTCAACTCGATTCGGGCTCAAACATGAGAATTGATTTTTAAAGTTGTATTTATTTTATTTAAACTTGATAAGGAATTCTTAAAAAGGTAAATGCAAAATATATATTTTTTTAATTAAATATACTGAAATTAATTTAAAAGTTTCCACAGTCATGTCAGCACAAGTATGTATGAAATGTCTATTTCTAGCTCACTTGGCAAAATAATTCAAAATTCATAATCCATATATATATATATATAGATATATATATATTACACGAGACGACATGCATTCAGCAAACATATGTAACACCAAAGATTAATTAATACATTAAGAACACATTCAAGTAATGCTTTATAATCCATAACAAATTTAGCAACTTAACTATTAATTGGTCAATCGATCATCAACGGATATTGTTAATAATAAACAAAAAAGCACACGAATAATCACCAACCTCTACCTCTAAACCGACCTAAAGAAGCATCGACAAGAGCGACTAATTAGCAAGAAAAAAAGCACAGTGAATGTAGTGACTCTAGTCATTTCAAAATATAACAAAAAAACAAGACAAAACATTAGCAAGCCCCTTTCCAAAAGTCGGCAAGTCCCTCTTCTGAGGCCATCTTCTTCAGCTCCTACATTGGGGCTTTAGTCGTTAGTCGTCCCATCTGCAAAGTACAACACATTTTATAAATCACTTTCATTTTAAAATACAACTTAAGTGATAAATAATTGGACAATAATAGTGATAGTATTAAATAGATATGTACCTTTCTTTTTAAGAGGTGCAATCCAATCAGTTCCAACTACTAATGCCTCAACAACTTCGGGACTTAACTTCGAACGAGTCTCATCTATTATACGACCACTAAGACTAAATGCAGACTCTGAGGCGACTGTGGTAGCGGGAATGGCTAATATATCACGTGCTATCTTTTGCAAAACAGGCAATCGTTTAGCATTCAAGCTCCACCACTTTAAAACACTAAAGTCGTCATCTGCAGGAAGCTTGGGTTCTTTGAGATATATTTCCAACTCTGATTGCAAAACTGAACCTCGAGATTCATCATACCACACATCAAAACCTTGTAAAATACGACTACGTACACCAACAGAAGATGTATCAGAAACAACCTCACCAGGTGAAACACTACCACCATAAGAAACATAAAGGTCTTCCAACAAATTTTGAACCTTACATATATGTTGAGCAGCAACACCTTCACCATAAATCCTTGTGTAGAAGTACTTAATGATGTGAAGCTTACATCTAGGATCAAATACTACTGCAACAGCCAATATCAAATTGCACTCATCCCAATACTTATCAAATTTTTTCTTCATCGGTATACTCATTTTCTTAAGGCACTCATGTTGACTACTTTGCCATTCGATCAACTTCAAATGAATATCAAAAACACTTGGGAAAAATACATTGGAAGTGGGATACTTACTACCACTAAAAAGATGTGTAGTTTCATAGAAGGTTCTCAAACACTCGACAACAACTGTAGCTACATCCCATTCTTGTGGAGAAGGATTGTAAATATAACATGGGTCAATCTGCCCCAATCTGACAAATGCATCTCTTAAAGGCAATGTCGTCTCAAGTAACTCAAATGTTGAATTCCATCTGGTCGGCACATCATTAGCCACTGCCCTTTTATCTTGAAGCTTGCATTGTTGTTTGGCCTTTTCAAATTTTTGCATTGCAGATGGTGTTCTCTCTAAGTATCTCACGGTTTGACGAATATCATCTAATAGAATTCTGATTTCACCAAGGCCATCTTGAACAATCAAGTTCAAGATATGTGCACTACAACGCACATGCAACAATTCTCCGGATAAAGAAATCATAGAACTAGAGACAAACCAACTCCGAAGTTTGTTAATCATAGATGAGTTCGCGCTAGCATTATCAACAACGATTGAACTGACCTTCTTATCTAGATTCCATTCTAGAATCCTATCTTTCATGAAATTGAACAACTTATCACCATCATGAGGATACTCGAGTAACTTAAATGCAAGGATTGTTTTATGCAATTCCCACGAATCATCTATGAAATGAGCAGTCATACAACAATAAGCTTTATTAGAATGCTCAGAAGTCCAAATATCCGTCGTTAAAGATACTTTACAACTGAGATTATCCAACAAACTGTATACTTTCATTTTTTCTTGCTCAAATATATCCAGCACATCAGCCCGAATGGTGTTTCTAGAAGGTAATCTAAAATCAGGATTCAAGCCATTCAAAAACACTTCAAAATAATCGTGTTCACCTATGTTGAATGGATAATTATGTTTAATGCATGCCACTGCCAAATCTCATCTACTCTTAAGCTGATCAAAAACATATTCACTTCTAGGACTTCTATAACAACTTGTAGAAGAATCATCAAGAGTGAACTTTGGGCAAGGACCTTTAAGATGCTTCCCTAAACTAGAAGTCCCACATGTGCTACTCCAATTAAATATCCTTTTGCAATGATTACAGCTTGCATCTTTAAACACACCTTTACTAATTTCAATTTTGGTAAAATGATCCCAAACCTGTGAAGTTTTTCTTTTTGTGCCACTACATGTTTTTGATCTTGTAGGAGTGGGAGCTTCTTGATTGACGATAATATGTTCCACAGGTTCTCCATTACAACTTTGAGTTTCAGACATTGCTTTACTAGCAAATCTGAAGAAAAAAGAAAGAAAGAAGAAGAATATTAAATGGAACGACAAGCACAAATTGAAACATACAGAAGAAATTGAAACAGAAACCGTAAAGATTCTGCATACACTACAAAATTTAAAAAAAACAAAAACAAACAGCAGCAATAACAACCCAAAATAACAATATCTACAGCCAATTACACTTCCAAAGAAGTCGAAATCAATCTCAATTCAACAGAAAGAGAAAAACAGACAAGCGACAAAATACTGATTTCGAATTGAATTAGGCTCCGCTTAGTACATTGAAATGAGAAACAGTTTACAAGGAAATGAAAATCATTATAAGACTATATTCATCCAATGGAAGCAAAACAGAGAATGGTGAACAAGGTATCCTCGATAAGTCAAGCTACATGTTACAAAGTTAGAATGACCAATAGCTTAGAAGATTAGTATCACTTCCTGAATACATGTCCATTCTGTAATCTTCCTGCAGCCATTTAATGCACAGGAACTATAAATGTGACTAATGAGCAAATTCGAATGCAATTATCAATATAATCGCTCATATTAGAACAATTAACAACTTTTAAAAAAATGTTTGAACTGAACCGTAAAACAATGAATAGCATAACTGGGTGATCAAGTCCTTGACAAAGTGGATACTAGTATATTAGTTGAAAGACGTATGAATTGACAAAAAAAAAGTGAGTAAAACTTACAAGCTGATCAGTGTTAGTCCAATTATGATCATGTTATCTTTCTTTAATTCTAATTCTAATTATATCTAAAACCAAATCTGCAAACACAAAAAGGAAAAAGGCCAGCAGCATGAAACACATTATTAAACTCAAATCAGAACCTACAATTATCCATGTTGAAGGCTAAATAACCCAAGAAAACAATCACTTCAACACATTATTATAATATTTTTAAAAAAATGTCAAGCTACTTCCCAATCCAACATATTTCCAGTGACCCACTCATAAATCAAGAGGGCGGAGTCAAATTAACTAAACATCATCCAAGCCCACACCAAAATATCGAAAATTTCAAAATAAACATTCGAATTAACGCATTAACACTCACAGCATTAAAATACACATTCTATGAGACTAAACAATGTCAGCTTTAGGGATAATTATTCGTTTCCGCTATCAATTCCAAAATTATTCATCAGTAGATGGCTGAACTTACAAAGATGGCTGAACGACAGCTGCGCGAAACTGTGAGGCGGTGGACGGCTAAAATGCGGCGGAAATAGAGCAAAGATTTACAGCCGGATTACCATAATCCCAATCATTTAAATGTTAAGTCGTTGAGAAAGGGATCGTGTGTGGGGATTCTTAAATTGAGGGGAACAAATGGTGCGATTCTTCAATTGAGGGGAATTTGGGGATGATTTTTCACCAATTGGAAAAGGTAGGGCACGGTCTGCAGAGAGAGCTGTTGTAGAGAGAGGGAGAGAGAGAAACTAATTGGAGAGTGGGTAAGTTGGAACCGTAAGATCCGTGGACATTTATCCGATCCAGACCAACATAATTTTTAACTTATGGTTCTGGTCCGGTCCGGATCTATTATATAACGGGTGGGTTACGGATTAAGAACCGTATTCTATTTGTCGGTTCCGGTCCGGGTATTACCCACCCGTTGACATCCCTAGTACAAGGATGGAAAGCACCCACAACTCCTAATGAAATCAGAAGTTTCTTAGGGTTAGCAGGGTACTATCGGAGGTTTATCAAGGGATTTTCCAAAATAGCTAGGCCGATGACCCAACTCCTCCAGAAAGGGATCAAATTCAAGTGGTAACCAGAATGCGAGACTAGCTTCCAACTGCTAAAGGAGAAATTGACCACTGCTCCTGTGCTCGCAGTCCCAGAACCCCATAAGGAGTACGTCGTCTACACCGACGCGTCCAAGATTGGGCTAGGGTGTGTACTGATGCAAGACGGGAAGGTGATAGCTTATGCATCCCGACAGCTCAGACCACATGAGCTCAATTACCCTACCCACGATCTGGAGTTAGCTGCCGTTGTACACGCCTTGAAAATCTGGAGGCACCACCTCTACGGAGTTCGGTGCGAGATTTTCACAGATCATAAAAGCCTCAAATATTTCTTCGAGCAGAAAGATCTCAACATGAGACAGAGGAGATGGCTGGAACTAGTAAAGGATTACGACTGCGGTATAAACTACCATCCGGGTAAGGATAACGTAGTAGCCGACGCCTTGAGTCGTAAAACATCTTCGAAACTGACTTATCTCCTCACTCAAGAGGCGGAACTCATAAAGGAGTTCAGCAAAATGAATTTAGAAGTTCTACCACCTCCCAAGACCGTAGAAGGAATCCTTGCTACTCTAGTAGTCGAGCCTGACTTACGGAGCAGGATTCTGGAGGCACAAAGAACGGACGAGGCTTTAGAAAGGATACGACTCAAGGTGAGAAAGAATGAAACCCCGAATTATCGAGAAGGAGCCGATAATGCCATCACTATCGAGGGAAGGATATGTATTCCGAAGGATCCAGAAATTAAGGAGATAATCATGAGTGAAGCTCATGATACTCCCTACACCGCTCACCCCGGGAGTACAAAGATGTATCGTGACCTGAAGAGGAAATTCTGGTGGGACGGGATGAAACGAGACATAGCGTCCTTCGTGGAAAGATATCTAGCTTGCCAGCAAGTCAAAGCACTACACCAGCGACCCTATGGGAAGCTACAACCTTTAGAAATCCCGGAATGGAAGTGGGAGCACATCGCTATAGATTTCGTAACTGGATTGCCTAAGTCCAAGCGTGGAAACACCTCTATCTGGGTGATTGTGGACAGACTCACAAAATGTGCTCATTTCATACCAATAATGATCACCTATGGTTCTGATAAACTAGCCCAGTTGTACGTCCGCGAGATCATACGCCTCCACGGTGTACCAGTGTCCATCACCTCAGATCAAGACTCAAAGTTCACATCTAGATTTTGGATGAGTTTGCAGAAAGAGCTAGGCACGAGACTGAACTTCAGTACCGCTTTTCACCCACAGACTGACGGACAGTCAGAGAGGACGATCCAAACACTAGAGGGCATGTTGAGAACTGTGGTTCTCGACAGAGGTGGAAGCTGGGAAGCAATATTACCACTAATCGAGTTTGCCTACAACAACAGCTACCGGGCGACCATAGAGATGGCACCGTATGAGGCCCTACCAAGAAAGAAGAAGCCACATGGGAGCTCGAAAAAAAGATGCGAGAAAAATACCCTGAACTGTTCGATGAGAATATGCAAATTTCGGGACGAAATTTTTAGTTAGAGGGGTAGGATGTAATACCCCGCTCTTTCTATTGGGATGAGGTTGGTGAAAGAGCAATAGTGAGTCCTGATTCTGTTAGCGAAATGATCGAAATTGTTCGTCAAATCCGAGGAAGAATTAAGGAAGCTCAAGACAGACAGAAATCCTATGCCGACACCCGCATAACTGAACTACAATTTGAGTTGGGAGATAAAGTTTTCTTAAAAGTATCTCCATCTAAAGGAATCATTAGATTTGGTGTTAAGGGAAAGCTGAGACCCCGCTTCGTGGGACCTTACGAGATTCTAGAAAGAATAGGGTCGGTAGCGTACCGACTGGCGTTACCGCCGAGCTTTGGGAACGTGCATAACGTTTTCCACGTATCTCAACTCAGGAAATACGTGTTTGACCCAAAACACGTTATTCACCAAGAAGAGATAATTCTTAACCCCGACTTGAGTTATGAAGAGAAACCTGAAGCTATTTTAGATGAGAAGGTTCAACAACTTTGAACCAAGTCAATAAAGCTAGTAAAGGTGTTATGGAGGCACCATGGGCAAGAAGAAGCCACATGGGAGCTCGAAAAAAAGATGCGAGAAAAATACCCCGAACTGTTCGATGAGAATATGCAAGTTTCGGGATGAGATATTTACAAAGCACTGTCTTGCCATAAATGTTTTCGATTTATGTATGCTGCCTATCTGTTATATGATAATCGAATTCGGGTTCCAATGGGTTAGCGTCTCCACTCGAACTAGTGTACACAATGGACTGTGTGTCAGCGAAAGGTTGACCGGTCAAGTGTCTGTGGGAAGTGGCCACTTCCCCGGCACAAATAACGTTCAGATATGGTTGATTACAAAGAACTAGGACTGCAGTCAAACTAGAACTTTCTCAAAGAAATGCTTTTGTGAACATAGGTGCTTTAGAGACAAAATCCCTATGATTCACTCAAAATGGCTTGACAGTTATATATGTACGTGTGCGATATCGGCACGTGTCTACTGAGTACAATCTGTACTCAGCCCTGCATGTATTTCTAAACGTGCAGGTTAAGAATGAAGAAGACGTGGGTGCTATATCGTGCTTTTTGTCGAACTCCGAGTAGCTGACTCTTGGGGGTTCTACGTGTCTTCATACACGTAGGATTTTATTACGCGATCCTACATATTTCGCTGCTAGACCTTTATGTAATAGAACCGAAACAAAATTCTAAATTATGTTAAGTAATGTATCGAGCTTATGACTCTGACTTCCTGACTTACGGGATAAGTCCTTGCTTTATGTTATGAAAGGAATATTTATTTTCTTTCTCTCGTTGTTTATTCCTTTCATTGGTCATGTTCCCGACTTTACTAGAATTAGTAGAAAGCGGGCGTGACAAACTCACAGCTCTTGTAATAAAAAATGCTCACAAAAAAATGACCAAGTTTTGTTGGAACCTCTTTGATGTTTAAGTCCAGCAAATAGTCAAATCCTAAGCTCTTCACAGCTTCCTTTTATCTATCGTTCAATCGTTGTACACATGTGAACAGTGCAGCTAAACTGGTTCTACACGATATGGTTGGATAGTCCGATTCAGTGTTCACATCTTCATCAACAAAACTGACCTTGGAACAATCTTTAGCTTGTTTGTTTGAGGCAAGTGTTGTTTTTTTATCTATATGTCTTTTATGTTAGACGTACTAACAGTTATTGTATGCATAGGGACGTCATGATGAGATTTTTTCCTCTCTGTACGAAAACAAAAACAAAAATTTATTAACAACACTTTCATGTCGTACGTTGAGATTGTCAATCTAAAATGTAACATAAATGTAACAATCTAAAATGTAATAGAAATATGCACTGTTGTGTTCGACATATTGCATCAATCAAATGTCATATTTTCATTGCGTATGCAATGTAGTAGGTTGAGATTTTCATAAGTGAATATATAAGAAACTAAGTTGTAGCACAAGTATGCATTGTTGCTTTTGAAAAATTGCATCAATCAGCTATCATATTTGCATTGCATTTGCAATGTTCCTAAATACTAATGCTTATAACATGAATGCATCCAACATAATCATGAATAACTATGCAATATATTATGAAATGTGATGCAAACATACATATAGTACATAGCAATCGTATATAGCATTATATAACCAATCAGCATAGAAATACAAGTGCATTTGCTTTTTTCAAAATATTACATACGATATATATTTGGAAACACAACCAATTCAAATGCAACTTTGTGGGTGCATCATACTACACATATCATTTTAATAACCGTATATATTGCATTATATTGTATATTATTTTGCATCGTAAATTGCTTCAATTTTCCCTAAATATACAATATTGAAAAAAACATTAGCAAGTACACAATGACTAACATTATTTGATTGCACATACATACAAAACATACAAATTCATTACACTCTTATACAAGTTCAAATATACAAATATTTTGCAGATTCAAAACCAATGAATATAAGATTAAAGGCAAAATATTGCAATCACTTTAAAGTACCAAGTATTATACATAGTGCAATCAAACAATCAGTAATAGCCCAAAATTTTTACAGCCAAAAAGTTCAAATGCAATGGGTCAAATAAAAAATAAAAAGTCCTAATTTTTTTTTGGAGAGGTATACTTCGAACACAAAATCATCAATGCATGTTTGAATAAAAGGATGTATAAACTCACCTTCACTGTTCTTGATTAACTGTCTACGAGTTGTTGCACTTGTTTTGCTAAGGGCGGCTCTTTTGGAAGGGAATTCTGGAAAATATCGTCGTCCCCGTCAATATTCAGAAGGTGTCGCGACTGTCAGAGCGGCGTCATGCTCATTTTTTCCCAATTTGAAGTAAGAATCACAGAGAATTGCAATGATTTTTCTCCAAGAATAGGATGTTAGTGGGTTGAGGTAGTTACCAAAAACTGTTCCGTAATAAATGGGTGTTGCCAATTTTTTTTTGAAAATTCATATGAAAACCGCCAATAGAGTAATACCGATTATACCCTTTTGCATTGCAATTATACTATGCAAGACACGTTGACCATGATTTCAAGATTAAATGTACACCATTAGATCAAATGCAATAGATGGCTAGAATTACTTCCTATTTTATACTCAAATACCACTTTTTACCTGAACGCACCCCTATATATATTTTTATTTACATGCGCGCAATAATATTTATTAAATTATATGAACTATGTTATATTTATTATTTTATTTCTCTTTTTATATATGGATAATGATTATTTATAGTGTTTTGATAATATTAACAAAAAATATAGTATTTGTAATTTTATTAATTTTCTCAAATACTTTATGATCTCATCTATATGTCTATTTCAATATTTGTACTTAAAATATTTCTTAATTTAACTCACATAATCATAAAATTATAATTAATGGTTTATGTAATCATAATTTATTACCTAAATATTTCCTCAAATTTGTCAAACCCAAAAATATCAAAAACAATGTTCATAAATAATCTTAAAATCATCATTTCTATTCTAAATGATACTCCAAAATATAACTAATGTATTTAAAATATAAACTAGTAAAATATAACTCAAGCATATAAAATATTTGTATTGATATATCTATACTTCTATAATATATATAAAATATGAATCCAAAATCAGAAATTAAATTGAATGATAATTTTGTAAATAAATTCCGATCAATAGTTTGCTATATAAAAGTAAGGTAGATAAAATTTATTAAATGATAAATTTTGTTAGTATATTTTGACAAATAACTATTTACTTTTCTCTTACATAAATTTATATTATTTCTTAAAATTATTTTATTTCATTAATAAAAATATATACAATATATATCTTAAATTAAAGATCGTGAAAAAATCTTTTAACTGATATATATATATATATATAACAAGCCAGACATGACGTGTCCGTTCGCGATAGTTGAGACATGACCAATTGTTGTTCTATTATTGCTAGGACAATTGGTTTGCCATGTCATTTTGTATTTTAGAGGTGCGCGGTTCAAATTTTATTAATAGGGGTAAAATCGGATCGAATACGGGTGGATAGTGTTTATCACGTATTTTAATCCATTTTTTTTTTCAAATTCGGAGTCGATATGGGAAAGTAGGATTCGAATACGAATTCAAAATATTTGGGATAGGGCACGAGACGGATATGGTACGGATCAGGGCCAGATTCAAATAAGTATAATCGTATAATATATTCCATACAAAAATTGTTGACACAATATTTAATAGAAGAATTAATACAAATTATAAAAATTGTATTTATTAAAAAAAAGTACAATTTTTAGGATCAAGAAAATACAAAATAAATTAAACAGTTAAACACAAAGTATATAGCAATAATGAAATATGCATATTGAAATATAATTCGAGAATTCAAAATCGGCAAAAAGTAGTTTGCAAAGTTTAAGAATGATAAGTGTATCATACAAATTTCGACATGAATTGATAGCAAATAAAATACTACCTCCATCCACCAAATTGGTTTACAATTTGACCGAACACATATTTCAATAATTTGCTTTGACTTTAGTATGGATGTAGTTAGTGGAGTTTGGGTCCCTCATCAAATATTATTTTAAATTAAGTTGTGTGTAGCTAGTGGTAGGTTCACTTACTATAAATAGAAACTTTAAAATGTAGACCATTTGGTGGACGTCCCAATATGGCAAAATGTAGACCATTTTGGTGGACGGAGGGAGTAACATAGTTATTGAACATAAAATGGAGGTCTCATAATTTAATAAAATAAATTTTAAAATAACATTTAACAAGTAAATTAAATTCGGATTGTATGTAACATATATAATATAAATAAAATATATTTAAAAAATTTTGATATGCAGATTTGTTATGCGGATAATATCCTATAAAATATGAGAAATTTTGGATACAAACGTATATTATGTAATCTGAATCCGATCTCGGATCCAAATTTCAAATATCTGGATTTAAATCCAAATTCGATCGGATACTGATTTTTCATGCCGAATTAGATCACAATCGAATGTGACTCTGAATTTGACGGATAATATATGCCCAGATTTCACCTCAATCCATTAGCACCCATTTTTTCTAAAGTCTTATCTTTTTCTTTAGTAAAAGGCGAAAGAATAGTTCGCTTTGTGCTCAACGCACGGCTGCTTGTCTTATCTTTTTCTAGTGGTGCATCTTAGGCACATATTTTCGATTATGTCCATCCCTTATTTGGCTATATATGCATCTTTTTCATAAAAAAAATGCATCTTTTTTATAAAAAAAAAATTATTATTGGATGATTTCCTAATGTATAAATGAGATTAAATATTTTCTTTTTATTATATTATTAAATTTTAAAATAATCACTTTTTCTGTTTATGCAATATTATTGGATGCGTTTGCTTATACAAAAATTGTTAAAAAGTGTGGTATTGGTAGACTTCTCAATCATATTATAAGAATGGATATTTATAAAAGAATCCTCACTTGTGTAACTTTAAATGAAAATACCCGCTTTATAAATAATACATGAAAAATACTTAAAAATTCAATAATACCCTTAAATTCATATGAGAAATAATTTAAATAATAATTTATCGTTGTTTTATTATTAATTTACGTTCACATATTTCCAACCGTCCAACTAAATACTAAAATATATTTTTATAATCAGAAAATCATCCAGATATTAAAAAAAAGTAAAATCCAATCGTGAAATCCAGTCTTAAAATGAAAATTTGGTCGGTTTCAACTCGAGTTTGGCAAAACACGACAGGGTTATCAGTATAAGACTGGATTTCACGATAGGATTTTAGCTCATTAACCTCATAACACATTATTCTTGAAATCTACGGGTTTAGATTTCGCAATAGCTCTTTCATTTCGCCAAACAAGCAAGCGATGTGATATTTGCTTCCATTCTTTCGTTTATTAATTAGAAGTAATATTATTGTATTTTAACTATATTAATTTCACTTGTTATATTAATTCCAAAAAAAAATAAGAAAATAAATAATTAATACTAAATTCTAAATAAAATATTATAATTTATCAATCGTTGGAATGAATTAACAAAAAAAGAGGCAAATCAAACTTTGACTAATGGTATTTTCTGTACTTTACATTGAAAGTGGACGATTTTCCTATATTTTTTACAAAATGAACAATTTTCAATTTTTTGTTAGGAGAGTGGGTATATTTCATATAGCAGCCAAATAAGAATATAATTTAATTTTAATCAATGTTAAGAATAATGTAGGGGAGAAAGAGAAGATGTGTAATGTTTAGAATAATAACATTTGATGGATAAATTTATTCCTTGAAAATGTAGGATAAGAATATAATTACCCTTTAAATTCCTTCTTTTTTATCCACCACCCTATCTAAATTATAAATTTCACACTATTTTTCTCCTTAATCCCACTCTAAGGAGGGATAATATTATCACTCCAAATTTGGATGGAAAATATTATCCCTCCTTAGAGTGGGATTAAGGAGAAATATAGTGATGAATTTATAATTTAGATGAGATGGATGGATAAAAGAGAAGGGATTTAAAGGGCAATTATACTCTTATCCCACATTTTCAAGGGATAAATTTTCACTCAAAGAGAACATAGCCTTACTTATTCTCGATTTATAAAACTAGCTAGAACGTCTTTATTCATTGCATTTATAATGTATATTTTCTAACTCTCTTCTTGATCAATATCTTTCTTTATTTTTATTTCAAAACTTATCAGTGAAAGAATACTTCTATTCATATTACTCCATCCGCCCCACTTTAATTGACACGTTTTATTATTATAATGCACTTAGATGAATATAAAACGTGTCAACTAAAGTGGGCCGGAGGGAGTATAATTTATAAAATATTATTAAAAGTTCCATTTTAAGAATTTGCATTGGGTCCTAATTTAGTTAAACCCCCCCCCCCCCCCCCCCCCCGCCCCCTACCCCCACACACACACATGGAGATAAAAGATTCATATGAGAAACATAAATAAACGGGCCTCCACTTGAACCTCCAAAGATAAGGGTGCATGAATAGCCATTTGATCCACATCAAAATCTGAATTGAATCATTTACAAACTAATGGATATAAAACAAATAGCACGCCCTTCCACTAAAATGGGTTGGAATGCATGTGTGCCGAATTTATGCATAGTGGGTAGTGGGAGTCTATTCAATTACATCAGAAAATGACTTGTAAAGGAGAGTCTCGCGAAAATCTTCCCTCTTGCATTCAATTACATCTGAAAATGACTTGTAACCCCCTCCCCCAAAAAAATATGTGTAACGTGTAAATTTGATAAGAGTTAATGGTTCAAAATAACTTCTTTATTTGAAAAAAATAAATAATAGTTCTTCAATAAAAAAAAGATAAAATATAGTTATTTTTATTTATTTTGGACAAAAATGTCATTTTTCCACCAAACACACGAATTCGTGTGTTGTTATATAAAGGAAAAAGTAGCAAATCCACCATTATGTTGGACACCCCTATGGCGAATCAACCTCTATGGTAAGGTTTTGTTCAAACTCACCTTCAACGTTTCACATGTGTTACAATTACACTTCGCAATGAACGGACATCTAACTCCTTTAACATTTCATTGATGTATTGCATCTCCTCCACCAGAAAATTCATCCCCTCCACCGGAAAATTGGTGTCTTAACATCCATCAGAAAAATCATCCCATTAACGTCTCAATCATCCCCTTCTCCATCGGAAATCCAAACACAGTTGCGCCGCCGAATCTATTGCGTTGCAGAGCCTCCATGGTGAAGTAATTGAAGGTGTAAGTGAAGTTCTGGACACGTCAACCGACACATGGTTGCCAGAACTTCTCCAGTGAGGCGGTTGTGCGCCACATCGAGCTGCTCCAAGCTCCGCATGCGACTAATCCCCGACAGCAGCGGCTCTTGCAAGTTGTTGAAACTCACATCAAACACTGTGAGTTCCTGAAGCATCCCAATCTGCGGTGGCAAGAGATTATCGTTCATCAAAATTAGTTCGTTCAACGTCTTCCCCATCTTCCAAATGCTGACAGGAATGCAGCCTCTGAGGTTATTGTTAGCAAAAACCAACATTGAAATCGGAGTTCCACAGATTCTCCTACGAGTTTGGGTAGAAGAGGGCGGCCTCCTTGAGCGCCGCCGCGTCTATATAATCTAAGATGACTTAAAACGACATCATTTTGCGTGTTTCAATAGGACATTAACAGAGTTAGACGTCTGTTAATTGAGAGGATGTAATTGTAACACATATGAAACGTTAATGGTGAGTTTGAACAAAACCTTACCATAAGGGTTGATTCGCTATAGGGGTGTCTACCATAAGGGTGGATTTTCTACTTTTCCCTTCTATAAATTGTACAAACACACGAATCTTGCGAGCTCACGTTCGCAGGATTCGTTTGTTTAACGTTTTACAATATTACACACGAATCCCGCTAAGGTGAGCTTGCGGAATTCATGTGTTCTACTATAATGGTATGAAATTCGTGTGTGTTTTTATTATTATTCATAGGTAGAGTATGTGTTAAAAAACTATACCTAAAAGTAAAAAATATATTATAAAATTTTATAACGAAACACACAAATCTCACAAGCTCAGGGTCGCGGAAAAATTTTATATTCATAGGTAGTTTAACACTTTATTATGTTTTGATTTTCTTTGTTTTTTCTTAATAAAGAAGGAGGCTCTCGACTCTCGAGCAGAGCAGCTGATGATGTTGGGTTGTTTTTATCAGCCATATGATATGTTTATGAACAAAAAATTAATTTGTGGGTCATATCTCTATTGGGTCCTAATTTTCAGGCCCGACCAGGCTTGGGGCGGGATTGGGCCTGTAAATATAATCATGGGTCGGTCGGGCCTCAACATATGGGAGCCCGACCTAACCCGACCCATTGTCATCCCTAACTGGAAGAAAGGGTCATACCTAAGACAGGCTTATCTCGGTATCTTGTTTTATTTATCCTCCACCTTTTTTATTTTTCTTCTTCAAGCAAATATCAATTTTGTGTATTTCTTCATTTTATTACTTCTACAATTTTTTTGGGTTAATATACCATAATAGCCATTCTTCAAAAAAATTAGTAAATAATAGTCACTTCAATTAAAACATGTCAATTATAGCCACTTTTTCTATAAATTTACTAATTTAACCTTAATGACAATAATTAAACTATTTTAACAAAATTCATATTTCTATGCCAAAACCATTACAAAACCACTGTCACCACGTTGCCGTCTCCGGCGCCTCCGCAGACTGCCACTGTTGCCGTCGTTGTTCAACCTAAAACGTGTGTCTAAGTTCTCGCAATTGAACGAGGTATATAGTACACGATAAGCTGACTCTAGTCGAATT
This sequence comes from Leonotis leonurus, assembly GCA_026898415.1. Taxonomy (NCBI): domain Eukaryota; kingdom Viridiplantae; phylum Streptophyta; class Magnoliopsida; order Lamiales; family Lamiaceae; genus Leonotis; species Leonotis leonurus. Next base: position 405,775 of record JAPKLX010000179.1, on the reverse strand, counting down.
ACGCGAAAAGCTAAACATGGATTTTAATCATAAGTACACACACTTCAATAAACAAATTCCTAAACACCTTAAATATGATTAATAGATGATGACTAACTAGCTAACTAATAAATAATAGAATCTAAGAGCAATGGATTAAAGCCTAGGACTTGGGTACTCTTCAATCTACAACCAATACCACATTCATTCATACATTCATGCTCAAACGAATTCTCCTAAGATTATCTAGTTAATCACTTTCGTGTTCATTAGCTAGTCGATGATTTTTACTCACGTGTCCAAATCACACCTAAGAGAATATCGATATACACATGAAGTCCTTTCTTACGTTCCCGATTAAAAAGGAGGATCGTTTAATCGATGTCTTGTTCCCAATATCCCCTCTGACTGCATTGTCCATCATGTACTGAGAGTTTTGGTGGAGACTCTCGTAAAAGAACTGGTTGAACAGCTTCAGAGAAAGGTTGTGGTGAGGGCACTACATTTGGATGCCCTTGAATCTTTCCCAATAGTCGTGAAAAGGCTCTCCTTTCATCTGTGTGAAAGTCACCAGTTGTGACCTCACTTCTTGTAACGCCCCCATTCTTTAAACAAGGACATTACGAAAAACTTTACTTTTCTTTAATCATTTAATATTATAAATCATATTATGAATTGTGTTTTAAGATAAGTAGCGGAGTGTATAATAAAATTTTACAAACGGACGGCATATCCCCTATAAATACGTATATGCCAACCTGAAATATCAACAAATAGCAGCAGCCAACGATACCAAAATTGGGACACAACCCTAATCAAAGCAAATAATATATATATATATATACATACCCATCAAAATATCAACATCAGTTTAAAATTTCACTTAAGTGTGTTTCAACCAAACATAGTTATCATATGGAAAATACGATTTTAAAACATTTGAGCAAAACTAGGTTATATCGTATTATCACACACATATATCATAAGAACATAAGTTAATGTAATCCAACATATTCAAACTGGGAGAGTATGGAGCACATTCCCGTCTGACTCCATCATCGACTCTTAACCTGCAAGTACAACATTAAATAGGGTGTGAGTATGCAAGCACACTCAGTGGGGAATACGCTGCAAGCAGTTATAACCAATTGTGTAATGCAACATAACGTAATGAACCTCTTTTGCTTAGCTGTTTAAATGATACTAGAATCGGTCCCTTGTGGACCCGACCCCTTGTGGGTAAATCAACCTCTTTTCGACCCCTTGTGGGCCACATTAATAGCTCATACGAATGAAACAAAACACAACAATGATTATAACCATGTAGCCACTACGCTTACAGATAAAGTAAACCCCACCTCGATAGACGCAATTCAATTGGAAATCCTCAACTTTAGTCAGTTGTCCGTCCTCGAGCCTTGGATGTTGCGTCGCCTAGCACTTTAAAACTTAACTTATTACACATTGAAAGTATAAACTTATTATAGCTTAAACTCATACAATTAGTACTAATATATAAAACTTGATTTCTACATATATAAGTTAAGCAATATTTCTCAATTCAAAATATATAACATAGAATGTAAATTACTAAATTCCGAACTTAAACCACAAGTTTTGGGACATCAATTATGGACACTCGGTTTATCAGTTTCCAAAAACATAACCTAGAGTATAATTTCTAAGGATTGGACTATAGAACTCCTAAAGAAATGTTTTGGATTCAGCATCGATTTGAAGCCGGAAAATCATACTCAAATCGCGCAGCACCTGCAGCGCGTAGAATTGACACCCTGACTTCGTCAGGTCATAACTCCCTCGTCCGAACTCCGATTTACAATCCGAAGGTACCGTTAGAAATAAGACGAAAAGAAATTTAAAATGGTATCTGATATGTTAGGTTTTGGATAAATAAAACAAAAAAAATCAGCTCGCAATATGCTGCCCTGTTTCTGCCGAAAATAGGGTTCACACATATCATTCTAATTTTTTTCGATTTCGCCGACGTATCAACGATGAACCATGGCAGCAGCCCCGCTGCCGCCTCCGCCTCTCCTCCACCGGCAGCCCTTCCTCCATACACAAACCATAACCCAACTCACCATAACCATGTATTCCATATCATATACATATATACTCATATAAACACACAATTAAAACACCCTTAATTACCAAATAAGAACATAATTCAAGAAGTTTACCTCCAAGTTCTTGAAGAGAAGAAGAAAAATGAAAGAGATTGAGGGAAGATGAGTAATCGGTGGTGTAGGGAGAGAAAAGAAAGTTTGAGATGTTTCTACACTCACAAACACACACACACACACACATATATATATATATATATATATTACATCCTTATCAACTAAGAAAAATCTTAGATATTTTTTTTAATAAAAAATCATAGATATTTATCTTAAATATCTTCAAATATTTTATAAAAATAATGTATACTTTGCTAGGGCACATCCCCGCTCTAAGTCGGACAACATGTAAACATTCGAAATCAAATCTATTAGTTCAAACATATAATAAATCAATTTATTTTTCAAAAAATTTCAAACTATATTTTAAAAAATTTAATAAAACTCGCCAAAATAATATAAATGAAACTAAAAATTAATGTGGGATATTACACTTCTTGTTTCTTTTGATTTGGGAACCACTTGGACATGAACTTCTCGGATACTTGATTCCAATTTGCAGCGAATTGAGTGCCAATAACATGAACCAAGTCTTTGCACTATCCTTCAGCGTGTAGAGAAAATAGCGCATCTTCAGCTGATCCTCTTTCGAACCTCCAAGAGGGAAGGTTTGAACAATAGCATTGAACTCCCTGATGAAGTTCAGTGCATCCTCTGCTGGCATGCCGTAGAAGGAAGGTAGCTGACTGAAGTGTATGTTCTTTAGCTTGTAATTCTGAGCATCTTTCCCTAGCATGATTGGTGATGTCGAGGCCCCAATCACCGGCCTATCAAGCTCTATCATTTGGCGGGCTGCCATGATTGTCCTTAAGCTCGTCTCACTAAAATTAGTACATGATCCCTCTGAGTAGTGTGACTGATAACTCAACTCTAGCAAATGCCCGTTACCGTTATCCCCGTCTAGGTTGACGGTTTGTAACTCCCACCTGTGATGCACGTTATCCAACACAGGTGTCAATCTTTTATTCAGACTTCGGCAACCGTGCATGCACAACCTACTACCACAAAAGAAGAGTCAAACACAACTTGCGAGTGGTAACTCCTAACAAAAAGAAACGAAAAATAACAATTACTAAACAAAAATCAACAAACACACAACAACTCAACAACACGAAACACAAAAACAAAAACAAACAAACAAGTACTAACAATCAATATTCCTATAGCCTTCCCCGGCAACGGCGCTAAAATTTGTTCAACCTAAAACGTGTGTCTAAGTTGTCGCAATTGAACGAGGTCTATAGTACATGATAAGCTTACCCTAGTCGAATCACACGGAAAGCTAAACAGGACTATTAATCATAAGTACACACACTTCAATAAACAAATTCCTAAACATCCTAAATATGATTGATAGATAATGACTAACTATCTAACTAATAAATAATATAATCGAAGAAAAATGAATTAAAGCCTAGGACTTGGGTACTCTTCAATCTACAACCAATACCACATTCATTCATACATTCATGCTCAAACGAATTCTCCTAAGATTTCCTAGTTAATTACTTTCGTGTTAATTAGCTAGTTGATGATTTTTACTCACGTGTCCAAATCACACCTAAGAGAATATCGATCTACACATGAAGTCCTTTCTTACGTTCCCGATTAAAAAGGAGGGTTGTTTAATCAAGTTCAGATATAGAAATAATTCATCAATATATTTCAATATCTATGAGAGACACATGTTGATCAGGCATGAAACTCAATGAAGCATAGATTAAACAACTAAAATGAATGAATCAAGGCATTAATTGTAGAAAGAAAATCATTCAGCCCTAGTAAATGTCTAGCCAACCATGGAAATAAAAAGAAAAACCATAAGAAAATTCATAGAAGATAAACTTACTAGATAACTTCACAATCCAAGTTGGAACAACTCCAATCCAAAGCATCAACAAAACTAACTAAGGAAAGCAATGAAAATGATGTTTGGAGAGTTTCTCTAAGTCTAACAAGTGATAGCCCTTTAAATGATACGTTTTTTTCCCTTAAAAACCTGTCTAAAAACCGTTATTTAAACATACCCAGCGACCGGTGGATAGCCAGCAGCCGATGGCTTCCTCTCACTGGTGCACCATTTTTGCAGGCCTAGTGTTCGCTCACCTATGTTCTTTGAAAATTCAGCCTTCTGCATCTAGCGAGCGCTGGGGTTCCAACGCCCGCTGGCCCCCAGGCTCACTTCCTTCGTGTTATTTTTCTCCAGTGCTCTCTTCGGCTCATTCCACTACGCTCGACTTTGCATTCACTGCATATTTGACACCTACTCGACTTCAATCCATCCTTCATTCCACCATCCTACAACAAAACAAACTAACTTCTAGACACAACGAAACATAGACTGCACACCAAAAACAAGATAAACAGCCGCCGTCGCCCTGCTGTCGCCACAGTCATCACCACCATTGTTGCCCTTGTTGTTCGTAATTGCATGGATGCATGAATTACATGAGCACCATGGATTTTGGTTATGTTCGTGTAATAACATGACCAAGATGATAACATACTAAAGAAATTACACGAGCATGACGAGTTTTGGTTATGTTCGTGTAATAACACAACCAAGATGATAGCATACTAAAGAAATTATACGAACACGACAAGTTTTGGTTGTGTTCGTGTAATCACATGACCAAAATTCTAGCGTAATAAGATAATTACATGACCACAGCGAGTCTTTATTATGTTCGTGTAATCAGACGACCAACATGATAGCATACTAAAGAAATTACACGAGCACAATAAGTTTTGCTCGTGTAATCACACAACCAATTTTTGTGTAACCACAGGATTAAGTTTAAGTAAATAAGGATAATTTTGTAAGTGAGGTTTGTTTTTACTTTTTTTTTCAAGCGGCTATTATTTACTTTTCTTTTTGAAAAATGACTATATATGGGCATGTCCCATTTTTTTCTCTTTTCTTTTGGATTTGTTCAAGAATGAACTTTAAAGAGATCGTAAAACTTGAGCGACTGGGTGGTCGCACTCTAAGTGTGGAGAAGTTAGAATTGTATGCTCATTTTCGACAAGTCAAGTATTAGGGTGAAGAAAAATTAATCGACGACGAGGCGATACGATAAATTTATAACGAATGCTAAAATATTTAAATGAGTATTAAAATAAATTCAATATAAAATTTTCATATATTGAAAAATAAAATAAAAATTGGTCAAACCTAAGATTGCTCGGTCGGTATGAACCTAATTTTCAGATTTTTACAGGACCATGAGCCAAACTTGGGGTTAGTGTATAAAATGATGGGGGAAGTCCGACCCTATGACATCCCACTACAAGAAGTTAAAAATAATGTTGCATTGGGGATATTTTGTGCTTCAATAAAGTGGTGCGTAAATTATTTTATTTTCTTTAAAAAAAATTAAAAATAAGCATTGAGCTTATTTAAATTAAATCACTATCATAACCTTCTACATTTGCAACAATATTTCGTTCACTGAAATTTAATTATTAAATTAATATATTATTATATTTAAATAATTAAAACTAATAATATCAATCTCCCTTTTCACGAAAATATGTAGATTCTACATATTATTTTATTAAAAAAAATGCACACACCTATTTTAAGAATTATACTCACTTGGTCTTGGAACTATTACTAACTTTTTATTTGTCGCAATATCTATTTAATTATAAATAATGTGGTCCATCCATTCGACTCAACTATATTTAATTTATTATCAATTAATTATTAATTTATTTTCTTCTAATATACACATATTTAATTAATAAATAGTGAGTCCCTTATTCTACACAACACATTTAAATAATTCATTAAAACTCGTGTTAAACCAAGTGATAAGCAAATTTTAAGTGAATTTAAGAAAGCACGTTTTATTTTATTTAAAAATAAATTAAAATGATTATTTCATATCATTCGTGAAAAGTTTGAAAAATGATGATAAGAGACATTTATAATTATTCTTTAATATTTATACAACTTTGATTCATGTTACTTTATAAAATTATTATATTGTTGTACATGTACAATCTTGTTTAGGTAGAAAGGATGAAATTTATAAAAAATAGAAAATGATTTGGCGCATTGATTAGTGTTGATCTAATGGACAATAATAATTGAGATTAAACATAAAATGGTTTGTTGCATTGTTACATCACAATGAAAAATAGTGTTTTGGTAAAATTAATTTTGCTCGAGAAAAATATGGATTCCCACAATGTCACGTCCCCATTTCACTTCTCTAAGTAAAATCGAGGAAAACGTGACTTAAAGGGAAAATAAGGATAATGAAACGAAACAAAAGCGTTTACTTGAATGAGAATCGGGGTACACCTCAGAATAAGTGATTATAACAACATCTTGAATCATGAAAAACGAGCACAAGTCTGAAATACATGGTTCGACACGAATGAGATAACAGTTAAGTTCTTAGAGCTTAAAAAAAATCTGGCAGCGGAAATTGGATCAATATCTAGATTTACATGTATGACGACATATAAACCACCGAGAGTAAAGCATTAAGAGTTTGACAAAAACCACCGCTGAGCCTTCCACTTCGTCATCACGACTTAACCTGCACATTTATAAATATATGCAGGGCTGAGTACAAAAGTACTCAGTAAACACGTGCCGAAATCACATTCGTACTAATATATTTGCAATTGCCGTAACACAGTGCAACATAGGGATTTTTGTCACTAAAGAACCTATGTTCACTAAAATCTTGTGATCTTAAAAGTTCGACTGCGCAGTCTAAGTTCTGGAGTAATCATACATATCTGTAATTCTGGGTGTCGGGAAAGTGGCCACTTTCCGCGAACACTGAACCGGCCAACCTGTTAAGATGACTCACGGTCCCTAGTGTACACTAACCTTAAAGATATAAATCTTTTAAGGCCCGAAATCGATTAACTGTTCAACAGATACGCATCATACCAAAATATAAATATTTTCGACAATGCAATACTTCATAACATTTTAAATTCTAAAGCATTTCTAAAGCGAAAATAGCAATTTGGTACAACGCATACGATTTGATTTGTAAAAGAAAGCCTACCTGAACTGCTTCTTCGTCTAACGAAAATCTGATGCAGATCGATTGAAATTCCCTTTCGCCGAACCTTAATCGTAATTAAGAGGAAAATACTCATCGTGAGTATATAATTTATTTCGTCTAAAAAAATGAAATAATATTCTATTATTTCATTAATTCGCTAATCTCTTCACTCGATTAGTATTCGAGTGCTTAACGATTTCTATAACCAATAAAATATTACTACTAATTTCATAACTTAATAGATCTAAATTATTGGATTAAACTTAATTATTTATAACCAATCTCTTTAATTACTAACTTAATCCAAAGATTAATTTCTTTATTAAACCATAATTAAGGGATAACTTAATCCATTCCTAATACCCAACCTGGGCCCTTTCTATATACTCAATAGGCCCAATAATTACCTAAAAACGAGCCCAATCTACATCTTGTAATTCAGCCCATTAGATTTTAATAGCTTGGCCCGTTTGTTTTATTCATTTTGGCCCATTCATCATTTTATTTCGGCCCACTTAAGTTCTATTATCAGTCCATACGATTATTTACCCGTCCTAGCCCTAGTTCAGATCCTATTCACTCTCTTCCCCATCACACAACACACGCCTCTCTTCACCCTCGTTCTTCTCTTTCACAGACGGCTCCCTTCATTCCGCCACTTCGCCTGAGACTCCCGCTCGGATGAAATGCATAAGCAGTCATCGCCATCTCTCCCTGCTCCATCTCTTTCTCGTCTGTCTCTCGGTCTCTTGGCTTGCGGCTACACTAAGAGGAAATCTTTCCCTCTTCTCTCTGTTTTCCAAATTTTAGTTTTTAGGGTCTAAACTTCCTGTTTTGCAAACCTAGATTTTGTTTTTCTATTTTCGATTTGTCCTTCCTGTATTTTGAAACTTCATCATGTGACTCTGCATGTTTAGATTTTAGGTTTTCTTCTTCTGAAATTGCTTTTAAAACTTCTTAATTTCTTACTCTCTGCTCTCTCTCTCTCTCTCGATTTGTAGCAGGGTAATTGGACGGTGGGGTGGTCGTCGGAGTTCTCCATGTTGCCGTCCTTGGCTTCTTATTTTTACAGGTAAAATCTTTAAATTTTGTTCTTATATTTTCGGGTTCATAAGATGCATGTTCCTTTCTCCTTCCAAATTCTGGTTTCAGAAATTTGACAAAGCTGTGATTCGAATTTGGGTTTCAAATTTTGGAATTCTTGTATTTGAGATTTTAAATTCCTTCGTTTTCTGTATGATTAAAACTCTTTCGAGTTCCTGAGTTAAACATTTGGTTATACCTTAGTTCTATTTTGAATCTGGGTTGTGAAATTGGATGAAGCTTCAGTTTAGCTTAGAGTTTAAATTCTGATTTGTTTAAAATTTTAATCGATATCTGACTTTGGTTTTGTTCTTATTCTTGGCTGAGGAACACATTTGTGGCTGGTTTTGTTCTGCTTGGTTCGTTTGAAAGGGTTCTGGAGATTTGTTGTTGGGCGAGGTAGTCTCTTTATTCTTAATTTCTGTGATTTTTGTAACTTTTGAGTTGGGTTTCTTATTCTGGAGGTATAAGAGTATTAATTCTGTTCTAGAGATGTAAGATTATTGAGTATGTTCTGGAGCTTGAATCTAATATAAATACATAAGTTCAAGTTATAAAATCAGAACTTATACATATAAAACTATTTGAATGTTCTGTTCTCAAATCTGCATACATATATAGATATATAACTAGCCAAGTGTTCTATTCTAAAGTCTGAATACATATATATATATATATATATATATATCAGTATGTGTTCTGAATCTGCATGATGCTTTCTAAACAATTTAAAATCTAAAAGCTTCTCAGTCTTCTAAGTTCTTTAGCTTGCTAAATCTGAACTTAACAGTTAAAAGCTTCTAATTGTTACCTCTTTGTTCTTTAAGTTCTGTGTCATACCTGAAGTCCTATGTTCTTCATGCTTAACTAAATTTTAAACTCTTTACTTAGCACTATAGAGAATACAAACTGAAAACTTGAGGTGTGTGTTTACCTCACTGCCTCTGAAAATTCTGAATGGGAAAGACTCCTTAGTAGATAGGATTCTGAATGGGAATGACTTCTGATGGATAGGGGTTCTTCGTAAGGTTTTGGTGTTTGTGAAATCTGAGTTCTTTGGAAATATAGAGAAGTGTTTCTATTTAGCTTCTATGCGTATAAGTAATAGGACTGCTGTTTATCTCTATCATATAAGTCCTCTATAACACTCACTCTAGCTATCTATCCCACAGGCTATAACTCAAGTATTATATGTTATGATTCTGAATTCATTGACTTCTGGGGTAGTTATTAATGTGATATTATCTCCTATGGTGTAGAGAATCGATTGTGGAGAGTAGGAGAGTGAAATGCTGCTTCCTCAACCTGCATCCATGCTGTTCCTGACTCCCTTTTGCCTTAACTAATCCTGTTGTTCCTTCTCTTCCTTTTAATATGATGTAACAGAAAGCAATGCTTATTGTAGTACACTACACTTGGTCTTCTCCCATAAAGTTGTGTGAATCAAATCCACTTGGCAGATTTGATCTTCTCATTTCTGTTCTTAATAGTTCTAGATACATGCATTCTCCTCTTTTTATATATGGCTAGTGTTCGATAGTTTCAGATTGAAACTTGTAACCTCTAATATGTATCTTTATATATATACACATATTTACCTATTGTAAATAATTAGTCTTATATTATATATCTCATTTCATTAATGCAATTAATATTATTATACATAATACCAGTATTCAACATACTATTCTCTAATTATACAAACTTAAGTACAGATTATCATTATCGAAACATTAATATACCATAATCTTATAAGTATACAACTTCACTTGTACTAATTTAATCAACTAATTAATAAGAATACAAACCATAATCCTTTTCACACATCATTTCTTTATTAATGCTAAATCATATACCCTTCTATGGTATATAACTACACTACTAATTGTTAAATCCTTTGCTAAGTAATTTAATTATCTCATCGAACTTTAACTATCGATTACGCACCGAAATAATTTATTTAGTACGTCTTTTTAAATAATCACATCATCTAAACTAGCTCACATAATATCTATCATACACAATGACTATTATGTACACGAAACAATAGCTACTAATATCAATTAGTAAATCGACATTTTAATTTATACAACGAAATTTTATTATCACGACTTTCGATACATATTATTATTAGGAGAAATTTTACGGGCCATTACATTCTCCCCTTCTAATTAAAAATTTCGTCCCGAAATTTGTACATTCTAATAAAATAGCTCGGGATATTTTTCTTTCATCTTATCTTCAAGCTCCCAAGTAGCTTCTTCTTGCCCGTGATGTTTCCATAGTACTTTAACCAACTTAATGGACTTATTTCTAAGTTCTTGTACTTTCTGATCCAATATAGCTTCAGGTCTCTCTTCATAGGTCAAGTCTGGTTTCAAAATCATCTCTTCCTGATGGATAACGTGCTTCGAGTCAAACACGTATTTTCTGAGTTGTAACACATGGAAAATGTTATGAACGTTTCCAAAACTCAATGGCAGTGCTATTCTATATGCCACTGGACCTATTCTTTCCAGAATTTCGTACGGTCCAATAAAACGGGGCTTCAATTTTCCTTTAACACCAAATCTGGCTATTCCTTTGGAAGGAGATACCTTCAAGAAAACCTTATCTCCTATTCCAAGCTGTAGTTCGGTTCTTCGGTTGTCAGCATAAGACTTCTGTCTATTCTGAGCTTCCTTGATTCTTTCTCTAATATGTCTGATGACTTCAATCATCTCGCTAACTGAATCTGGGCCTGTTATCGCTCTCTCTCCTACTTCATCCCAATAGAGTGGCGATCTACACTTCTTCCCATATAATGCTTCATACGGTGTCATCCCTATGGTTGCTTGGTAGCTATTGTTATAAGCAAATTCGATTAGCGGTAGGACTGCTTCCCAGCTTCCACCTCTGTCGAGAACTACTGTTCTCAACATGTCTTCGAGGGTTTGAATCGTTCTCTCCGATTGTCCATCTGTCTGAGGGTGGAATGCGGTACTAAAATTCAACTTCGTGCCCAATTCCTTCTGGAGGCTCATCCAGAACCTGGATGTAAACTTTGAGTGTCGGTCTGAAGTGATCGATACAGGTACGCCATGTAATCGTATGATCTCCCGAACATACAATTGGGATAACTTATCTGACCCATAAGTTATCATTATAGGTACAAAGTGGGCGCACTTTGTAAGGCGATCCACGATTACCCAAATGGCTGTGTTTCCTCGCTTGGATCTGGGCAATCCTGTAACAAAGTCCATGGCAATATGCTCCCATTTCCATTCAGGAACCTCTAAAGGTTGCAGTTTGCCGTAAGGTCGTTGGTGTAGAGCCTTTACTTGTTGGCAAGCTATACATCTCTCTACAAATGATGCGACGTCTCTCTTCATACCATTCCACCAGAATTTCTTCTTCAAATCCTGATACATCTTTGTACTTCCGGGGTGGGCAGTATACGGCGTATCATGAGCTTCACTCAAGATTTCCTGCTTGAGTTCTCCAATAGGTGGGATACATAGCCTTCCCTCAAAGGATATCACATTATCAACCTCTTCATGATAACCTGCTGCATCGTCATTTCTGACCTTCAAGCGTATCTCCTCCAACTTTTCATCCTTCCTTTGTGCAGTTAGGATCTTACTCCTCAGGTCGGGTTCCACTGTTAAAGTGGTAAGAATTCCTCCCACTGTCTCGGGTGGTAGTAGAATTTCCAAGTGCATTTTCTCAAATTCCCTCACGAGTTCATCCTCTCGAGTTAGAATAAATGCAAGCTTCGAGGAATTTTTACGACTTAAGGCGTCGGCAACTACGTTAGCCTTTCCCGGGTGATAATTTATACCACAGTCATAATCTTTTACTAATTCGAGCCATCTTCTTTGCCTCATATTAAGGTCTTTTTGCTCGAAAAAGTATTTAAGACTCTTGTGATCCGTGAAAATTTCACATCGAACTCCATAGAGATGATGTCTCCAAATCTTCAAAGCATGCACTACGGCAGCTAACTCCAGATCGTGAGTGGGGTAATTCAGTTCGTGCGGTCTTAGTTGTCACGATGCATATGCTATGACTTTTCCCTCTTGCATCAAAACACATCCCAATCCATTCTTAGATGCGTCTGTATAGACTACATATTCCTTATTGGATTCGGGGACTGCCAGTATCGGGGTGGTAGTCAACTTTTCTTTCAAAATCTGAAAACTGGCTTCGCATTCTGGAGACCATGTGAACTTGATTCCCTTCCGCAGTTGTTGCATCATCGGCCGTGCTATCTTGGAAAATCCTTCGATGAATCTTCGATAGTATCCAGCCAATCCCAAGAAACTCCTGATTTCATTGGGGGTCGTCGGCGACTTCCATTCGCGAACAGCTTCTACCTTGACAGGATCTACCTTGATTCCTTCAGATGACACAATATGTCCAAGAAACATTACTTCTTTAAGCCAAAATTCACATTTGCTGAATTTAGCATAGAATTTCTCGTTTCGAAGGGTTTCTAAGGTGATCCTTAGATGTTGCTCATGTTCTTTCTCATTCTTCGAATAGATAAGAACATCATCTATGAAAACCAAGACGAACTTGTCGAGGTAAGGGTGAAACACGCGGTTCATCAGGTCCATGAACACCGCAGGTGCGTTGGTTAATCCGAACGGCATCACTATAAACTCATAGTGACCATACCGGGTTCGGAAAGCAGTTTTAGGGACATCTTCTGATCGGATTTTCAGTTGATGGTATCCTGATCTCAAATCTACTTTTGAGAAGATACACGCTCCCTTAAGTTGATCAAACAAGTCATCTATCCTGGGTAAAGGATATCGGTTCTTGAGTGTCAACTTATTCAAGCCTCTGTAGTCTATGCACATCCTCAAGGTTCCATCCTTCTTCTTGACGAAGAGTACCGGTGCTCCCCAAGGGGATACACTAGGTCGGATGAATCCTAAGTCTAGCAACTCCTGGAGTTGTATCTTGAGTTCTTCCAACTCCTTAGGGGCCATTCTGTAAGGCGCTTTAGATATCGGAGCTGATCCTGGTTCCAGATCAATCGTGAACTCCAATTGCCTATCGGGTGGCAATCCTGGTAACTCTTCTGGAAATACATCTAGGTATTCCCGTACAATGGCTACGTCTTCTAGTTTCCTTTCATTGTTTTTTTCTCCCTTCAAGTACACCAGGTAGGATGAACATCCTTTCCTTACTAGCTTGCTTGCTTGCAGTGCTGAGATAATCGCCTTCCTCCTATCCATGGTGATTCCGTGAAAGCTCGTGGGTTCTTTGCCTGGTGTTTTGAACGATATTTGTCTCTCGTTGCAGAGAATCGTGGCATAGTTTTCGGCTAGCCAATCCATTCCTAAGATTATGTCCATATCGTTCATCGGGATTACACTAAGATTGTTCGCAAGAACTTTAAGTGATCCTAACTCCAAACTTAGGTTAGAACAAGAATGTGTAAGAGTCGTAGTTCCTCCCAAAGGTGAAGAAACTCTCAGAGATATCTCTAACGGTTCTAGTTCCAATCTTAAGTTCTCTACACATGCTTTGGCAATAAATGAGTGGGATGCTCTAGTATCAAATAGAATAATTACTGGTGTGTTGAGAAGGGTTCCCATACCTGTCAGGTTTCCCTGATTTCCCTCAGGCTGTTTCTGCTTTATAGCGTAAGCCCTAGACTGGTATGGCTGCTTCTGGTGCTGACGGGGTTGGTACTGTGGTGGTAGTGGTGGAGGTGGTGGTGGCTGCTGAGGTTGTTGTTGTCAGGCTGAGCCTGAATAGCTCTAATTTGTTGATTTGGCGCCGTCTGACTAGACCTTGCGCCCATGTCTTGTTGTCGTGTGGGGCAGTTGTTGGCAAAGTGTCCTTTCTGTCCACATGCAAAGCATCCTTCGCTGCCTGCCTTGCATATTCCCCCATGCATCTTCTTGCATTTGGGACAGGTAGGGAACCTTTGTAGATGATTCCCTTTCTGGACAGTAGGGTTTGGTTTTCCAAAGTTTTGGGAATGCGCTGGCCCTTCCCATGGCTTTTTCCCAACAGAATCATTCCTGTTATCCTCCCATTTGCGCTTTCCCTTGTAGCCTTGAGATTGCGGTTGGGCGGATATCGGTGTCGCAGTGGTTACAGATCTCTCCACTGGCATTGCAGCTTCAATATCTAAAGCTCGGTTTAGGGATTCAGTGTAGGACAATCCCCCATGGCTTGCCAATGCCATCCTTATCTCGTGCCTTAGTCCCGCACAAAACTTCTCGGCCATCCTTTCGTCTGTATCCACTTGTTCCGGCGCATACCTCGCCATATCACAGAACATCCGATCGTACTCTGTGACAGTCATCCTTCCTTGTTTCAAGTTGTAGAACTCTGTCTCTTTCCTCTTACGGTAGCTCTTCAGAATATACTTGTCGTATATCCCCGTCTTGAAATCTTCCCAGGTTAAATTTGCTAGTTGGTCAGGAGTCATAATCTTTCTACGCGCCTCCCACCAGAAATCTGCTGATCCCGTCAGTTGGAAAGTGACGCAGGTCATGCACTCCTGATCTGTACAGTGCAAGAAATTGAAAATACGCTCCAAAGCTCGCACCCAAAGTTCTGCTTCTGCAAGATCTCCCATTCCGTTGAAAACGGGTGGATTTTGTCTTAAAAACAGTTCTTCAATCCTGCGCTGCGGTGGTGGTAGGGGTGGAGATTGTTCCCGTTCCATTTCAGGTCCTTCCTCGGTGATTCTAGGACCTCTTCCTCGGCCTCCGCCTCTTGGGCGTCCCGCTCTTCTCGGTGGCATTCTGCTAAGTAAATTTTCTCATTAATAAGACATATATCTATGTACGTATATCTATTTCTACTAAATTTTAGAACATGGAGAAAATCTTTATTTCTAACCTATATTTCTGTCAGTCTCAAGGCTATATAAAAATTTTCTTTTAGAGATTTTACGCGTTCACCACATATGTTATACATATATACCTATTACTGATAATAGTTCTAATTACTGCAATTACTACTAAAGTCTATATATATAATCATAGGAAAATATGCCTCCCTGAGGTCTTCGATACAATCGTATCCAAAATCGTACCTATAAAGTACGCGCTAAGATGCTCACTATCCTATGTGGCATCCCAAAAGTACACAAAAAAAATAAATAAATAAAGCATAAACATGTAAATGTTACGGAACGGTCCTCACAGGATCCACGTTTCCGTCAAAAGAAATACATAACAAAAATCAGAACAGTCTAAACATGCGACTCGTCTCTGATGAAAAACATCCCCTCCTCCTAGATCAGCATAGGATCTCCCTACTATGAGCGAGCCGTCGAGTCCGTGGAGCCTCGACCCAACTAGCATCCTTGCTCCCAGTCGGAGTCCTCCTCCGGGTTCTCCATCTCCTCGGGGTCCTCGCTATCCTCGCTCCTCCTCGCCGGGTCTTCCAGCTCGACTATCCTACGCCTCATATTAGCGTGGAAGGTCCTGGGGTCTGGGAATAGCTCCCTCTTCCGGGAATCCCTGCTGGTAGTAGCTGTGGATGGTCCGGCTCGGGTGCAGCGGTCCTCAGAGTCGGTCGTGGCTAGGGCCTTGCCCTTATCTCTCGTCATCGGCGTCTCGCGCTCGACGCTCAGCATGCGTCCCAGGGCGGACGTGGACATGGGATATGCAGTCGGTGCTCTAGGGCACGGTGGTGGTGATCAGATCTCTCTCACGGGTCGTGACGATCCCGCTTCAACGTCGTGTCTCGCTGGGATCGCTGGTATGTGCGGTGGGTACTGGAAGCTGGGTATCGGTGCTAATGGAATCACTCCTATCGGAAAATATGTAGGAGGTAGTGGTGCCCACCTATCCGGCATGTCGCCTACAGGTGCTAAGTCTCCGGGTAGAATATAAGGTCCCATAGGTGCTCTGCCAAAGGCATCGTAATGGTAGTGGAGTGTAGCAATAAACCTCGGAAAGTCTCCATCCCGATCAAAACTCCTGCCAACGGGGTGGATGAAGTCTCGTGATAGCATCCTAGCCCATCCCTGCCAGTCGATAGGCAGCAGCTGGATCAATCGCAAAATCCCGTCTAGACTTGTGGCACCATGAGGCAATGCTGCCTCCCACATCCTCCTATAATGAGATAGGAACTCTCCTAGGTCGTCTCCCATGCACGGCGCATAGGTCTAAACTTCCAAATTTTAGTTTTTAGGGTCTAAACTTCCTGTTTTGCAAACCTAGATTTTGTTTTTCTATTTTCGATTTGTCCTTCCTGTATTTTGAAACTTCATCATGTGACTCTGCATGTTTAGATTTTAGGTTTTCTTCTTCTGAAATTGCTTTTAAAACTTATTAATTTCTTACTCTCTGCTCTCTCTCGATTTGTAGCAGGGTAATTGGACGGTGGGGTGGTCGTCGGAGTTCTCCAGGTTGCCGTCCTTGGCTTCTTCTTTTTACATATTATTATTAGGAGAAATTTTACAGGCCATTACACATAATCTTTTAAACATTTAAAACTTTATTACTAATTAGGATAATCATTAACAACTATTTTCTCTCCCAATTCAAACAATTAACAGCCAACGAACAGTTTAATGCTGCAACCTCGATTCCAATGCAATCACAAACCATTTACACGTATATGATAAGGCAATCCACATGTGTATGTGGTGCAACGTAAAGAGTGCAGTCACGACGTAAGTGAATATTGATGTATTGAGATATAATTAAATTAATAATACGTGATGAACACATTGCAAATTAAATATTCATACGAAAATAATATGCACTACCACTACAAAAAACACATCAAACAGGCGACGGAATGGCGATGGATCTCAACGAAACGGCTAACGACGGACTGTCGACTGATATTTTGGCGCGCAAGTTGGCGCCAAAACTAACGAGGGACCTGACGATGGACTGGTCCGTTGTTAGCAAGTTTCGTCGTCAGTCTGTCGTTAACATTATTAATTTAATTTTTATTTATTTTATTACGGACTCGTCCAGCTCTTTAAATCGGGTTTCATCCCTATTTCGCTAAATTAGAACACCACCGCCTTCCCAACCTTCTTCTCCGGTGATTCCAAGGTTTTATCGGCGATTCGAAGCTCCCACTGGCCAAAGCAACCCCAGGTAAGTCTATTAGTTTGATTTCCCTTCCTCCATCTCTCTATTTCTCTAACTTGTGGGCGTTTTCTCGCCGGAGAGGACAGCTGCCGAGTCCCCACCGCCTCCCCGTCGTGCTTGCAACGCCCACCACCCTCCCCTCCACCTCCATGCACTAGGGTCCGCCCCCAGCTGTCTTTGCGCCCTCCCATCTGCCTCCAGCCCTCCCTCCGCCTCCAGCCCTCCAAGTCCAGCCCTGCCCGACTGCTGCCGCCACCCTCTGCGCCCTCCGCCCACGTTCAGCCCTCTCGACTGCCTACCGGAGCAGCCTTTTGCCGCTCTGGCATCGCCTCCTCCTCCGGTGAAAGGTATAAAGTAATACTCCATAATTTAATTTTTTTTTTATTTAATTATGTTATGTTAAATTATTCATTAGATTAGTTAATTATACTAATTAGATTTGAATAATTTAGGTTAATTAGAATAATTTAGATTAGATGTAATTTAGTTCATTAATATGTAATTTAGTTAATTAGATGTAATTTAGTTAATTAAATTAACAATTGTTGAATTAATGTTGAATTAATAATTAAACTTTAGGTCAACTTGTTTAAAATTATTTATATTAAATTAGATTAATAATTGTTTAGGTCAAATTGTTTAGGATTATCAATTATCTTGATTTAGATTAATAATTAATTGTTGCATATAATAATTGAACAATTTAGACTAATTTAAAATAATTTAGATTAATAATTGAATACTTTGTTTATATTTAATTTATGTGTAATTTCTTAATTAGTTATAAATTTAATTAATTGTTTATGTTGTTAATTTAATTTAGTTTAAATTATTATTTTAAATTATTTAATTTTGGTAATTTAGTATAACGATTTATGTATATATATGACATTGGGATAGACGTAATTAATTTCTTAAGGATCTTCTTCCTTTGGAATAGATTTTGATTACGTCTTAAGGATCTTCTCCCAATATGTATTACTGTTCTACGAACTCGTTATATTTTGATATATATTAAGATGTTTTGATGCGATACATGTGTGTTGTGATGTTTTGATGATATATGACATGCATGTTGGGATGGTTTGATGGCATTAGATGACTCGTTATATTGGATGCAATTAGCTAGAATAGACCCTAATGCAACAAATGCTCGTGATCTCTAAATGTGTAGCATCAAACAATCTAAGCATCAACGTATAATTCATAACTGCAAATTAATGACGTACAAAACCTTAAATATCGTAAGGATATTCTCGCTCTCTATTCAACTCCAAATAATTCACTAATATAGTATCGCGCTCTATTCAACTTCAATTCAACTCCTCTAGTCAACTCCCATAAAGACCCACCTTTCATGATCTCCAATTGCTTAGCATCAAACACTCTAAGCATCAACTTATAATTTATAACTGCAAATCAATAACTTAAAAAATCTTAAATTTTTTGGTGAATTATTCTCGCCCCCTAACCATTATTCTCGACATCTAACCATAATTCTCATAATTTTCGCCCTCTATTTTCACCCTCTATTCAACTGCGATTTAACTTATAATTCTTGCGCTCTATTCAACTTCAAATAATTCAACTCCTCTATTCTACTCTCATAAAACAATCTCCTTTCATTGTCACTCAATTGTTTTCCTAATTTAGTCTATGTTTACACATGTGCAATCTTCATTTAAATGTGTAATTTAATAGACCTCTAATATATATAGCATCGTCCTCTCCGTAACTAATTAATCTTTATTTTACTATGTGAATACTTATCAGGGTTATAAAAATGAGTCGATATTGGATGTATTTTCGGTTACTTCCGAATGGGGGATTTACTCCACATTTTCTTTCTGGGCTTGAGGAGTTCTTAAGATTTGCATGTAGTCAGCACCAGTACATGGATGGAGAAAAAATTAAGTGTACGTGTGTGAAGTGTAGGAATATATGGTTTAGAAGTACAGATATTGTACAACTACATCTTGCTAGAAAAGGTTTCACACGGGGTTACGAGATCTGGAGGTTTCATGGAGAAAATGAAATACCTTCAGATGTTCAAGAAACATGTGTCGATGAAGATGTAGAACCTGAAGAAGATTATGGGACATACCACGAGATGGTTCATGATCTCGGGGGTCCCAGTTTTAACAACCCATAAAAATCCAAATGCTACAGCAAAATTGTTCTACGAGTTGTTGGATGCCGCTGATAAAGAGTTATACCCTGGGTGTAAGAATCACACTCAGTTGTCTTTTGTGGCTCGTTCTGGAATGCCACAAAAATATTTTAATGAAATGTGTGTTTTATTAAACGAAGCATTTCCAGATCATCACAAAGTACCCATGAACTACTACAACACACAGAAATTGTTACGTGCAATGGGTTTACCTGTAGAAAAGATAGATTCATGTAGGAATCATTGTATGATCTACTGGGAAGCGAATTCCAATCTTGTGAATTGCAAGTTTTGCAATGAAAATTGATACAAAGATAGGAGTCTAACCAGTTGCATATAAGAAAATGTACTACTTCCCTTTAATACCTTGTTTACAGAGGTTGTATGCATCTAAAGCTACAGCCGGAGACATGATCTGGCATTCAACTTCAGTCGACGATGGTGTTATGCTTCATTCTGCAGATTCACCGGCATGGAAGCACTTTAATGTGACTTACCCAGGTTTTGCAGTGGAGCCATGGAATATTAGGTTAGGCCTATCAACAGATGATTTTCAACCCTACGGTCAATCAGGACAACAGTACTCATCTTGGCCTGTTATCCTTACACCTTACAACTTACCTCTGTGGCTGTGCATGAAAGAACAACACATGTTTCTCATAGTGCTTGTTCCTGGTCCAAGAAATCCAAAAGATAAGATAAATGTGTACCCAAAACCACTTATATCTGAACTGAATCAATTGTGGTCAGTTGGTGCCCATACTTATGACATTTCAAGGAAACAAAACTTCCAGATGCATGCAGCGTTGATGTGGACCATAAGTGATTTCTCAGCATACTCTATGTTGTCTGGTTGGAGTACAGCTGGAAGATTAGCTTGTCTTCGATGCATGGAACAAACTGAAGCATTTTCTTTAAAACATAGCCGTAAGCAGTCATGGTTTGATACACATCGCAAGTTCTTACCTTACGATCATCAGTTCAGGAGGAACAAGAGGGCTTTTAGAAAGAATAAAGTTGTCGCAGATGATCCTCTAGAGAAGAGATCAGGGGAAGAGCTACTGTATCAGATTGAAGATCTGGGTCTCATCAAGGTAACTTAAGATTATGATAATAATAACAAGCGTATTTTAAAACAAGTTACCACTAGATGGAGGAAAAAGAGCATCTTTTGGGACCTTCCATATTGGAGTTCTTTGTTGATTCGTCACAATTTAGATGTTATGCACATTGAAAAGAATATTTTTTATAACATTTTCAATATTGTGATGAATGTCAAAGGCCAGACAAAAGACACAGCAAAGTCTAGGCAGGAACTAAACTAGTATTGTCATAGACCAGAGCTGATGTGTGATCAATATACCAATAAATATCCTAAAGCATGTTACACACTTGACAAAAAAGAGAGAAAATTCTTGTGTGAATGGGGAAAGGCCTTAAGTTTCCGGACAGTTACATCTCAAATATGGGTAGATGTGTAGACATGAGTAAATTGAAGATGTTTGGCATTAAGAGTCACGATTGTCACATTTTCATGCAGCGAATACTACCCATAGCATTTCGAGAACTACTCTCACAAGCTGCTTGGAAGTCGATAACAGAGTTGTGCTTATTCTTTCGTGATTTGACATCACGAAACATAAAGAGTGAGGACATGGAGACACTTAACAATAACATCCCAGTGATTTTGTGTAAACTTGAGCGTATATTTCTGCCAAGCTTCTTTGACTCAATGGAACATTTGTCTATCCATTTAGCTGATGAGGCAAGAGATGGAGGACCAGTTCAATATCGATGGATGTACCCATTTGAGAGGTACTTCAAAACATCTTAATTTCATTAATATTTCAACTAATACATTATGTTTAATGTTTTCCAAATGACTCATTTCAATATAGATATTTGAGAAAATTGAAAAATAATGTAAAGAATAAAGCAAGTGTTGAGGGATCCATATGTAATGCATACTTAGTGGAGGAAGTCACTGCATTTTGCTCATATTATTTTGATGATCATGTCAATATGATACATAGAGAGTTGCCTCGCAACTACGTTGGAGGATGTTATACTAGTGGGCAACAAGATCAACTTGGCTTGCTTTCCATATTCAAATTGGCTAGAACTGGTTTTGGAAAAACAACCAAAAGATCATTGGATGATAAGGAATACAGAGCTGCTCATCTATACGTACTCCATAATTGTGTGGAGATCGATCCATATATCAAGTAAAGTTTTACAACTCAATATAACACTTATATTTAATTGAATATGTAAATTTTATCAACCAATATCTACTTGTTTTATGAAGGGAGTACGAATCACAACTCATGCTCTTAAATCCATGAATTTCTGACATGGACATTGACAAGAAAATGTCGACAGAATTTCTTATATGGTTTTGTACCTATGTGAGTCAAATTGTCACTAATATAACTTGAATTGAATTTATAATATATATATATATATGCATCAATACTTAACTTCATAAATATAACTTTTTGGTGATATAGGTACAAACTTATGTAACAGATCCTGTTATGCGGAATATTGCAAGTGGACCTTCACCAATGATTACAACATATCATGGTTATTTGGTGAATGGTTATAAATTTCACACGATATCTCATGGAACTCACAAAGCAACTATGAGTAGTGGTGTGTGCATCAAAACTGGTAACTATGGAGTGAGACAGATTTTTATGGACAATTAGTTGAAGTGTGCAAACTCACATATCCAGGATTATACAATAAAAAGGTCGTTTTATTCAAGTGTGACTAGTTTGACACTTAGTCAGCAGGTACAAGGGTTGATTCTCAATTCAAATTAGTGTCTGTAAATCATACACGCAAACTTAGAAAGTATGAAACCTTTGTATTAGCCGTCCAAGCCACACAATAGTATTATTGTTCATATCCAAGTATGAATCAACAGTGTAGAGATTGATGGGAAGCTTATTCAAGGCAAGGTCCACTGTCAATGAATCTAAAGTTGATGTGTTTAGTTCTACATTAGAGTCACCGTATCAGGAGGATGATGATGTGAATGTAGTAAACATTGTCGATGTAGGTGATACTATATCACTTCATTGAAGATGATGAGGAAAATCAAAACACTGATAATGTCCTCAAAACAGAAGATGATGATGAATATGAAGAAGATGAACCTTCAGATGACGAAGAAGAAGAAGAAGATGATGATGATGACTATGTAGATGAGGATGAGGAAGATGAAAATGACAATGAAGAAGACGACGAAGATTAGCACATTGTGTAGAAAACTTACCATATTCGAATTTCAACTTATTAATTATAAATGCAACGGGTTGTATATTTAATATAAAACTTCAACTTATACATTTTTTGTTATAAATGCAACTTATTTATTAATTTTCAACCTAATATATGTCTTCGGGTCGGAGATCTTCACCACGAGATGATGTTGGTACTCCTCGCGGTAGGGGTGCACGACATTCTCCTCTATCCATCGGCAGAGGTAGTTCCCCGGGCTCATCATCTGGATATGTGTCCGGAACTGGTCTAAGCTACCA
This sequence comes from Leonotis leonurus, assembly GCA_026898415.1. Lineage (NCBI taxonomy): Eukaryota > Viridiplantae > Streptophyta > Magnoliopsida > Lamiales > Lamiaceae > Leonotis > Leonotis leonurus. The sequence continues at coordinate 382,690 of JAPKLX010000179.1, read as the reverse complement.
CATTGGTGGCATACGTATAGTCGGTCCATCGTCTGGCTCGGATACTGATCATCAGGGGGAGCAGAGACCCATAGGGGACTTTGTTCTCTCTGTGAGTGAGCTGGGGTACGTAAATACAATCATATATTCAATTTTAACAAATATTTAATACGTAATTCAAAATACTAATATAAATCAAACTAAAATGACTTATGTAGGAAATTTTACCCGCATGGCGACCCGACTGATTACATCTGGGAACTATTTAAGATAGTTCCGAGTCCGACTGGATATAGTTGGAAGCTGATGCCTGAGGACCTAAGGCAGAGATACTGGAGGAGTTTAAGGTTCGAAAATTTTCTAAAACTTTCAAATTCATTCTAAATTATAACTTATAACTAAATATTGAAGTTAACTACAATTTCTAACATACATTTTGGATACTAGAAAAAATTTACTTGGGAACCGGCGATCGATGCCAAGATTCGAGAGCTGTGGTATGATAAGTGTCGGCAGAGATATAAGGATTATATCTGTGGGATAAAGAGGAGGAGGAATGATCCCCCACCGAGAGGTGAAAAGCCAGGATGGTGGACTGATGACGTCTGGGCGGGTTGGCTCACTTACTGGTATCGGGGTGATGTTATCACTAAATCCCAGGCAACGAGGCACAACCAGATCTCTGAGCCTCAGGGACCGGGGACTGGTTCTATCAAGCATAGGGGAGGGTCGAACTCCATCATGCAACGAGCTAAGGAAAAGGTAATTTCAAAACATAATTTCAATAATGTTTTATATATAGTTTTAATTCATATACACATGTTTCAATAACACAACCGATTGGTATGTCATGCATAGGCTGCTGAGAGGGGAGTACGTCCGATAGACTGCATGTTCGACTCCTTTCTCGATGAGCATCGGTACGAAGACGGGACGTACGCCGATGCAAAATCGAAGGCGATAGCGGTAAGTCTTAATTTCAAAATAATATATATAGTTTATAATTTCAACCTTTATAATATTTTATTAACAAATGTTCATTTCTCGTTTACATGCAGACTGGGGTATTTGCCCGTGCTGACGCGGAACGGGCTCAGCTGTCTGAGGCCCAGCTGTCTGAGGGGGACCACGATGCGGTGGACACCAACGAGCTATACTTGGAGGTTCTTGGTGCCCCAGACAAGAAGATGTTTTTCGGTATGGGAGCGTAGTGAAGGGCGTTGAGAGCCTCAGGGTTCGGTGGATCGTCGTCCGCCTCACAAGCCACCAGGAGCGAGGTTGAGGACCTGCGGCACCGAGTCGAGGAGCAGGATCGCGAGCGCCAGGAGTACATTGCTGAGCATAAGAGATTGGCTGACCAAATGGCGCTCGTGCAGTCTCAGTACGCTCAGATGATGCAGTGGATGCATTTGATAGAAATATGTGTACGGTTGCTACATTCATACTATAGTTTGTATTTGAACAATTAACATCTTTGGTTATATTACATTTTAAATTTCGATCGATTTGGTGGATTTTAAATTATCGTTGAATGTTCTCTTATATTTGTATTGTTTGTTGTGACAGGTTTTAGGTTACAGGTAATACAAAAACAAAAAAGAATTAAAAAAATAAAACTAACAACAAACTGTGAATCCGTCGTTAGGTTAACGGTCAAATGCTAATGACAGATTTACAGTCCGTCGTTACCTAACGACGGACCCATCCGTCGTTAACCTTCCGACACCGTCGATGGCCACCGGGGGAAACTGATGACGGAATTTGTATTCTATCATTAGTAACGACGGTTACTATCCTTTGTTAGTCCGTCGTTAGCTAACGACTGTCACGACCCACCTTTACTAAGTATAGTAAAAATGGGTAAAATCGTGACTCAGGGATGAAATATGGAAATGGGAAAAGAAATGGGTATTAACACGAAGGTGAATATATGATAAGTGTTTCGATAAATAAGGATTCATACACGAAATTCGGTACTAAGTAACCGATACCAAAATACAAATGTCATTGATTATAACATCTAGAAATACTAAATACTGAAATGAGTGTTTGCAGCGGAAATTTGATCAATTTCTAAATTTACATGTATGAAGACATGTAAACCCCCAAGAGTTACTACTAATTGAGTTCGACAAAAACCATTACTGAGCACTCCCCTTTGACATCACAGCTCAACCTGCACATTTATAAATACATGCAGGGCTGAGTACAAAAGCACTCAGTAGACACATGCTGAAATCACATCCGTACTAATATAATTGTCATTGTCATAACATAGTGAGACATAGGGATTTTATCTCTAAAGAACTTATGTTCACTATATTCCTTTTGTGATTCTTGAAATTTGACTGCGTAGTCTAAGTTCTGGAGTAATCAATCATACTTGTATTTTTGTGTGTCGGGAAGGTGGCCACCTTCTACGGACACTTGACCGGCCAACCCGCTTAGATGACTCACGGTCGCGGTGTACACTAGTCCAAGTAAGATAACAATCCTCTAGGACCCGAATTTGATTATAATAGTTCAAGTAGATATGTATCATACAAAAATATAAATATTTTTGGCAAGACAATAATTCACATAATTTTAGTTGTATAAGAAAGCCTACCTAAATTGCTTCCTTGTTTAATAAGATCTGAATCTTTACTGTTTAGTGTTTTTCCCTCGCTAAACCTTAATCGTAATTACGAAAAAGATACTCATTGTGAGTATATAATTTATTTTATCTAAATAAAATGAAATATTATTCTATTATTTCATTAATTATTCTAATTTCTTACTCGACTAATATTCGAGTACTTATAAATTTCTATAACTATTTTCGTAGGATTTTAAATCAATATTTGATTTATTAAATCCATAATATTTTTATTTGTTTTACCCAATTAATTTAATAATGAGTACTATAATTATTTAAGATAAATTACTTTTAATAATTTAATCTCAAGCTAAAAATGTTAAATTAAATCTTATTGGGTAGTAGTATTAAATTTAATTAATAATCTTTAATAATTTATATAGATTGAAAATAATACTACTAATTTCCTATCTTAACATAGTTCAATTAATCTAATTTATTTAGGTCCAATCTAAATATTGATTATCTAATTAATTTAATATTAATTGGACCCAAAAGAATAAATATTCAAAACTCATTCTGATTAATTATCTGAGCCCATTCTATGTATTAAATTGAGCACATATTTATAAATTAAGTTAGACTCATTCTATTAAAAAAAATTTCAGATCCGCCCACTCGATGAACTCGGACCATCCTAATTTAAATTAGACCGACGCGTTGAAAATTAATTAAATCCCGGCCCATTAGACAAATCTTGACCCGACCCACTCGTTTCCTAACCCTAGCACACAACACACACACCGTCTATCCCTATTCATCAGCCTCTCTCTTCTCCCTCTATTTCTCTCCGCCGCGGCCATCTCTGTTCCGGTTGACAGAATCCCGCCGGAGCTTGCCTCCTCCCCCCCCCCCCC